>VYXD01016034.1:333694-479928 GCA_013397195.1 Hylia prasina
GGCCCCTGGGGAATTTCGCGGCCCCGCCGGTTCCCCGCGGTGCCCCCGCGTCCCGCAGCATCGCTGGGAGCGGCCGCCCCTCCCGTGCCGGTGCCGGTGCCGGTGGCCGCCGGAGCCGGACCCCAACTCGCCGCGGCGCGAGGAGGGGAGGCGGCCGCGGGCTGTTTACCTCCGGCTCAGCCCTTGAAGATCTGCCAAATTCCTGGAATAGCTTTCCCCGGGGAGGGCGGCGGGAGGGAGGTGTTGCGCCTTGTTTACAGTCAGAAATCTCACATCCGAGAGGCCCCCCCCCGCCGTTTTCTCCCTTAAAGTCACTCCATCGTGCTGTCGTGTCCAAGAGGTTTGCACTGTTGTGAAGTTGGAGTTTTTTTTATTATTATTGTTTTTAAGTTAGACCTCTTTTTTGGGCCCCGGTCCTGTCCCCGGTCTCAATGCTCTAGATCTTTTGCTGTGCAAAAGAAGACTACTTGTGGCTGTTCACCTGTACATAGGGAAATGTATGCAAATACATTTTGTTATTTTTAAGAACACCACCATTGCGATCTCCTCTGTTTGCACATATGTGAAGAGAATAAAGATGATGGTAACTTAAAAGAAACTGGGGTCACTGTGGCAATTTCGCCTCTGTGTGTGGCTTCCTGTAAGGAGCTGGGGGGAGAGATCTCTTGGGAAGTGTTGTAGGTGCAGGAGAGCACTGTACAAAAAGGCTGTTTCAAGCATCCAGCGTGATTCCCATGCTCTCTGGAAATGTTACACTACAGGGCAACACCAGGCAATTAAGGACTCTTAAAAGGCACAGGGATGAGGTTTTCTCTCCGAAGCCTCTAATGATGGGCAGGAAAGTGTGAGAAACCTCTCATCAGGGCGGTCTGGCTGGATTCAACTCTGAACAAAACCAACTGCAATGCCCTGAGACTGCCCTGAGGTGAGGTGCCCCTCGCCTGGGCACTGGGGATACTGCACAGTGTTAATGCTGTCTGCATCCAGGTCCTGCAGCTGGTCCCTCGCTGCTCCCAGTGCCAGCCTGAGACAATTTTATAACCTCACCCAGGGTAAGCAGTGAAGTTGATTAGCCACGGGACTGCCGCGATATTTTTAGCTGTAAATCTGTAAGTGGCAGGCTCCCAGGGCAGGAGAGATGTTCCGGTTTCATTTGTCCCCAAGTGGAGGTATCAATTAAGAGATAATTAATCTGTCATTTCTGATGTCTAAATGTTTTCCATTGTGCCTGTGCTGCAATCGGTGGAGTTGCAGGAATGTCAATGAAAAGCCCAACCAGCTGCCAGGGCCAGGCCACATTCCTTGTGCAAGGAGCCCGCCTCAGAACTTGTAAATACCTCATTAAAACTCATTGCAAAATCTGCCACCGAACCACACCAGGTCATTGTCTCACTATGAGTCAGTCAGAAAAGGGAGGCACAGTGGTGTGGCTTTCATGGGAAGGGGTAATGGGGAGAGGGGGGAATCCCCACAGAATGGGCACCTTTTGCACCTTCTTGCCTTGTGGGCAGAGATGCAGCAGGTGACAGTGGCCACTGCTGGATTTGAGCACGCTCAGGCCAGCACTGCAGAGACACACCTTGCTAAAGAAATACTGTGTCTTGCTGCTTTTTCTCGGACAAAGCTCCCTTTGCCTTTCCCAGGGAGGGAAGGGACACGAAGGGGAAATGAAACACCAGAGAGAGTTTATCCCAAAGTGCTTTCCGCAAGACGGGAGTTGCCAGACTGCCTGGCTGGCAGCAAGGAACCTTCAGTGCCCTGGGCTGAGGTGAGTGCCCCAGGTCCATGCCCAGAGCTCCCTCCCGGACAGAGGGAGGTGTGCTCGGAGCAGGGAGCAGTACGGCACCTGGGGAGCAGAGAGGACACGCCGGGGGAGTCACGGGGGTTAGTTAACTAACCCTGGGTGTTGAATGACCGGCTGGTGTTTGCTTTACATCCTCCGTGTGTGCTTAAAGGTGGTTAATGGCCTGAGTTTACTCAATGCCTTTCCTCTCTCCAGAAGAGCCATCATGTCTGCAACAGTGAGAAAAGGTTTTTATCGCATGCCAGAGCTAAAAGCACAATTCCCTGAGCAGCAGTAGCAGCAGCCAGGGCCTGAAGCATTTCCCCTTGAAGCCATTAGCAGGGCTACTGTGCAGTTTCCTTAGAGGACTGTATAGATCATTAGCTGTAGAGTCCAAATCCCTTTGTGCCTGGGATATTTTGGTACTAGAACCATAGAAAAAAATGTCATATGTACATCTGCAGTGCTGATGTGAGGTTATTCATGTGTGCTTAGCTGCCCTGCCCTCCCCATAGCAAAATGCCTGGGCCTGCAAATGAGAACAAGTGCATGTGAGGAGAAAAAGGTAATTTTATTTCCCACACAGAAAGTTTGAAAGAGCATCTTCGTAGAAAAAGGAGAGGAGGAGAGAGCAAGACCTTTGCTCCAGTAGATTTGAGTGAAAGGCTGAGCTGCTGCTGTTTTTTCCTTTTAAACAAGTAGCTGCTTGCTAAGCTGGAAAGCCTACCGCTGGCTGATGGGCTGGTGTGAAGAGGTGCAGCAGGGCTTTGGGAAAGGTTCCCATACATAGAGGACAAGCTGTTCTGTGGTTTCTGCTTGGTGACAGGGCTGATGCCAGTCCCCATGCCAGGGCTGCTGCCCACTGACAGTCTCCCACTGAGCGTGGCACTGCCCTTGCTCAGGCTCTGGGCATGTTCCCTGTCGATTAGGCTCCATCCATCACCACTAACTCAGTCTTACAGCTGGGGATGGTGAATCAGCCCCTGACGCAGTGGAGGCGTGAGGGCTGCGCAGAGAGCAGCAGAGACTCTGAAACTGCTCCCCAACAGCCAGCAGCTCCATCCCACCACTGCCTTCCCAGGGACAGGCAGGCAAAGGGAGAGCAAAGGCAGGCTGATAGCTCTGCCAGTAGGTTTGAGCTGTGGGGGAAGAAGTCAAATGTGGGAGCAGGTGTTTGCAGAATTACATGTCAAGCATTGCTATCTGCCCCTGGTGCAAATCACTGCCCTGCCCAGTCATGGTGGGCCAGCCAAGGAGATTTCCAGCACAGCAAGGTTGAACACTGAGCTTCACACATCTCTGACCTAGCAGGCAGCGTGTGATGAATTGGCCAGAAAATACCTGTAACAAACAACACAACGCTGGGGAAAGGCAATGATCCTACTCTGAGCCTGACACATGGAGCTGATGCTTTGGCAAGTCAGCTTAGGTGCTGCACCAGGTGCCTGAGGTTCCCCGAGTGTGTTATGACTAAACAGAGCATGTGAGTATTCCAGGCAACAGTGATGGCTTCCAGAATATGAAGAGATTAAGGGGAAAAGAGCCCTTTTTGCTAATACTATTTATTGACTGTGTATTTGCTGGTGTGCTACAGATTTTCTCCTGAAAAGGAGGCTGAGGGGGGACCACACGAATGTGGAAGTGTTGGCAGGATTCCAGGTACAACTTCTTGTTTTTCTCTGCCCTTAGCATGCCCTTCTCCCATCTTTAGGTCTTCCTCATCCACAACAGGAAAAAATATCATGTGCAACCAGAAAAATCAGCCAGTGGTCAAGTAGAAGGAGCCAAGTCATGAAATGACTTTTAGCCCAGACTGTAGTACTGATTTAGATCAAGAATTGTTTGTAGTTTAGTTTGGAGATGTGCCTTGCACAGGGCACATCCAGGTTGCCTGAACAGGGGGGATAATGTGGGAACTGCTGGCTGAGGGGCTGCACTGGACTCCTGGATGTGAAATCTTGTTGAATGGCACCAAGTCAGTGGTGAAAACCTCTTCCTTTTTGGGGGCTACAGGCAATACTCAGTATCAAGTACAACCCTGGGACAGTTCCAAGTCACCTTCAGCACACACACTGTGACTCTCAGAGAAGCAGGAAGGCGTCAGGATTTCCTCCTTGGCGGTGTGTTGGAGAAGAGCATCTGAACTGTCCCATTGCTGTTAGTCATTCCCAAGGCATCACAACTGTCCCATTGCCCAATTCTTGGCCATCACACCAAACCCTCTATTATTCAGTAGGGAAAGGATCCCCAGTTTCAGCCTGCAGGGAAGGCACAGGGCAGACAACCAACTGTCCAACTGTCCAAGGGGTTGTGGGTGACAGCACTGCACAGCCCCTGATTTTCTTGAGTGAGGGTGGGCAGGTTTCCACTGATGATGAAAAAAACCGGTGTGGTACAAGAAGAGTGCAGTGCCAGCCAGCTATACCTCACCTCCTGCTTCTCCTGGAGCTGGGAAGAAAAAAACCCTGCATTTCCAAGGTCAGCAGCAGCCCCAGCTCCCGCAGAGCTCATGTGCTGTGAAGGCGTCTCCCCCTCCTCACCCCAGCCGCTGGTAGCAGCAGGGGCTGTTTTCCTCAGCAGCTGGAAGGAGATGATGTGCAAGGACAGGAATGTGAGGGCAGGCAGCCAGGGCAGCACAGGGACAGCGTGGGGTCCCAGAGGCCAGGCCAGGTCGGTTCATCCGCGGGGCTCAAAGAGCCCCATGGAGGAACTGAACTGACCTGGCCTCTCAGGTTCTGCTTCTCTCCACGTCTCCATCACCCACTCCAGACAAGGTGACACCTCCAGCTTGCTGCCTGGTGCCTTGTGGGGGCCTGAATCCTGGTTAATGCCTGGGAAGGTGCATGAGCTGGGGGGAGCAGAACTGTCCGCTGCTACAGCCCAGCAGGAAATCTAAGCTATGCATTCAGAAAACCATGACATTCCCCATTGCCAGTGGGGGCTCTGCCTGGTGGGAGGGCTGAGCACTATGAAAACACTCAGAGAAACAGTTATATAATGAAGGACAAGGTCCCAATCCAGCCCTTGGCTCGACAAGGCAGCTCTGCAAGGAGCTGAGCTCCAGGCAGCAGCTGCCCAGCACCCTCCAAGATCCAGCCCTGGTCACTGTGGTCCCTGCTGCTGCTGAGGGGTGGAGGTGGGAGAAAGGCTGCAGAATGCTTTTTTCCAAGCTGGGAAATGTTCTGCATGCTTAGACTTGGTAAGCCAGAGCACAGGTCCCATGTGTGGACTTAAATCAAGCCCCTTTGATGGTAGGAACTGGGCAAGGTCTGGGACAGGATAGCCCAGGACTGATGAAGGTCAGGGTCTGCTAGCTGCAGGCAGCTTGGTTTTCATGCCACTGCCCAGATGTCTTGGACCCAGTGGTAGCACATCATGGTATACATCATCTGTCCCTATGCCCCAAAATAGGGACAATATGCTCAAACATATGTTCTCTGCTCTGTGGGAAGGACCCTAGAGAACTGGTCACAGTAAAGGGCTTTGCCTCCTCCTTTACTCTCCTGCTCCGAAATGGAGGGCAGCTCTGCAGCCTGCCTCCTGCAGCTGGTCCTGCTGCCACCCCACAAAGAGGGGTGACATGCTCGGTGTCACATCTGGGTCTGGGAATCCCTGCTGCTCTGGCACAGGCGAGCAGGGGGGATGCAAGGAAAGGCTCTGGGATGGGATTCATCGCTCCTCATGTGGAAGTGGCACACGGTCTGCTGGGATGCACCAACAAGCTGAACTGTGACATTAATTAGAGCTGACAGTGTTCCTGGAGGGAGCTGGCAGAGCAGCAGCACCAAAGCTGCTGCTGCTGGGTCTGTGTGCAGAGCCAGGCTCTGCACCAGTCTGGCCAGGCCGTGCCATGGGCTCTGAGTCCTGCCACACTGGGCCCTGTGCTCACTTCAGCTCCAAAGATCACAGTGGGAGGTACAACTCAGCCCCAAGGGACAGGAGAGGCAGTGCCCGAATCCAGCCCCGCTGAGCATCTGCCCAGCATTGTTCTGCCCTTTCCAGCCAGCCCTGACTGCAGCTGGGCACTGCCTTTCCCAGTCCTGCACACTTCACTCTGGCCCTCCCCTCTTACTGTGGCGCTTTGCCCCCCAGGTGCTGTGCCCTCAGCACCACTGTTTCTCACAAGCTCTTTTCCCATCCCAGTTTCCTGATGAGTAAGAACTGACACTTGGTGATGTTGCACAAATGCCATCGAGGATTGCCTGCCCTCGAACACAGTGCAGGCAGCCCAGAGCAGTAAGAGTTCCTCCTCCACTGGCCAGGGAACAGTTAAGGGAATTAGGATGAAGAGTTGATATAAATAATTTGGTAGCTCCTGTAGGAAGATTGCAATTTAGCTTAATTATCATAATTACATTTTCAATCTCTCTGCTAATACTTATGAAACAATAGAGTCAAGTGTGAATGCAGATGCCTACATTTCCTACCAGTGACTTCTCATTCTGCTGCTTAAAACAAGTCCATGGAGACACTGAACCAGGCAGCAGGGACGGCAGGTAGGGATGTGGTATTTCCCCAGCACCTTGTTTTGGGCACCAGGAAGCCTCATTCCCCTCTGCCTGGCACAGGGATTTTAACTTCAGCTCCAGGATCAGCATATGATTGTCTGAAACTAGCTCACTTTGGTGTAAAAACATCATTTCTTTTGCTGGAACTGGAGGAAAATAGTCTGGAAATATTTCTTTCTGAGCAGGGAGACCCTTACTTTCTCTGCCCAGTCTGTGGTTGATGACCCCCAGAGGCAGCTCCATCCGTGTTCACGGTGGCCCAGGAGACCAGACCACTGCAAGCAGAGAGTAGGCAGCTACTGGCAAGAATGATCATTTGCAGCAGCTAATCAAAGCTGGTAGTGGTAGTGATGACTTCTGAATGTGGCCAAGACCATGTTTGCCCTGCAGTCTGCTCCTGTCTTTGCTCACCTGGGAAGAAATGGATGCTTCTCAGCAGCAGAGACAGGTCTTGGGGTCTGTGCCCTGCCCACTGCCTTCTCTGGGGGTCCTGACCAGAGGGTGCCTTGCCAGGACCCCGGCAACAACAGGCACCATGGCCAGGAGGCAGATGAGCAAGGGGAGGACACAGCCACAGAGAGCTGGATGATGTGCTGGATGATGCTGCCTCCATTGTGCACAAGATACCTGGGGAGCATCCAGGGCTATGGGAAGCCCTTCCCCACCCCAGCATCTGCACTCATTTGAGATGTAGCATGCAATGCACAGGTCCCTTCGCTGCTCTGCCCTTGGCTCAGCAGTAGCAACTCCATCCCATGTCCCAGTGGTCCCCCAGGCATCCCCAATACCTCCACACATCCAGCTCTGATCAGAGCAGGACCAGGGCAGGTGTATGAGACTCCCTCAGGGCTGTCTGCCACTATCCCTGCTGGTGACACTGTGTCCTGTCCTGCCACAGTGCTCCGGCAAGTTGCAGGTTGAGAACTGAGCTGCTTATCTTTAGTGCTGCTCTGATCTAATTTTACTTTCTTAAGCAATGTCCAGGCTTTAGAGAGTGTCTTGTAATGCAAAGGCTCTGCAGTGGCAAGGAGGGGAGTCCCTGCACTAACACAGCAGTTATCCCACATGCACTAGTACAGCAGTTACCCCCACACCAGGACAGCAGTTATTCCCCATGCATGGCTTTGCTGCTAAAACCCTCTGGCTGCAGTGCTGGCTCAGCAAATTTCCAGCAGAGCATACAGTATGGTACAGCTGTGTAGGAGACCTAAGGGTCCAGCAGGGTCTGCTGGAGCTGGTAGTCATTGTAAGATTTGCCTTTTCTCTGTTTGGCCTCCCAGAGCAATCCCATAAAGACCTTTTAGTTACTGCTGCTTTGAAGTAAGCTGAACCCCTGCCTCTTCACAGCTCTCACTGCTCCCTCAAAGAGAGAAACACCATGAAAATCAGACCCTCCAGGCTGCCACCAGAGAGGCAGAGGAGCAAGGACCACTGCAGGCAAAGGGTATTGCTGTTGTGCAGCAATAGTAAGACCAAGAGTCCTTATTGCACCTCTGGGCTAACCTAGAGGTGAGGTTCATTGGCCAGGCTGTTGATATTCATTGTTTCTGCTCCTCAGTCTGGGCTTCCAGGCCTTGGGATGTGACCTGAACTCAGGTGCACTCCATGGCCATCAGCCTCCCTGTGAAAGCAGTTTCATGTACACTTGCACTCACACTGCCCCGTGGCACCTCTGTAAGTAAAGCTCTGCAGAAGGCTATTTCAGGACCCAACATAACTCTCCCTGATGTCAGGACCAATTAGTTATATCCTGCGAAGGAAAAAAAGTCTACTAAAGCCAGATCTGGTGGGACAATGACATTAAGGTGTTCCAGGTGCTCATCTGGGTTCCCCAAGCAAACCAGGAGCTAAACATAGCCCTGGAAGAGTGGCAGGAGGGGGTGGCTGCTGTCTTCTGCACTGAGGTCTCCTAGTGCAGTCATTTCCTGAGTGGGCCATCCTTTCTCTTTTGTACTCTGACCTTCCCTTGCTCTGCTCCTGTGCAGACTACAGCTCCTGCACTAGGGCCATAGCTGAGATCAGCCTGAGCTCATCTTGGTGGGCTTGGTTCATGCTTTATCCCACTCAACCAGGCCATCAAATCTCACTGTCATTTTCCAAGGAAATACGCATTTGAAGGAAAAATAGGAAAAAATAATTAGTTGAAATAGTGAGAGACAGAGAATTTTAGGCATTTCAAATTCTCATTGTCCTCCCCCACAATGGTATTATCCTTCTCTAAATAGATGCTGAGCTGAAGACATAACAAGACCCTACTTCCCCCAAATAGCTCAAGTGAAACAAATGCAGGAAGTTTGAAGGGGTTGGAGCAGAGCTGTGGCCAGACAGGAGCCTGGGCACCCCCGTGGGTTCCTTGGGGCCACAGGGGCTTCACAGGATTGGCAGCTGAGCTGCAGCGAGCCCAGACCCACAGTCTTGCCCTCATGAAATAGAGGCTGCTGCCCTTGCACTGCAAACGAGCTGATGTGGGAGGTCCTGGCCCTCAGTCCCCATGTCTGGTCCTGCTGCTGTCCTCTGTCCCCAGGAAAACACCAGCAGGGCAGCCCTGCAGTGTGGCAAAGGCAGCAGGACAGACACAGACTCCACAGCCCATCACAGCTCGGTCCTAAAAGCTGCTGGTGGTGGGCTGGCCTGTCTGCCCCTGGCACAGTGCAGCCCACTGGGTGCACCCACCAGCCAGAGCAGCCCCAGTGCCAGCACCTGCCATGGTGTGAAGAGAAGGAAACCAGTGTCCCCTGGCTGAGGGCAGCTGAGTTGTGCCTGCTGTGGTGTGGGGAGCCCTGCTGCTCCCACTGTGCCATGCAGGGGGTCATGGGGACACCCCAGTCCTGAGCAGCTGCCACAGTAAGTTGCTTCATATGAGGGCTTGAGGTTCCCCTGTCATGCCTGTGTGCTGTGGGGACAGCACTCCCTGCCCTCTCCCCGAGGCTGAGGTGACATTCTCTCTCCCAGGCAAGTGCCAAGCCTCAGCAAGTACCTGGGGCTGTGCTCAGACCCCAGCAGGAGTTGTTATATCAGGACCAGGGTTATCACATGTGAGGGCAAAGCCCCTGGCAAGAGCCCACACTGAGACAGGCAGATGTAGTTTGTCCCTGGGGAAAGGGCAGCCCCTCCAGACAGTACCTGCCTGCAATTCCTGCGAGCCTTGACCAGATTCAGCTCTAGAGCAAGGCACAGTCACTGCTGGGACTGAAGATGTACCACTGAAGTCACAGTACTTCAGCAACTTTTCACAATTGTCTTTAATGGCAGAACCATCAGCAAGGCACTCCGAGGTGCAGTTAGACCTTCCCTCCCTGAGGAATACTGTTAACTGAAACCAAAGCATAGAGGCAAGGAAATTGCTTGATGAAGTATAGTTTGGTAATTGTGAAAAAGAAGAACTTGTTTTCTTTGTCTTGCAACAGCAAATTGCACAACATGACCTGCAGTGGCTTCGGCTCAGCAGGTTTGCAGGAGAAGGCTGTGGGGTGATTTAAAATCCACACTGTGAGGAGGGAAATGATTCTGAGCCTGCTATGGACTGCATGGTATCCATAAGGAATGTGGCAGTATGTGATTGAGGTGACAGTCACTGTGTTTGGTTCCCTATTTGGGTGCCCTACCTGGACATGGGTGAGCTCTCCTCTTCTGTTTGGGGGCCAGCTCAGAGAGGACCTGGCCCAGCCCCAGGGCTTGCCAGTGTTCCCAGGGTAAGGTGAGCTAAGGGCCCACAGATGCATTAAGCAAGAGGAGATTTTATGAGCTCATTTTGCTGGGTTGTTTTAAGAACCATTATGGTGATGATGACTTTTAGCCCTGTAACATAAAAATACTCTTTGTCAAGGTGAAGAGATGCTCTGCAATTTAATCCAAGGTGGAAGGAGAATAAAAGTCACTAGGAGAGGTCAGTTAGGATTGATTACTTTTCCTGCTGTCATCCCTATGTACCCCAGGCTCAGACATGAGCTGGATGTGCTAGGTGCATGATAAAAAAATAGAAGACAAAAATAGGTAGTGCTGAGAGGAGCCAGCAGCAGATACTAGAAAGAGCCCAGGCCAGGAGAGCAAGCCCAATCTGAGGTCCCTCTTCTTCCCCTTTTCTGATTCCTTCCCTCCCCAGGTGCTACTGCCTCATCCTGGCTTTGTCATTCAGATGCAAACGGGAATGCTCCAGCATGAGGCAAAGGCCACGCCTTACATTTAATTCAACTCACAGAAGTCTACTGGGTGCTAGGAGGAAAACAAACAAACAAAAAATAATCCCACAAAAACCTTCCATCTCTGTTTTGTCGAAGTTTTAAATGGTAAAATCTGTGCTTTGTTCTCAGCTATTGTTGCAAAATTGAACCACTTTCAGCCTCTCACCTTACTTAACCAGGGCTGCCTCCATGCAGAGCTGCTCAGTACAGCACGGAATGAAAGCTCTCACTTGGCCTAGAAACCTGGAATGTGTGAACCTCGTTAAAATGCACACCGGGAGCTGGGCTTTGAAGTGGAGAGAAGCCAAAAGCCAGCAAGCCCCCAAAGGATGCCGTGTGGCTGTTCCCAAGATGGGGAACACACCTCCAGCTGAGAGACACGCTGTACCTGACAGTCCCGTAATGCCTCCCCATAACAGCCCTGGCCTAGAAATAGCTCAGTGCTAGATGATGCTCTCAAGAGATTGATGAATGTTGCTGACTCTCTGCAGCATCCCAGCAGCTGGCTCCTGCCTGGTTGCACCTTCCCTCGGCTCACCAGCACTGGGCCGTTCCTCGAGGACCTGCAGCACCCTTGTCTGATGAGCACTGAGTTTTGCTCAGCTCGGAGGGAGTGAAAACATCTTTGGTTCTGCAAACATTGCAAGCACATTGCCTCCCCTGGGGCTCTGCCCGCCTGAGCAAATCTAGCATGGAGAGCTCCCAGGATCGTGTTTCTCTTTCTTTTTGGAGATGTGACCCTGGGAAGGGAGTGAGCTCTCCTCCAGCTGGGAGAATGCCAGTGCTCAGCAGTGCCAGCTGGTGACTTCCTGGTATCACCATGTCCTGCTCACCTCAGTGTGGGCTGCACACTCCCACTGGACTCTGTGGGGCCCGGAATGCTGCAACAATGAGAGCTGAGGCCACTCCAAGCCTCTACATACCCTGGGGCTGCTGCCACTCTGAGCTGGCTGTAGGGTGCTGCCCCCTAAGTCATCCCAGATCCTCCTTCATCCAGGGGCAGGTTGCTCTGGAGAAGCCCTGGCCTCAGCCAGGAGTGAGATGGTTGGTGAGCCCTGGATATGGGACAGCAAAGGTGACAGCAACCTGCCCAGTTCCTCCTGCCATGCAGCCAGAGCCATGCCCTTGGCTGCTGTGCAGGATCTCTGTGCAAAGCTGAATGGCTGCTGCATTTCCCTTCCCAAGTGGCCACTGTTTATCAATGAACAAAGTGAGCCCTTGCCCATGTGAGCAGCACTCACCAGCAGTTCTGCACAGCACAGCAACCTGCAGTGCTGGAGGATCCAAGTCCAGAAAGCCATTCTGCCATCCATCCATCCATCCATCCATCCATCCATCCATCCATCCATCCATCCATCCATCCATCCATCCTCTCTCTCTGCAGAGAAGGCAGGGATGCTGCTCCTCTCAGCACATAATGTAGGGAGGATAAGTCACTTATGAAGTAATTTAGTGTAATTCTTAGTTATTAATACTGTGCTTTCTAATTTTTTAAAGTTCTGTGTAATTGCTCCCCTGCTCTGACTCACTCTGTTCCTGGGAGTACTGTGCACTGTATTAGCACTGCCTGCAAGATGCATGAGCTCCTTAGCTCCTGCCTAGCCTGGCTGTGGGGATCCTCTCCCCTTCTTTCCACACCAGACCCGACCTGCCCCTGCAGTGCAGCAGGGACAGCCTGATCTCTGTACCCTGCTCCAGCTCATGGCCCCGGGCTCCTGCAGCAGCACTGATTTCTCTGCAGTCACTCTACAGGGGAAGCAAAAATCTCCCTGGTGTCTGTTTTATCTGTGTCCATCTAAAGCACTGGAGAAAGGTGTTCCTGGAGCTCAACAGAAGGGTAATTTTTTTTCTCTTTATGTGATTGAAATGAGAGTTATCTGTGCAGAGCCATAAACTGTGTCTGATGCCCATCTGCTCTTGTTCACCCACAGAACCCTTCAAATAGTGTCCCAATTCAGCACCATGGGGGTCTGATTTGCACCCAGAGATCTCCAGAGACCCCAAGTTTTCTCCCTCCCTGGTTTGCTGTCCACAAGTCCCATTGCATTGCTCCCAGAGGTTGGGCAGACAAAGGCTGTGTGAGCAGCCTGGTTTCTGACCCAGACTCCAGCTCCATGACAGGGCTCCCAGCCTCAGCCCACGCATTCCAGGAGTTCATTGAGTGGCCACTATCCAAGTCCTCCCCCAAGGACTGGGCATTTTGCTCAGTTACAGCTCTCATATCCTCACCATAGGTGCTGTATCCTATACTGTGGGGGCTGGGGGTATGTTATTCACAGCTCTCATCATCCAACATCTGCAGTGAGATGGCAATGTTTCCACAGAGTCCAGCCTGACATATCTGGCTCACTGCTAGAGCTGCCTCAGTTTCCCTTCTAGGTGGCTAAGCCAAGAGCTAGCACCCACGTCCCCCTGTGCTCCCTCCACGGGAGTGCAGCACTGACCCTGCCACCCACACACATTCCCTTTGGCTCCTGGATTCCATCACCCTGGCTGTGGGTCAGGGAACCATGACCCACACCAGCCACCTTGTGCAGAGCCAGCAGGACTTGCAGGGGTGTGTGGGGAGGCATCTGACAGTGAGAACAATACCACCCTGCATTGCCACCCTCTGCCAGCCCTCTCCTTGGGGATGCTCTGCCTGGGGCTGGCGTGCGTGGCAGCTGGAGATGTTTTAGGTAGCTGTCCAGAGGGTCTGTGGGCAACCAGGCTCCATGAGTTATTTATAAGCCATGGGAGGGAAGCAGTGATAAATAATACATTGGCACTCTCATATTCTGCGTGCATGTGTCTACAGATAAATATTTCATTCCCCAGGAATACACATAGATGCCTGTTGATAAATAAAAATTGGAAAATGTTCTATTGGATGGTTTTAAATATGACTCTCCCCTTGCATCTGAAGAACATGCTGTACCTGGTGTACAGCACAAAGATGCTAATTTCCCTCAGCAGAGGCTGCCTAAAATGTATCACTGCAGCACACTGGGCACCGTGCCTAGTGTAGCACACACACCCCAGAAACATACGGCCCTGGCTTTTCCTTCCACACCATTATTTTAACATCACTTTTATAACAACACTATTCAAGCAGATTTTCTAATTATACCTTGCACTGACTGGGCTCAGGACACAGCAGTCAGCCTTCTAAATATTAGCAGAGGGACCCAGAAGGCAGCACATTTCCTCTTGGAAGTCTCACTGGAATTTGCGGTGTGCTCAGGCACGGCTGGCGATGCCAATCTTGTCACTGCTGTTTAATTAGGCAGGTGGCTTCTCCCACTGGAAAAACGAGATACTGAGTGGGATGTGAGAAAACCCATGGGTCCCACCAGCCCTGCCAGCAGCATAGAGCTGCCTTGTGCTGCTTCCTACACCTCTTGGGAACCCAGGGTGCTCCTGGGCTTGAAGGCAGCTGGGGGGAGATGGGGGGAGATGCAGCCCAGGGAGCACCTGCTCTCAGTGGTTGCTGCTTGGCAAGCCCCAGAGCCCATGACCCAGGGCCAGCACCCACATGCAGCTTTGGTCCCTGCCAGCCCAGCACCAAGGCCAGATAAAGGAGTTGTGTTTCCCCTAACTATGGTTTCTAGGGCAGGTCACTCCTGGCTGTCTCTGAGTGCTGGAAGTGGATTTAGCAGGGTCATTGTTCACCTTGGCTTGCACAGAGAAGGCTGTGGGCTGCAGGTACCCTGGCAGAAGGCTCTGGCACAGCCTGGGCACGCAGCACACGCCGGCAAACAACTGAGTGCCGATCACACCATGCCTGGCTGCTTCACCAGGAGACGCCTATGCAACATACTGACATATTTGGAATTTTTCCAGTGGCTGGATTTGGCTGCACTAACTTGTAATTTTTTATGAGTAACCCTGGTTTGTGCCCTGTTATCACAGCTGGGTGCTGTGCCAGGCTAGCTCTGGTCCAAGCAGCGTGCAGGAAGCTCCCAGCACCCACTGTACCATGCTTTGTGCCACCACCCAGAGCAACAACGAGGGATTTCCACCTGGAAATCCCAGGGACTGGGCCAGGCTGCAGAAGGGAGCTTGGCGGGGAGACTTTGATCATGGGCCAGGGCTTGTCCCCATCAGCAGTCCCAAGCAGGGATGCAACACATCAAAGGGCAAGGAGGAATAGCTCCTGCTGAGCACAGCAAGGCTCCATGCCACAAAGACTGCCACAGGCCCCTGGGAAAGGCAAGGCACAGGGAGCTGCTGCCCCAGGGAGGGGAGGCTCAGAAGGAGCTGCAAGGCAGATCCAGGCTCAAGGAGAAAAAAGAGGGAAGATGTTCAAGGAAGGAAACAGCAAGGAGGCAGTGGTGGGAAAGCCAGTCAGGAGGCTGGCAGTGTGCCTCTTGTGCTTTCTGGAGCCATGAGACACCAAGTCACTGGGGTTTGTCTTTAGCTTCCCTTCCTCATCCTTTGCTAGGCTCCATCACTAACAAAGGTGTCCATCCAGTTGGCAATGAAATCGTAGCCATGTTTCTTTCTTGGCATTCCCTGATAGGCATTTTGTCCCAAGCACCCCCAGGAAACTGCTCTGCCAGCCAGAGGAGTTAGAACACATGAAACTCCATAGGGAGCAGGGAAGCCCTGCAGGGTGCAGGACTATTCCAAGAGGTGCTGCAACTCAGGTTTTGGAAACTGGACTGCCAAGGCGACACACCTGACAGTGTACTGGGAGATGCACAAAGCACCCCAAACCTGCCAAGAACCTGTGGATGTGGTGGTGCAGGATTGCACCTTGCAAAACATGACTTGGCAGGCAGTGGGGAGAAGTACTTTGATGTCGTGTCAGCCAGCTGGAATTACAGCCCCATCCTCTCTTCCTTGAGGGAGATCTGTGCCCCTGGGAGGAGGCTTTCAGACAGGAGGACACCACATTGACACTAATGGGGGCTGCACTGCCTGTTCACTCTGAACATGGACTGCCATCCCTGCTCATGCTGTACCTTTGTCCCCTGGCACCTTCTCCCACTTGCCATGGGGCATCACTGCCAACTGTCAGGAGAGGTTCATTTTGCCTGCCCTCCTCTTTGGTGAAGATTTTTTGTGTGGCAGCACCTTTTTCTTTTCCCCCACTCGGTACTTGCATGAAGCACGCAGAGAGATCATTCTGTTAAGCCTAGAAAGTCTGAAGCCACAGTACACGTAACTAATGGAGGAAGTGCAGGAATTTTATTTCTAGTCTGATCTAATCCCTATGCTGCCAGGCCCCTCTTCTTCCAGTTCCATTAGGAAATTCCCATGCTGAGTAATATGACAAGAAATAGAAGGAAGATACATTGCACCCAAGCCTCATCTCATCCTACTTTAATATTGGCTTATCACACTGAATAAACTGGAGTAATTGTGCAGAAAATTGCTCCATCCACATCATGCCCATCACACATGAGGAGTTGCTGCTCTGAGTACCTTGCTGTCACCAGTGGCCATACTCACCTCTGACCTCAGTTTCCTGGGAACACCAGGCAGTGTAAGGGTGCCCTGGGGGCCTGGGGCTTTACCCCCTGGGACAGCAGGGCAGGGCCTCACAGTGGGACACAGCAGGACATGGGGGGCTGCCCCAAGGCTGAGGCCAAGGTGGGAAATCCACCTGCAGGTCTGGCCCGGCCATGTTGATGCTCTCCTCTTTACTGCTGGTTTGGGGAGTGATGCCTTCGCAGTGGTGGGGCAGGGGCAAAACCACCATCTGTCTCCCCAGGAATATGTGCCTCCTCTGACTGGTGTCTGCAGGCAGGGCAGGCTCTGACCAGTGCCCAAGCCTGGGGCTTTGTACCCCACAGGACACTGACCCCACATCTCGTTCCTGCTGGTCCTGGCAGGGGGGTGCTGGGATGGCAGGGACAGGCACAAGCAGGTCACAAGGACAAGTGACTGAAATGCCCTACATAACAGCGTGTGGGAGAAAAGCCTCCACCCCAAGGGCTCTTGTACTGCCTGTGACAACCAGAAAGGGAATAAAAATAGTGCCTATTGTGCAGGCAGCAGGCTGCAGCAGGGTTGTGTAATGGTACCAGCCAGCACGGGCTGCCTCTCCCAGAGATAGCAGGGCTATGTGGGTCAGCTGGGCACAGCTCAAAATGGGCCCAGGTGGTAGTGGTCCCTGGTGGACGGGAGGGGTGACACAGCTACTGTCCTAATGCCCAGCTGGACCCCCCACAAGCTCCAGTCTGGGGCTGCTGCCAGCAGCTGGCACAATTCTCTGCTGTGTTCCCCCAGCCTGCCCTTCCCTGGAGGAGACCAGGTCCTGCACCTCTCCTCTAGCCCTAAGCAGCATGCCAGCTCTCCTCTGGATGCTATCCACTTCCCCTCCCTCCTCCAGAGCCAAAGATGCCAAAGCCAGCCAGGAACAGCCTCACCACTGCCCAGTGGAGGAGACACTCCCCACTGTGTCCTGCTCCACACAAGGAATACATTTCCCCCTAATCCTGCTCTGCAAAACTGTGAGATTAAGAAGGGGAAGAGCTTCCCAGCAGCCAGTCTGAGCAGGAGCCAGGCTGGCTGGACTTGCAGCTGTGCCAGGGCAGCCGTGCTCCTGTCCTCACCCCGTGCAGTGTCAGATTTTGCAGCTGAGCCACTGTGCTTTGCCGACTGGCTCACAAATTGCTTTCCAATGCCATGGTCCTGTCAAGTGTTTTAGCAAAGCCAAGATTTTGCTTTTTTATGGATTAAACACAGGTCTGTTGACACCAGAAGGAGCTGGAGGCCAGAGGTGTGGCTGCAAGGTAAGTGGGTCAGGGAAGTGCCAGAGCCCGGAGCTGCTGCCTGCTAGAGATCGTGCCCAGCACTCTGCTGGCACTCAGAAATCACTTGAAATCACTCAGAAATCAGACGTGTCTCGGCACAGGCAAGTGCCAACCAGTAAGGTATTAGTGGGTTTTGATGTACCACTATGTCTTAAGCTGATCAGAAACCCCTGGCTGACAGTGGGCTTGGGTGGGAGTCAGACAGGGTCCAGAAAAGCGTGCAGAGTAGTTGGTGTGACTGTCAGATCCATTGAGCACCAGCATGACCTGCACCAGGGACTCAGGAGGGAGGAATGCACAGATCTGCAAGGCAAGGGCGGGTGGTCTCCCCCAGTCCCTGCAACCTCACACCCCATCTGAGCCCTCTGCTCTCCTTAGTGGCAGCAGAAAGCAAAGGGCACAGGTGATGAAGGCAGAGACATCAGACACACAGCCCAGCAGTAACCCTCACCTCATTGCTTCATGGCAGCCCTGGGCACAACTTTTCTTATGAAATGCCAGAGCAAGATGTTTTCATCTTGCTGTAAATCTTCACTGTACTCACCAGCACTTGAAGTTTGTCCCTACTAAATCCCTGTGTGGCTCTCTCCCTCCATCTGGGGAGCATGCAAATACCTTTAGAGTTGCTAAATCCTTTCTATGTCAACTTTCAGGTTTATTTATACAGCAAAATATCGCTTCATTGTAATGCAAATGGAGGAGTCCCTGGGAAGCAATCAGGGAGGTTTGTTTGCACCGTTTCATGTCAGACAAGCTGGGATGAAAGGATCAGCCGGCAAGCAGGAGCCTACGAATGCCACCTACAAGTGCCACTGTGCTTTTGCCATGCTCATGTGGAAGGAGGGCTGGAGCAAAATGGGGCTCCTCTCCATGCTGGCTCTGGTAGATAACCTTCCTTCCAATGGCTCCTGGCCATTGCCTGATCTGCCAGTGCCACCAGAAGAGATTCCCATTAGGTGCAACACTTCCCAGAGCAGAGACCAGTGTACTGTCCAGCCAGCTCAGCAGCTGCCAGGCTCTGTCCAGCCCTGCACCCAGCAGCCACCAGGCCCACTGCCCAACACCTAATCCTGCTCACAGCCCCATGCTCTGTCCTGTCCCCTCATCCTGCTCCTGTGTCTCTATGGCCACCAAGAAAGCAAAGCCATCTGAGCAGGTCACTGGTGCCCAGGATGGTAAGGGGCTGAGGGTTGTTGGTGCCCTGCCTGTGCATGCAGCAGGGCAGCAGAGTGGGCAGCAAGAAGGAGAAGGACAGCAGGTACAGCAGTGCCAGTGAAGGACCTGGCATAGGAGGCCATGGTGCATGCCAAGCTGTCACCATAAACAGCAGATCACTACCTGTCCCCAAGGGAAGAGATGGGGACCATGGCCACCGCTCCCCAGTGTGGGAGTGCCCAGCTCCCCTCTGGGAATCCCCAAGAGTGTGTGGGGCATGGGGACAACATCCCCTCCCCAAAGGCACTGCAGCCACAGGGACATCCTGCAGGCCTGGGAATGGCAGCTGGTGTTGATAAAGTAGGTTGACCAGTGAAGGAGGTTGCTGGTTCCAGCTGGGAAAGCAGGATGCTGTCCTGGGCAGGGAGGCAGGGCTGTACCTGCAGCCCCAGGCCAGGCACCCATGGAACACTGAGGAAAGAGGACTTTTGCCCACCCTCTTTGTGAGCAGAGAGACGGGGCAGGATCCATGAGCAGTTGCTGGAGGCTCACCAGCTGCAGACCTTGTGTGCTGGAGGGGGGTGGATATTTGCAGCTCAAGAGGAAAGTCTCTGTCACGGCTTAATCCAGCTGAAGCAACTGTGCTTAGATAGTCACTAGGTCCAAATGGCTCATAATGAGGGAGTTTAGTTAGATGAATATTTCTAGATCAATTGCAGATTTGCTTGATAACACTGGCAGCCTAAATGGGTTTGCACTATCTTTTATATGGGAGCAGAGGGCTCAGTGCCTGGTGACAGGGCTCCTGGCCCAGCTCTCAGGGGGTGCCTTGTTCACATCCCCAGACAAAATGGGCTGATTTTCCCCAGGATCCAACTGTCCCTGCCTGGGTGCCCACATAGGAAAGGCTCCTACCTAGGCAGCAACAAATATTTTGCTGAAAAATATCTTGGGACACGTGTTCCCCTTCCCTAAAGGGGTGTACTCCCTGCAAATCCCTGGCATGAGCTTGACCTACTCCAAGTGCCTTCCCTTAGGAAGATTCCGACATTGCAGGAATAATCAGCCTATTTTTAAAGGTTAGGAATGCTCCTAGTAAGTCCTCCCCTGAGTTTCCTTCCCCTCAGCTTTTTCTCACCCTCTGCCTCTCCCCTGAGATAGCAATCAATGATACCACAGGTTTAATTAATGTTTTTGACTTCCAGCATAGGGATGTGATTTCTCCTCTGTGCTTTTGCCAGGAGTGGTCTTATCCTGCCAAACAGGCAGGTAATCTAGGCAGGCAAGACTGGCTTCATACCTGCAGTTCTAAGAAGGTTGTGCCTTTGGGATTTGTGGTAGTGCTGGCAAGGCAGCAGAGCCCCAGTGCTTGCACCAGGCATCTAGCTGTTGATAGAAAAGCTGTGAGCTGGGGCACAGTAATGGCAGGACCTACACAGGGAGGGGAGGAAGAGGAGGCACAAGGGCAGCCAGGCTGGGTTTCTGCCCAAAAGGATGCCCTGGTGCAGGGAGGACAGCAGCCAGGATGCTGGCATGGTCAAGGGACCCAGTGCTAAATATTATCTATTTAACTAGATAATCCTTGCTTTAAAGCAAGAGCAGCATCAGCACTGGTCTTGCAAAACTCAAGCCCTGGCAGTGACTCCTCCCCACAGCAAGGAGGGACAAGTTGTTCCCACAGGACCCCAGCCCATAACTGCTGCTGCCCCTCAGCCCCCACTGCCAGTCTCTGCCATGGTGCAGCACTGGCGTCAGCATGGGGACACCCAGAGAGTGCTGAGGACAGCTGGCACATTGCTGCTGTCCAGGGCTGTTTTGGGGCCCTTCTAGTTTTGTCTGAGATACTCAGACTATATAAAATTAGATTTAGCCTTAGTGCTAAAAAAGAAGTGCTAATACCCTTCAGCTGAGGGCTAAAGATGGGGCCACATCTATTAATAACCCTGTCATTTTCACCCTCTGGAGTGGGATTTCAAGCCAGCCTGCTCCAGCACAGCTGAAGACTGTCTGTTGCTCAAGAGCCACCTTTAGCCATGACTGTTTCATGCAGGGTGGCAAGAACACTCCATGCAGGTGCTTATTTCTCATTACAGGGATGCCTTTTCTCCCGGGGTGTTTGGTTAGCACTGCTCAGCAGAGATATCCCATTAGAACTAAGGCCATCTCTGCTGGTCAGCGTGGTCTGGAAATCAGTCAGGCAGCCCTGGGAGCAAGGCAGCAGTGAAGGCAGGAGGAATGGGGAGCTCAGGGCATGGGCTGCACTCAGCAGGCACAGGCTGGTCCAGAGGCTTTGGGTCCCCAGGGACATCCCCAGGGACATCAGTGTCAGGCTGGGAAGGTGATCTGTGCCAGCCACAGCAGGGAAAGGGAAGAAGGCCTGGACAATTCACAGTGCCATGGGTGTCCTGTTCTCATGCAATGCTTGTTGCAGATGGGGAAGGGAAAGCTCAGACCTGCTCGCCTCCCAGTGGCACCCGCCCTGTCTCAGGTGCAGCAGGGACACATGGGATAAGAGGAGGTGATGATCCTGTTTTTCCTGGTCCTGCCTGCATTCTCATGTTACTGCACTTCTGAGAGCCCCAGAAAAAAAACCTGCTATGGTCCATGTGAGGGTTAAGTCTCTTAATCAGCTATTAAACTGAAGTTTTGAGTTAAAAGCTTCCCAGAAAGGTGCTGACTGCATGCAAAGCAGGAGTTAGTTCACATTTGGCTGAGCAGGAGTACCTGTGGGCAAAACATACCCCTTGCAGTGAAACAGAAAAGCCACGGGTGGATAACATACCCTGAGAGCAGAGCTTTGCCTCTTCCCAGACATAAATCCCCCATTAGTGGGTTGTGATGTTCTCTGCTGTGCCTGTTATCTGCTGTGTGAAGCTCCCTGCAAACACTCCCAGCTCTGCAGGCAGCTTGAGCGCTGCCTATGGGATGAGCAGGCTCCACCCTGACTTGCTCATTTTACTGTCAACATCCCCAGGGTCCCCGGGCTACCACAGCCTCATGAAGCAGGGCATCAGCTACCACCAGGCTGTCTCCATGCTGAGCCAAGGACGATTTTGCTTGTTCTGCCTCAAAGCATGTCCCATGAACGTGACAAACACCTTGTGTCTCCAAAACAACTACATCTCTTCCCCACAGACCCTCCACTGGTGCATTGCCTACAAAACCCCCCATAGATTGCCCTCAGCTGCTTCCTGCCCCCCAAACCTGCTGGGTGAGGGGCTGCTGGTGTCCCGGGCAGGCTGTGCATGGTGAGTGAGTGCTGAGCACCTGCTGCAGCCCTGCCAGGTACAGAGGCCCCCACAGTGCCTGCTCCTGCTGCTTCTGGGCAAACTGAGCCGTGCCAGCAGCCATGCCTGGAAGGGGAGGGGATGACCAGGCAGGCACCCATGGTTGCACAGCCCCTCGTTTCCTTAGGAAACCAGCACAACAGCAGCCCTTCTTCTGCCTGAACAGGTGAAAGCAGGGATGGGGCTTGCTGGAGGAGACAAAGAGCAGTGCCAGAGGCAGTTACGTGGTCCCACAAGGAGAGGACAGTCCTGCTGTGGCAGCAAAGCCATGCTCTGCAGGCTTGCAGTGGCCAGGCTCGGTCCCTGTGGATGCACTCGGGGAATGGCTGTCCTGCAGTGCAGCCCCTGCCTGCAAGGAAGGGGCTGACTGCTCTTCCCAAAAGCAACCAGAGCCGTAAATGTTGGGCTGTGCCAACAGCGCTGCTGCTCATTTACCCATCCCTGGTGCTGCTGGTGGCTGCACTGGAAGCACTGAGCACAGCGTGTGCTGCCCACCAGCCAGCTTCATGCTTGTGATGAGCAAGGAGCAGGAGGGATGGCAGGGTTCTCCATGCCACGTGTGCCTGGGCTGCTGGGAACCATCAGCCTGACTGGGAGGCTGCAGGTGGGGCTGCAGGGTGGCTGGGAGAATTTGTTAATTGCTTGCTGTCAAATGCTATAGTGTCTGTGAAACTTGAGACAGAGACCTGCTCGCTTTCAGGCGCTCCTGCCTGGGCGATGGATGCACACCGACCTTGCTGCTTGAGCACAGAGCTCAGCCCTGGCTCTGCCTGTTTCCTGTTCCCTACTGAACTATTTCCCTGGCAGCAGGGATGCTGCACTGGCAGGGGCCCGGCCAGAGCTGTTGAGAGCAGACAGAGTCAGGGATGCTGGGGGCTGTGCAGTCTCCAGGCTGGGTCTCTGGATGCATCAGGCCAATGTGAACCTTCAGGAGCATCCTTGGCTCTTGCTCCTGGTGGCCCTCACTCTTCCTGGCGAGCTTCATGCACCCCAAAGGTGACCAGCTCGGCAGCACCATCCACCCCCTTGCTCTCCAGCCATCACGGAGTGGCTCTGGCTTGCTCCAGCCTCCCCATTCAGTCTGGCAGGGGGGCAGCAGAGCTGTGCCACCCAGCACAAATCCCATTAAACGCTCCACAGTGCTGAGCTGCAGCTCCAAGCTCTGAGCCTCCCAAAGGACATAAGGCTGCTTAGGACACCCTAAGCTCTTCATGCAGATAAGTACTTGAGGCCATCAAAGAGGTCTTAAAAGCTTAAGGCAGGTAAATGTTTAAACTTCTCTAAGCCCTCAGTGTCACAGCCGGGCCAGAGGGAAGTCCCCAGCTAAAAGCCATCTCTGCAGAGTCACCCTCTGCCACAGCACAGCAGCACTCAAAGGCCACCAAGCCCTTGCTTCCTCAGCTGCATTGCTCCCCCAAGTCTGTCCTTCTGTCCCTGCCATCCTCCCCCAATCACATCCTCACAGCAAAGGCTCAGGCTGCCGTGTCTCTCCCACCATATTTATTTTCTGTCTAGACAGTGGCAGTTTTGATATGCAACCCTCCAAATCCCAGCTGTGCATTCTGCTACCTCTCATCAGGAGAGTAATGAAATGAATGCTCTTTCGTGGGCACTAACACACTTAATTCAAGCTCTACCCCCGAAAAGCCTGAATGAAATTGCATGGAGTGTAGCAGGTGCCCCAGGAATGTTTTCATAAATAAATCTGGAGGTTTCAGTGGGATCTTTAATACACACTAAATAGGAGGCTGTCACAAACTTGTCCTCTTGCAAAGACACAGCAGAGTATCTTTTATCCACAACAGCAGATCAATGCACACATATTTTCCTCAAGTGGTTTCTTGGTGTCACTAATGACTTGTTCCTTCTGGTTGCAAAGAACTGTATTTGCACTAACGGGATACCACAAATTACTTCACTTGCTTCCAAGATGCTGAAGCTGCCCTTAAGCTTAATACTGCAAGTTATTGCAGGTATCTGTGCCTCTTTCCCTCCGAGGTGCCATGAGAAAAGCCTTGCTGCTTGCCTCCCTTCCAGGTCTTGTGTTCCTACATGTTTATTGTCAGTGTGGGAACAAACTCAGCTTTTCAGTTTGAGCTGTGCATTTGCCCTGGAGAGGACCCTGGATGTGGAATGCTCACCAGCTGAGCTTCCATCCTGCACCTGCAGCCATTTCCCTCCCCAGGCTCTAAGTCAGGAAGTGCCAGCAATGTAGCATTTCCAAACATACTCCCACAGAGCAGGAACACCGTGCCCCTTCTCAGACTGCCTGCCTTGGGGCAGGACTTACTTTCAAACTACCTCTTCATTTTTAGGAATATTTATTGTGCCTTGTTAATCACTGGACTTGATGGTCCTAGAGGTCTTTTCCAATCTAAATTATTTTATTCCTATAACATCAACCTTTGGTTTGCTGAAGGGATACAGCACCTGCAGCACACAGGCATTGCAAAAGCAAAGCAAATCTGTTTTATTTTAACACAAGAAACATCACATCCAGCCAAGAGGTTCAAGACCTGCACACATCCTTTTCAGCATCCTCCCCAGCCCAAGCCACTTTCTCACCCTGCATAGTCACCATCCCATCTAGTGCACAGCACTGCTGCTCCTCCTGTGACAACTCTGGTCCCAGTCTAAAATGACCCCATAAAGGACACCTTGTGACCTTCCCAGCTTCTGCAAGGAGATGGCACAAGGACCAGTTGTGACAGTGCTACCAATAAGCACCATTCCCTCAGAAGTTCAGCCAGGAAAGCGCCCGGCAGTCACGTCCCCAGCGCTGAGGGAGGGAGGGAGGGATGGCCAGCATGTGATGGATCACCCCTTTTAGCCTTGTGACAGGCATGGGAATCTACTGTTGGGTCTTTCATAGGTTTTATCTCAATGAAGAGCCATAAAGAAAGTGGAAAATGCAGCCAAGCACTTTGATGTGGATCAACATAGAGAGTTCCCAGCGTTCAGGCAGTCACCTCAGACTCCCCAGGTCACCGGAGGACATTTTCTTCTCACAGCTAAGGGCAGAGACCTCTGAGAAAACCCTGCTCCAGCCTCAGGAACCTGGCATGTGTGAAAATATATTTGGAGGGAGGGGGAAATTTCCATATGAAAGAAGGAATTGACTTGAGAAGAAACAGGGAGACTGCAGCATGACACTAACATGAAAAGCACATTCATGAATATGGACTGGGTTGGAGAGCCCAGAAACACTCATTTCCACATTTGCAAATGCAGATTTATTTTGCATGCAGGACAAATGCTAAAGGGGCTCCAGGTCCTTCCAGCAGAAACCTGCAGCAGCATGCTTGGGAGGCTCCTGTGCTGCTGCACCAAGCTCAGACCCTGTGGACAGGGACACACCTGCAGGACTCATCCTAAAACGCATTGCTTGTCACAAATCCCACTGTTGGGATAGGAATGAGGGATCTTCAACACATTTGCAACAGCACCTTTTCTGGTGTTGCACTTGCTTGCAACACCACCTATTCCTCCTCTTCCCCTGTGTAAAACTCTGCTCCCTAACTCACAGTCACAGTCTGGGAGATGCCCAGCACAGCAAATACTGGGTTCATTAAGGCTGAAGTTCCCTTTCTGTTGAAGACTTCTCACATGTATTTCACAGTTTCTTAAAAAAATATCCAACTCCAGTCCAGCAAATTGAATCTTTTACCATGGTGCTAATTTTCATACAATTTCTCAACCTAAAAAGCAATTTATTAAGATGCTATAAGCATGCCATTACATCACGAGACAGGAAAATAGTGAGAGAACTTATTAAAAAAAAAAAAAAAAAGGTCAGGCTTACTCAGCTCTTAATGTAGCCCAGGTGATCACTCAGGCATTCTTGGAATGAGAATTTTGAATTAAGGGTGATGATAGCCTTAAATAATAACCTCCATACTGTCTACAAGGCTTTTATTCTATTAACTCCAGCATCTCAAGCAGGATGATAAATTCACTCGCTAATGGTCAAATAGCACTTTTTCCTATAGCTTGTATTTTATTTCTTTTTTGCAGCTACCATCTCTGCAATCCAGCCTGTGCTGATGCAAACAACACTTGCAACTGAGCAGCTTTGCTTCTGGGGAAGTTTTGGTCCCTGGGATAAAAATAAATGGGACATGCCTTTATTTCTCATTATTCTGTGCTTTGCCAGTTCTTTTTTGCACAGAAATATCACCCAAGTCCCCAGGACATGAAGGAGCACATTCACAACTCCAGCCCTCTGGTCTCTGCTGCCTGGTTCAGCTTCACTTCTCTAGGTTCAGACACCTTCATATTTTTTAGAAGTATCATGGTTCCCTGAACTATCATTTATATCCCACATCTGGTCTTGTCACTAAGTTTGTGTCAGGATTGCTGCAAGAGAGACAAGGACCTTGCCACTGCTGTGGGAATGCAGTGATTCAAACAAAGCCTTGCCTAAATATCATGTCTTGTCTATGGACAAGGCAGGCAGCAGCAAATAACTTTTTTGATTTATACTCGGGACACAGGTACAATAAACAATTCAGTAAATAACATGAAATGCCAGCTGGGAAGGGCTGAGGCTCTCAGGGAATTTTCCTCTTCTGAAAAGCTGACTATTTAACAATCTGACATTTAAAGTGCCCTAAATTTCTTTATCTGGACTCATAACTGGAAATGCAATGGTGGCTATCACCTCTGTGGTGACAAAGGGGAAAATCCCAGTTCTGATCTCCCTGGCCCCTTCCCCTGCCTGGTATTTTTCCATGGCCTGGTTACCCTTTGGACACATCCCAAGTTCCTTCCTGTGGTGGTCTCTGAAATTCATTTAAATCAGGAAATTACTCTGCCTGTTTTTCTCCACAGACTACATGTGTCCAGGCTGACAAATCACAGCAGGATGGATGTCAGCCATGATTTAACCCTTCATATCCATGGCCAGGCCCTTCTGAAGGCTGCCTTTCCTCTCAGCTCAGTGTGCCAAGACCACAGCCTCTGGAAAGGCTCATTTTATTTACCCTGGACTCCAGTTCATCATCCTCAGGACTGCTCACAGCCCTTGGGATTTGGATATTTTCTGTAGGTGCCTGCTTGGCTGCACAGTGGTGGCACTTGGATGTTGCTGTTTTACACCACAATAACCCAGATTCCGAGATTCAGAAGGCTAAAAAATGACACTTTATTTTGGGATGCATCTCCCTTATACACTGTTTTACACAGACCAATTTGATTGGTGAAACAAAGGCAAACCTTTTCAATCACATTGGTCAAACCAGAGGGACATCAAGAAGAAATCCCTCCTGTCAGAAGGAATGAATAACGTAAGTACAGTTACAAAACATTCCTCCTGTCCAGAGAACTTCCCTGGGCAAAGAGTTTCAGAAAGACCAAAGCACGTCAGACATGGAACCAGGGCTACACGTGGATGCCATTGGCACTGCAGGTGCTGCAGGCTGGCTCAGGACCCACAGCAGCGAGACCAGCACCCCTGGTGCCACAGACTGGACATCAGGGAAGGAGCCAAGGGCTGTGCAGAGGCTGTTGCTCAAAGAGACCAGAGGTTTTGCAGGTATTGCTACAGGATGGGACATGGCAGGGGCTGTTCTGCAGCCAAGCTTGGGGCAGCTGAGCAGGTCCCATCTCCCCAAGAGACAAGGGAGCCACAAGTGCCTTCAGTGACTCACATCAGCTCCATCAGCCTTTCTGGGCCATCAGCTCCATGGCGAGGACCAGGGACTTTTCCAAGTCTGGAGCACTCCTGGCACAAATGGCTCTGCAATGAGCAGGCAGAGGTGCCACCTGAGCTCTTGCTGTGAGCACTGGCAGATGTGGAGGCCAGGCCTGCTTAGCAAGGTCACTTCTGCTTTTTTATTCCCAATCCCCATGTGGGAACAGATCACGCCCACGGTGGGGCATGGCAGCTGTGGCAGATAGCCAGGCATAGATTTGGGGTTGACTGTAGCCTTTAAATTCACATTGGGAATGATTTGGAGAGACCCCAGGTGCTCATGGAGTGATGACTCATTTGGCAAGGTCATGTACTTGGGAAACCTCCTAAACTGGAAGCATTATTCCAAGCAGGGCAAATAGATGGTGCCCAGTTTGACCACCAGCAAACTGCCCAGGCTGGTGCATCCTGCCTGGCACGGCTTTCTGCAGAGGAGCAGGGTCAGGAGGAGGGAACTTAAAGAGATGGGCTACACCAAGGATAAGCCAGCCAAGGTTCTCATATCCTCCAGCTCAAACAGCCAAGCAGAGCCTGCTGCTAGAAGTCAAGAAGTTGGAAAAGATGATTAATAGAGGCTTGGGAACAAAGTTGACTTGACTTCTTTTGAAATAGAGAGCAGTTCCTCAGACAGCAGCTGCCATGAGCCTGCACAGCTTCCAGTGGGAAGGGAGATAAATGCCTGCCTGGACACAGTCCAACCCAGTGTGAAAGGAGACACATTAAGGAGGCAAACAAACCTGTTGCTCTCAGTTCCAAGGCACTGAGATGGGCTTGTAAAACTTCAGCCTGGGCAGGGGCCACCCCAGAGCATGCTGCCCATTACACAGGGAGTCAGTGCCAGGCAGTGTGGCACAGTCACAGCCACCTGTACACTCATCCCTGTGTGAGCAGAGCAGAGGCCAGCAGGAGACAAACCCTTCCATCAAAGGCAGCTGGGCCAGCAGATGTGGGGAGCTGGTTTACAACCCCTGGAAAAAGTTCCAGAATTTGGCCAGAATGGAGATCAGAGCTGCTGGTTGTTTCAACGCTGACATTGCACTCACCCTATAAATCTAACAGGAAGATGCAGCAAACTCATTGCAGTGAGGTTAAATGGATTTCTCACTGGTGTTATGCCAGTGTCATGGAGCTTTGCTTCATCTCACTCATTTCCAGGGGCTTTAACTAAAAGCTTTTTTGCTGTACTGTTCATGATGTGGGTAAACAAAGCATCAACTCCTGGCCAGAGTGACAGGGAAAGCAACACTGAGAATCTGTGCTGCACAGCACCTTCTGCTAAATGGGGAATAGATTGGGGGAAGTACTCCAAACCCATGTGAGGGTGGAGTTCCAGTCCCCCTCACACAGGAGGATTAAAAAAGACCTGCTGGTCTCCACTGAGCTGCTCCAGCTTGCAGCTGTGGCAGGTAGTCCAGCCACAAACCACGTAAGTGAAGGGAATTATTCTTTTAATTAGAAACAAGCCCCATCTCTTGAGTAGCCTGCAACACCTAAAGGGCTGTTTGTAAAGAAAATGTTTTATTTCCAGGGAGACGGCTCACTTATGATGGCTGTAAAACCCAGTAATGAGAGGACGAGGGTTCTAGAGCTGTTATAAAATCCACTGGCTCATTTCTTGCTTTCGTGTTGCTTACAATTCAATTTTCACACAGGATCATTTGTTTAGCAGACGTTAATGCAGCAAAGGTGAGTTAACTGCATCCAGCATTCACTTACTCCTAAGACACAGTCACATGCTCCCAAAACCCTGACTCCTCTGCCAGGATGGACCAGCACACAGCCTGTCCCCACCACAAACACTGGTGCATGTGGTCCCAGTGCTGCCCTTAGCCATTCCCCTGGGTCACACCAGGCAGCTGTCCCTCTGCAGCCCACCTTCACCCAGGGACACTCACAGGTGCCTGCCTGGGGCAGTTCTGCAGAGTCCCAGCATCATCTTTTGGGCTTTGCTCTTCATCTTCACAGTCCTCAGAGTACCCTGCCAAACCCAGCTAATGAGGACAGGTCCCTTCTTTGCAGCTCCTTTCTTGTACAGGGCAACCTGGACTATTTTATGACAGCAAATGGGAGTGTGAGGAATGGGGCAGCTACCCATCCTAATGCTAATCCCTCTTCCACAGGGACAATTAAAAAATACATACAATTCCCATAGGAACACCACTCAGCTTCACACATTGAACAGGGAATCTATTAAACCAGACAGCTTCTCCTGAAGCTGGTTCTGTATAGTTTAATTAAACTCTACAGACAGCTTTACACACCCAGCTTTAACAGGAAGGCAGAAAAACCCCACTGCAAAAGCTCCAGCAAAGTCACACCAGGGCCCCCAGTGGGTAGGAGACACCTGGGGCAGAGACTGCTGGCAATGCCAGCACTGGGCACCTTCTGTCAGCAATGCCCCTCCAATGCTGAGCTGTGAGTGCAGCCTGTGCTGGCTGCTGCCTGCACTGAATTGCAGTGCACTGTCTCCATTTATTTGATTTGTATCGCCTGAAGGAAAATGCTTTTGCTGTCTTCATGCACTCTAAACATTTGGCTTCAAAATAAAAGCTCTGGGGACCTGTCATCACATGCTTTCCTTCCCATAAAGAAAAGGCAAGTTCCATTATTTTTGAGCTGAATTGCAGAAAAGTGCTCAAGCCCACCACTGCTGCTTCACCTTGCCCGGGGATGACCTTGCAAAGGTTATTTTTGAAGGCTGCTGCCTCCTCCTGCTGCAGTCTGACATTGGAACTGTCATCCTGCCTTCCTGCTTTACCTGGAGGACTTCAACAGCCGTTGGAGGAATCAGAAAAGTAGCAGCATGGCTCAGGTTCTTCCTCCCTGAACAAATGCTCCCAGAACTTGATCCTACATACTCACATGCATGAGTGCCCCCCGCTCTTCCACTGGCATCACACGGATGCCCATGTGCCTGGCACAGCCCTGGGCCTCTGTGGGGTGGGAACAGGTCACATCTGCTGGGGGCCTGGGTCATTTCCCTCTGCATCCGGTGAGCTCTGGCAGGATTTCCTCCTCTCCAGACGTGCCGAGGCCATGGGGGAGGCATGTGATGGTGTGTGTGCTTGTGTGCTGTGCTCAGTGCTGCTCCTCCTGCCCCATACACATGTGCATGACCCAGACATGTGTCTGACATGACCCAGGGACAGTGGCACGGATGTGAATGGCCTGGGTGAGCCCAAAATGAAAGCCCAGATCAGAGCTGCTGGGAAAGAATTTCTCTGCTCCTGGGAATAAGGAGAGGAAATTCAGTTCCCTGATTTCTCCCAGTGCAGGTACTGGTTTCTTTCTCTCCTTAGACACTTTTGCACAGTGCACTTTCTGTGGTCCATCACACAGACACACAGACCGTGGGGGATGTCACTGCTGGCAGGGACACCAGGCAGCTGCAGTGTGTTCTGGGCTCCACTTCCTTCCAGACACCTTCACACACCTACCTGGCACCTCTACAGCTACCCAGGCACCCACCCACAGGAGCACAGCCTCCCTGCCAGCCTACCACCAGCCAGGGAGCTCATTCCTTACTCTAAGAGGAAGAAAAATAAATCTTTTAATTATTTAATTTGCAGTTTACTCCAGTCCCTCAGATCAAGACATTCAGCGCAGCACACCCAAAAATCCAAAGCATGGTTTTGCTCTAAAACATTTCACTTGCTCCAACAACACTGTTACTGCAGTAGCAGATCTCACTCCTCCTGTCTCTCACTTTATCTTTGCCTCTCCTCCCTCCCCCTCCTGTTTTTCCCATCTGTGTTTGGAGCAGAGGAAGCGGAGATGAAACACAGGCTGCTGACTCTTCCTGCGGGCTCTGGATTGCCCAAACCAATCGACTTTGTTCAGTCTCTGCCTTTCCCTGCCCACTTCTGACAAGCTCTGCAAAGATCACAATGTATTTACTCTTCCCCCAGTGCAGTGAGGAAGATGAAGCATGAGTGTACTGGTACAGAAATTACAAAGAAAGGCTCTGCAAATGCAGCGGTCAGAGGATTCAGAAAGTTCTGACCTGACCCAGCACAGGGTCCTGGTTAAACGATTTGCTGAGAGCTGCCAAGAGGCTGTGCAAGCATCAAGCAATGTGCTGCTGGCTGCACAAACTACCTGCTTATTCCCTTTGTTAGGGCTTACAGACACACATGATGCCTCTGAAGGAATAAAAAATGGGTCTTGAAAGCTCCTATCGATTCTGCAGTGAGCTGTGGCATTAAGGATGTGGAGGGAGGTGACCCTACCAGCTCACGGTTCATTCAGCAGCAGCTCATGGGTGTTGCTCACCAGAGAGTGGAGCCGTCTCTGGCAGCTCCCTGCCCTACTTCTCTTTCAGAAATACATAATTGTGACATTGTGTTACATAATTTATCATGTTACATCGAGATTGGGGCCGTCCTTGTGCAGCTTATTCTTCTGGGTATTTGAGCTGCCAGGGAGGAGAGACAAGAAGTGCAACCCCACAAACAAACACTACTTTAGAAAAAGCTTTTAGAGTTTGGAACAGTCTGAGACACCTTATCCTTCAGCACACAATCAAAAGGAGATGCACAAGCAGAGCTTGGTCTGACCTGTGAGATGGCACCTGCCTGCTCCATGTATGTGCACAGCTTCCTGGCACACTGCTCTAACTACAGGGTGTTGGAAAGGACCCCAGTACATCAGCAGAGCTCTCCCCAGACAGCCTGCTCCTTTTCCAGTGCTTCTTTATGTGCTGATCAAAGGCCCAAGAAAAGGGCAGCTGTGAGTGGGTGAAATCCTCCCCACCACTGCCAGCCTCACTGGCAGCACCTGCAAGGTGGCCTGTAGAGCCAAGCAAGCCAGTGTTTGCTAGACAAGAACCCTCCCAGAGCAGGGTGACACACTCACAGCCACAGGCAGGCTAAACTGGCCAGCAAACATCTGTGCAGAGCAGCAGGAACTGTGGTGCAAGGGCTCATTTCCCAGAAGGTGCTAATGCAACTAGAGGCTCCAGGTGCCAGCACCCCCACGGCGGCTCCACACATCCCACAGGACAAGCTTCTTGTGTTTCCTCCTCCTCCCCTCACCAGGAGGATGAGGTTCACCCTGTCCCAGGACAGGCACTGCCTGGAGCCCTGTCTTTGCACTTCCAGTGCAGCCTGAGCTGCAGCTCCCAGTCCTTGGCATGTGGGATTTCACTGATGTCCAACACTCCACCTTGGCAGCTGCCTCTCTCATCCCACCAGTGGCAGGATGGGCAGCTCCAGCCTTCATCCCCCCCATGCCAGAGTGGCAGGTGTGTGTCACCTGCTGGGGTGATAAGCTTTGCAGGCACAGCAGCAATTCCTGCACCAACCCACCCAGCTGTTTAACCTGGAAATGAGTCTGTTAGCTCCAGGAATTATGACACTGCCCCATCCCTGGAGTCTCCAGCCTTAACTGAAGGAAAGCATGTCCAGCAACAGGACCATCAGGAAGGGGATACTGACCATGCCTGGGCCAGAGCAGAGGTGCTGTGGACAGTCACTGCTCATGATTCTTCTCCCAGTGCCACAGTGGTGGCCCTGTGTATGCCCACCATTGGTGAGCCCCAGAACAGCCTTATAACCACTGCCTACCCCAAACCTTGTCACAAGACAGGGATGCTCAACAAGGCACCACCAGGAACTGATGGCAGACAGCAAACAGTCCTTGCTGTTCCCACAGGGAACTTCCTTGTCCCATTAATGTTTTTAAGTGATTACCACTGGGTTTTGCTGAGTTGAAGCCTGTTCAGTGCAGGAGCCAATGCAGCGTGGGACCCTGGAGCTGTGGGAAGGATGGCTGCAAACCCAGCAGCAGGCAGAGGCCTCACAGGGCAAGAAATATCCCGGTACCACCAATCCTCCCAACAGCCAAACAGCCACAGCACTCAGGTACACAGTTAAGCACCTTATTGTTGAGAGGGAGGTTTGGAAAACGGAGCTGTTGTCCTTCTTTTCCAGAGAGGACTACAGCTTGTCCTGCCTGACAGGCAGGTTGATGCCTTGCAGTCCAGTTTCCTCAAGGGTTTTTAATGCCACCTGACATGAGTTATAAACACTGCACACAAACAGATGCTCTGACCAAGTGTGAAGGGCAGGAGAGAATTAGAGATGCCATTTAGCTATTACAAGTAGCTCCAAGGGGATCAGCTCTTGGTGTTGCATAATTTAATACTTTAACCAATTAACTAAATGACTAGAAAAGTCTTTCCTGGTAGGACAAGCAGATGACACAAGCTGATGGTGCCATAAACAGCGAGGAGCACATGCTGCTAGTGCCAATGATCTGAATCACCCAGGGAACAGCCCAAAATACACCTTGAAACTGTGAGCACGAGGGCAGGGCAGGACCTGAGGGCACAAGTGCTGTGAAGTATGAGAGATTTGGTACAGGGAAGCACTAGCTGAGGACGTGACCCAGGGACCACAGCTGATGGAAGCAACCAGGCTGCCCTGCAATGATGAGGCCATTGACAAATCACTGTTCTGTGCTAGACACAGCACCCAGAGGAAAAAAAAAACAAAGGTCAGAAAAGATCTCTGGAAGTCTCTGGTCCAGCCTTCTGTTCCCATCAAGACTGTTGCAAACACTGGATCAAGACATCTGAGTTTTGGAGATCTCCAAGAACAGAGACATCACCTATCACCCTCTCCCCCAGTGACGTGACCCAAGGCCACACCAAGCTCCTGGCGCAAAAAAATGGGGCAGAGCTGCCTGACCAATAAAACAAGGCTTCAAAGTGAAGGGTATGAAGCACAAGATGTTCCAGGTGTAGTTGGTGTACACAGACACGTCTGAGGAAGAAATGAATGCTTCATCACTGCTCAAAGAGACCGAATAGCACCTCATGGCTAAAATGTAACACCTAACAAAAGTCACTCAAACAACATTAGCAGTTTTTCTACAGTGAGATAGATCAGACACTGACAAGCTTACTGCGAACTGGAGGAACCAACTGTTTCTGCAGGTCTTAAACATAAGGTAAAGTCACCCCTCCACCATAAGCAGAGGGGTATTTGTACCTGTCTGCATCCACCTAAATAGCCTAAACACCTGCAATCACCTAAACAGCCTCATCAGAAGCATCTGTGTACATTAAGCCAGTGGATGGCCAATAGCAAAAGCCAGCGAGGGCAAAGTTCAGGTGTGTTGTGCCGTGGGATTGGGCTGGGTGCCAGGAGAGTTGTCAACCTTATGCAGCTGTCCTTCCAAGGTGGCAGCTGATGTGCAGCTGTGAGGAGCCTGTACCAGCTGAATCAGCCTTCCATCACACCTCTGTTAAACATTTTTGTGCTGCTCATACCTGCAGTCACCTGTCGTTGCATCTTCCCAGGGTGTGGGTGCAGGGCAGGGGTTGGGGAGCAGTGCCCTGTGCTCTGGGATGTTTTCCTTCCCGTGGCCATCCTCCAATTTCCTTCCCCCTTGTTGTGACTGAGTCAGTCCCTGTGCAGTCCCAGAGTGATGACAGCAGACCAGGCACGTGAGCTCTCGCATGGGGCCTGCATCCCTGTGGGGCTGGGATGGGTGGTGACCCTTTTTGGGGTGTGGGGCAGAAAGCTGGGAAACAAGTGATAGACACACACCTCGGGGGCTACCACACCATTTACTCCCCACTCTGTGGGTGTGCAGCCCTTGGGTTGCACCAAGCTCTGCTCAGGAAGTGGAAAGAGGCATTAGTGATGTAGAACAACCCATGCATTTATTGGGGTGAGGGTGGCCAGGCAGGGCAGGGGCAAGGTGCTAGAGCAGGGTCACAGCCCAGGGGTGCTTCCATTTAGCCCAGATGGAGACCTCATCATTCCCAGACACCTAAAATAGCTGCCACCCAGCTCTTGGGTGATCCACAGGCAGAACTATGTCCCAGCCACTCAGTGACCTCCTTCAAAGAGTGTACAATTAATAAACAAGTTTGTAATTTGATAATTTGTAGAGAAGAAATTAATTGCTAGCTGTATCTTGCCTGCCTATTGTGATGACTGGGCCACATGCTGGTTTGGGAGCCCTTGGGAAGGGTAATTACTGGGGAGGGATCCTCAAGATTCCAGCACAATAATGGGAGATGCTGCTCACCTGACCTCAGCCTTGGCCATGCACACGTGTGCATCCAGCACTCCAACGTTAGAGATATTCAGGATACAGCACCTGTTTCCTGCAGCAGGAGCAGGACCCTTCCCAGATGCCAAATGTGGGAGAGGCCCCTACTCTGCCGCAGCCCTTGCAGGCAATCACCAACCCACTCCAGCTGTGCTTCTTTTGGGGAAAGAGGGAACTGTACACACCTTTAAAAGCAGGTTTCTTTGTATTTTCTTACTGCTGTTGGAACCAAACATGTTTTCTGTGTAAAATCCCAGTAGCAGAGCCAATGTGCTGCCAGGGAAGGGTGCATGGAGGGACCCCATCCCTGCCCAGCACAGCAGTGAAGGGCCACTCACCTCATGGGGTTGCTCCTTTGGAGCATTGCCTCACAGGGTGCCCACATTTCCACTCCCAGGGGAGCCCCCTCCCTGTGCTTTGGGTGTTGGCTCCTGTGCTGTAAATCATGTGTGGGGGCAGCACAAAAGGCTTATCTGCCCCTCCTGGGATGAAAGGCAGCCACTGAACCCACCCTGCAGGAACCTGCCCAGCCACCCACCTCCACCTCTGCTCTGCCTTGGTGCAATGGCTGCAGAGCCCACGGGGAGCAGCACCTGCTGTGCCCAACAGAGCAGGACAGCACCACAGCCCACTGCAGCAGTCAGTGGGCTGGAAATCTGGAAATCATTGTCCTGGAAGGGGTGTGCAAATAGACACCCAGGAGCAGAGGCCAAGAACTGTCCCAGCATGTGTCGGCCTAAGCCCAAAAACAGTGTCCAGAGCAAGATACAGGTCTGCACATCTCAGGGTAAAGGCAGTTGCAAAAATAAAGACCAGAATAAAAGGTGTAAGTCTGTGACAAACTGCATGAACATCACGAGAGTGTTGAAGGAAGCAGTGAGCACAAGGCGAAATCTCTGCCCAGACCAGAAAGGCAGTGGGTGACAAATCATGTAGGCAGCAACCCAGAAAAGGAGAGGTATTTGATAAATATTTCTGTTCAGCATTTGGGAGGCAAAAGCCAAACAATACAGCATGTTATAAAATAAAACGTAATCACAATAAAACACTTTCCATCCTACAAGGGCTTCAGGAAGATGTTAAACAATAGCTACCCGGGTTGGATTTTTCAATCGGCAGCTCTGACACATCGGTGAGCGTAAAAAGGAGCCGGGGAAGGAGCACCTGATTAGCTCCTGTGGGTCCCTGGGACTTCCCCCGGGGTCCCAGTGCTGGCACACTGCCCGTGCCTCCACGGAGTAAACAGGATGTCCCCGGCCGCTCCAGCTGACATCAGTCCTGTGCCGAGGCCTGACTTTATCACCAGATTTGGGTGATAAAGGTTTGAAATGGGGAATTATCATTAGTGTCAATTAGCACCGTATTATGAGAAAGAGATCTTGGCACATCTCAGTTGTGCAGATTGTCGCTATCAGTCGCACTGGTGACGGCGCTGATGCAAGCGCCTTGCGTAAGGCTTCTGGCAGCTCCAGCTGCTTGGAGGGAACGCGGGGAGTTACTGCCTTGGAAATCCGGACACCGCGGAGCTCCCGAGCCCTGCTGCGAGCACGGCCCCGCCGCTCAGCCGGCTGTTTCCAGGGCCTCCAGTGCCGGCTAATTCTCAGCCGCCCATTATTTAACACCTTCTTGGTTTCCCAGCGAAGGCAGGAGCTGCCCGAGCTCTGGTGAAGCCATCCTGGCACAGGCACCAGGAGCAGGCTGCACTGACAGCACAGCACCTGGCACCCGGGAGCTGCACCCTGGGGGCCTGGGGGACAATCTCCTCTCAAAAAAAGATGCCTCTAGTAGGGAAGGCATTGAACAGAGCTGTCCAGGAGGGATTTGCAGCCTCCCTGAGAGCCAGGCCCACTGTGGGGTCAGCATCTCAGGAGGCAGGGAAAGTGGAAAAAGCCCAAAGAAAAAGCCAAGGACCAATGAAGGGCTGAAAAGATAGACTTTTAATGGAAAGAAATTCCTGGGACACCATCAATGCGGGCCAGAAAAAGAGGTTAAAGGGCTAACTTGATCCCAGCTTATTAAAGCTCTTTTTGATGTGATTAAATGTTTGGCAATGCCTCTGTTTGGCAGACAAGGATGAGAGAAGGCTGTGGTTAGAAATAAGGCACGGATTCAGTGTGTGAGCACCTTCTGAAACTCTCCATCAAAGCCTGTGGTGAGTTCCCCATCCCTGGCGATGCTGTGACCAAAGTGTGGGTAGGCTCAGTGTGACACAGCCCTGCAGCTTCACCATGGACAAAATCTGTGCTGACAGAGCAGTCCCCTGCCATGGGCCTTGTCCTTGGGCCAGCCCTGCTTGGTGGGACGCACCGGGGCTGCTGGCAGAGGGAGAAGCTGTTGATGGGCTTTCGTAACTATTGACATAATGACAGTCTCAGGGAGGGATCTGGATTTACAGCTGGGCTCTCCCTGCCTGGCCAAGCCCTGTCCTTCATCATTTACCTGGAGCAACAAATCAAGCTCCCCACGAACTTGTCACTTACTGGATTTTGATGGACGCCTCTCCTAAGCAATTCCAGGTGAAGACAACTGGTTGCTCCATTTTAGAAGACAGTTTGCTGATGACAAGGAGCAGTGAAGAAAGCTTGGCTGATGAATATAGTGTCTTTTTTGACATGCATGCTAGAAAAAGAGGAGTGGATAAAAAGGTGATGATAAGCAGTGTGATTACAGACCCACCAGGGAAATGAACATACACTTCAAATTGGAGGCAGCAGAGCACAGCCTGAGCGACAATTAAAGATGGATTCTGCAATCTGTCCTTGTGTGGAGGCCACTGGCTTCCCTGTAATTTGGAGTGTAATTGGAGTAATTACTCAGAGCTCACCCTAAGGAGCATGGTGGAACATCATTTGGGGTTGTTTCTCTCACTGGTGATGTGACAGCTCCTTGTAAATCACTCTGAAGTACCTGGGTGTGATGCCGAAGGAACTGGGCATAGGCTGTGCTGGCCCCTGTGTCCAACCTGTGAGAATAGAACAAGAGTCCTCCAGCAGCAGAGGTAATGCTCAGAAATTAATTGCTGGGCCATCATTTAATTCATGCTCCTCTTTCCCCCCTCAGTTCTCCCAATAAGCATTGCTTGGCAGGCTCGGCTGCCTGTAATCCCTGCTCCACATTCAGAGCTGCATCTAATCCCTTCCAGCAGGCAGCTGTCTTTCCTGTTTTATTCCCCCTGTCCCAGACTCAGCACACCCCTTCTGAACAGCCCTCTGCCAGTGGCTGCCTTTTCCCTGTGACCCTGGTGGTTCATTGCTGCTGCAAACCATCCATCAGTGGTGCAGCAATGAGTGGCCACTCACTTCACTGAAGGTATCACTCACTTCACCGAAGGTGTCACAAGCCTGCCATGGTATTCTTATTATGCCAATCCCAGATAGTGATCCATGGGCTGCTGCTGGCAGTGTCCAGCCCCCAGACAAGCTCTGTGGCTGCAGCGACTCTGCAGCATCCCCTGCATCCCTGTCCTGCTGGAGACTGGGCACTGCCAGCTCCAAACCTCCCCAGCATCCTGCCCAGTGAGGCAGCTGGGGCTGAGGCACCTCCCAGCTGTGAGCCACAGGCAGAGAGGCAAAGCAAAGAGGGTGAAGCCACAGTCCAGCCCAGGGAACACAGGACATCTATCTGCCACCTTGGGAATACCAGCTGAGCAGTGGGTTTTGCAGAGGACGCTGGGCAGTGTGTGGCTAGAAGGTGCCCACACCATGAAGCCAGTGGGACAGCAAAGCAGGGGCAGATGGACCTGTCCTGTCTCAACATGTCCATCTTCAGCAAGGCCAAGAGCAGCACTGACAGGCATGAAGGTGTGGGCGATCCTGGGGGAGCAGGAGGGTGCTGTGAGTATTTTGAAACTCAAAGGGCAGAAGACTCTGTGCTCCATGAGCAACAGGGCACAGACTGGCCCACAGCCCAGTTTCTGTGGCTCCTCTTCCCAATGGAGGAGTTCAGCAGCGCTGGAAATCAGACTGTGGCATTACATCACAGGTCATGGCTGTTTATTGCTTCTCAGAAGCCATGCAGTAGTTCTGCTCCCCAGAGTGTACCTGCGAGAAGCACGTGTGCTGCAGACCATGAGGGCCTCCTTCCCTAGGGCCACTGCTCTCAGGGATTTTGGGACACCACACTCCAGCAGGCAGGGAGCCTACTCTGCAAGGTGCCCACTTGGCTGGAGCTCATGGTGCTTCCCAGCACCGGATCAAGAACACAGTCATTTTCCTGGCTGTGGCTGTGCTCTGCCAGGAGGTGTTGATTAGCTTGGCAGGTTGCTAATTGCCAGGAAGGGCCCAGCACAGAGGTCATAGTGGCTGTTCTCTGGGAAGAGGAAGGTCAGGACACCTTGGTTAAGTGTGTGGATGCTTGGGGAGAAGGGGTCCCACCAGTGCCAGGGCTGGAAAAACCCTGCTGCTGAAGCATGGCTCCCTTTTAAACTCCACTGGTTTTGAAAAAACACAGCCAAATGTCCATCCCTTGAATCAGCACCTCACATGCTGGAGGAAAGCAAAGTCCATGATATTGAACAAAGCTCCTCCAAGGAGCACTAAGACAGCTGGGCCACAGCTGCATGGTGAGCTTCTCCTTGCCCTGTGCTTAGTAACCACCCTCACCTCCTTCCTCTGTTTTAATGTCTTTCTTTTTAATTATTTTTCCCCAAATCACCTGCAGCTCTGTTCTGAGGCTCCTACCTCAGCTCATCCCAGCAAAACATGGAGCAAACATCCATGCTCCTGGTCTGCAGCACAGCCCCTTGTGCCTGTGTGCCAGGAAAAGCACCTTCTCACCCTCCTGTGGGACACTGGCCAGGATTCAGAGGAGAGGGTGGCATGACAAACCTCACATACCCACACACCCATGTACCAACTCACTCACATGCACTTGCTCTCCCTGAGATACTTGTTCCTGTCAGCCAAATGTTCCATCACCCAGACAAAATGGACACCTGACGTTTTTGGCCAGGTATTGAATGAAGCCGGTCTGGGTGAGGGTGTTTAAAGGCCTTTGTTTATGATGTCTGCTAAAGATAAGCCTCCAAGGAAGATGAAAGATTCCCTTTGGAAGCACGAGTAAGGCAGGAAGGAATGTCAGTCTTAAATTACTGTGAAAGCTGACACTACCTTTTAACATTCAATGTGCAAAAAGCTTGTGTCCCACCACATCCCGAAAGAAGCCTCTTGGATTATGAGAATGACCGATAACGACTGGAGGTAATTCCTGCCTCCTCCTGGCAAGTGCATAAGCTGACAACAGATATTGTCTTCCACACTGTTGCTTTTCCCTTGGAGGCAGAGGTTCACAAGGTGTGAATATAAATCCATGCAGAAAGCCCAGCTGATGTTCTCCTAATGTGGAATAAACAGTGGAGAAGAGGAGCCCTGGATACAGCAAGGTCTGGGAGCAAGGAACAGCCAATGTTTAGGGCTTTTACCTGGCCAGGCAGAATAAAAGCATCACTTTTTGATTTATTTTGTATTTTGATTTATAGTCACAGGCTCTCAATGCAAAGCCTTCCATGCAACACACATGGGAAATGTTTCTTCAGGGCTGAAATTGTTTACTGGACTTACTACAATCAGCAGCAGGTTTTGAGTTTCCTCTCAGGCTCTCAAGGCTTTAAAGGACAACACTGTTGGGTAGGTATTTCACCTGGCATCAGTCTGAAACAAGAAAATATCTGAGACCTCCAAGATTAACTGTCCTTTCTGTGAGAAATTTTTATCACTGTTCATACTGCTCTCCTCAATCTTTATTTCTACCAAAGATCTTTGCCCTATCTGAAAGCATTCCTTGCCCATCAAATGCAGATTATGCAACACTCTCCCACACATAAAAATTTCATGTTGCTAGAAAATTACGGTTTCCAGATCAGCCAGGGAAGGAGTTTTGCTGTCCCACTGTATTCTGTGGAACACGATGTGCTGTTCCCAGAGGCTAAAGCCTCCCAGAGGGGAGGACGTGGGGGGCCTTAATAAGGGGTGATGCTTCCCTCCATCCTCGTCCACAGAACCCTGAGAAGCCCAGCTCCAGGAGAAGGGGTCTCCAGTCCTGGGGATGGTCTCATCCTAGTTTGAAGCATTCCCCAGCAAAAACCACACCCCAGGCCAGGAGGGCATCATGGACCCTCCCAGGAGATGGGAACCAGGAGCCTACCAGCTCCCTTTCCTAACTGCCTTGGCACTGGCACCAGGGCTGGGAATGAGCTAAGAGTCCTGAGCTCAAATGTTCTCCTAAACCAGTAGAACACCCTCTGGATGTTTGCAAGGGGTATGGGACAGGTGTGACCCACATCTCTGTCCTGCAGTGGGACATTGCAGAGGGACAGGAAGAAACCCCACAGCCTTTCCCACTCTATTCCAGCCACAGGCAAAAGAATGAAAATGGGGGGGGGAAGCCCCTTTCCGTAATTGGCTTTGTTTGACCAAGGACAAAACTGGTCAAAGAGGAACTGCAAGAGAGCAGACAGCACCAGGGACCTTGCACTCAGGGTGGGAGTTGGGCTGGGAAGCCCAAACCCTTGCACACAAGCCCAGCACAAACCCAGCTGGCATGTTCCTGCTACATTGAACAGGGAAATGTAATGATCCATGTTTATCTATAACTATGGAAAAAACATGTATCTGTCTCCACCAAATCCCCCTCCCCCCACACTGTTGCAGAGGTTTTTCCAGGGGCTGGAAGGCAACAGGAAGCCTGGTTTTGTGGCACTGTTGGGTATGAGCTCCCTGAAGGTTGCAGAAGACACCAGAGATGAGCAGCAGACAGAAGCTACATGCTTTGGATACAATACCTTGGATCTTCTTTCATCCAGAAAATAAACTATTAAAGATTTGCTTGAAAGGGGCATTTTCCTTGCCATTGATACTTCCAGCTGTAGAAATAACAACATATTTCCAATGCTTGTTTGTTATGGCAGTTTGCAAGGAGAAAAAAACATCGTCTGATTATTTCCAAGGCAGCAATAAAACGGAATTAACAATATTTGATAATATAAAAAGTAAACTACAAGTAAATAGTTTGAACTTCAGCAATATTTGCAGCTGAAAATGATAATGTTCAACTGGTGAGATGCTATCCTAATGACACACTCACAGAAAATGAGGAGTATTTGCTTCCAGTTAATTGCTGAGCCTCCATACCGTGCAAAACCACAAAGCACATTCTGAATAAATCATCATTTGATCTTGAAGGTTATGCAACAAAACTTTTCAATTGCATTTTCTCATCATCAAAAGAAATTTGGGATTGTAGGGCAGAATTCATTTTTTCAGCTCTGAGAACGTGGGGAAGCAGAGGTGTGCTTTTCTGTGTGCTTTGCCATCTGTGATGACCTGGGCACAATTCCTAGCTGAGACATTTCCTCGTGTTGAAGGGCAGGGGTGGTGGGGCTGGGCAGAGAAGTTGGAATCCCACTGGTGCTGCTGCCCAGCCCCTGTTGGGCACACTCCAGAGGCTGGGCAGGGGGAAGCAGAGCAGCCTTTGGCATCACCCTTGGCCCAGACACCCAGTCACCCTCCGGAGCTCAGCACAGTTCCAAAGCCAACAAGGCAGGTGCAGCTCCTGTGCCCCTGCCCCAGGGAGGTTCACGTGGCTGTGGGGCAGCAGCTCCTCCCTTCAGTGCCACTGTCCCCACCCCACTGCTGCTGAGCTCTGTGTGTGCCACCTTGACAATGGATCACTCCTGTGCACCACGAGCTCCTCATCATTCACCCATTTTTATCTTTCTCAGCACAATCCATCATTTCAGCAAAAATGCTATCTCACCTGGCTTTGCAGCTCTGTTTGCACCATAGAAAGCAGGTGTCCCAGAGCAAAGGCTCCCCTCTCCTGGGGCCAGCACCTGCATCCTCCCCTGCCAAGCTGAGCCTCTTGGCTATACATGACTCAGCTTTCCCCACAATGCACCATACATTTTTTTACAAGGATGGTTAAAAATATCACAGTTTGATCTTCCTTATGCAAAAGACTGTGACATCTAAGGGAGAAATTAGAAAAAAAGCAGGCAAACTTGGCTCTTAACTAGAACTGGACAGCAGCAGAGCACAGCACCCTGCCAGGGGACCTCCCTTCACAGCATCATGTCACTCCCAGGGAGTTTCTGCAAGCCAAATGAATGGGCTCAGCTGGTCTCCTCACATCTGGAATTTGGAGAAATTAGCATGCACTTTACTGTGTTTTACAGTCTGAGCCCAGATGGTGTGTAGGAGGACCCCTGAGAGCTTGGTGCATGCCCCGGTGGCAGGACAACACTAACATCCTGGTGCCCTCCCACAGCTGACAGCTGCAGGGGGTGTCTGCAGTGTGGACATATGCCTTCCCTGGGCCTGTGTGTGTCAGCCACCAGTGCCCCTTCCTTCAGCCCTGCCCTGCTGCTGGCCACAGCACTGATTTAGCTTTGGTCAGGTCCACCCTGCTCTGGCAGTAGCAGAAGGTTGCTATTTTGCCAGTGACTATAAAGGGCTTGAGCAGTCGGACAGTATCAATTGTGGTTTTCTGACAATGGACCCACAAAAAGCAAAGTTATTTTGAGAAGGGTAAATGTAGCCCAGACCATTATATTTAATTCACGTCCACCCACAGCCCTCCTGCTCTGCTGAGCACGGTGGCACTTCAAACTCCATGTCCTGTCCTAGATGTGGCTTTGGGGACAGGGTGACTTCACTTTCTAGTGCTGCTGCTCCTCCAAGAGGAATTCTGGCAGCAGGAGGTCTCTCCCAAACATGCTCTGCCACCCTCCCATGCCACTCTGGGCACCCATGTGCACCTTACCTGGTGCTGCTACAGGCATGTCCCCAGCATCCTGCACCACATCCTTCCCAGCCTGCAAAGGATGCTCTGGGTTCCTGCTGAGCTGCCCATACCACCAGAGCAGGGTGGGCATCACTCCCCTGTGAGGGATGGGAAAAAGACCCACATCACCTCTGGACACCTGGCTCCAGCTCAGCCTCCCATACACTCTAGTCTGGGACTTTTGGGACTGGAAGCTGAAAGGATAGCCAGAAAATCTTGAAATACTTCTAGGCCCCATGTTGGACAGTTGTTTCTCAGCCCCTTCTTCTTTTTAGCTTCTGGAATCAGGACAATGTGGTCCCTTTGCAGGGAGGCTTGGCTGAGCACAGGCTCTAGAAACTCGTGGGCAGGAGGAGCTGCAGAACTGCAAACACCAGTGACTTCATACTGGAGATCAGAGTCATTTTTCAGGATTTGTACATGATGCTACCAGCCCAAATCCAGCTGACACATTTATTCATTAAGAACCTGGTATTGTGTTTTTATGACAAATGTATGACTGCCTTGGCACTCGCTACTCAGCCCAGCATTATTTAAAATCTTCCCTTATTATGATTGTTTGATAATGCAGCCTATTACACATCTCTTCAGGGAAGGAGAGGATGTGCATTTTATATCCTCTTTGTTATTTGCTAGTAAAACTTCACTAGAACAATGACTGGTGAAAGAAATTTAGTGGCTTCTGCTGAAAAATTTTTGAGGTTTAAAAGTAAATGACTCATAATAGGATATTTCATGACATTTGCGTTAATAATGCTGACTTCTTGGATTTCCTATTTTTGCAACATTGGCTGTTTTAATGTGAAACACTGGGGTGTCAGCACAGGCAGGTTTTCTGGCCTCCAGTTTCTTTTCCACCACATGGAATTTTCTTCTAGATATGTTCCTGCATCTTTTCCAGGTAAAATCTTTTTGACTTGGAAAATTTACTGTCTGGTGAATCTTACACCAGTTTTCCCATCCTTTTGCCTAACTTGGGAATCAAGCTGCCAGCTTGGGGTTGCTGGCCTTCTCCTTTGACACTGGCACAGAATTGGCATCCTGTTTGCCTTCTGCACAGGTGTTACAGTCAATTCCCATTATTTAACTGGAATACACTCCAGCCTTGCTGGACTCCAGGCACTGCTGTTTCCCTTCTGCAGAGTGCAGTGGTTTACAATGCCAGGACATATTTACATCTGTTCCAATTACTGAGCAAAAATTGCTGCTGGACACCTTTGCTTTTCTACAGCACTAAGAGTTCCCCAAACCGCTGAGCACAGATCCTGCAGAATTGATTTTGTTTGTTCCGAGGAGAGGGTGTGAAAGTTGCTGATTCTCCTCAGCTGCACCATCCTTGCCCATAACCTGAAGGCTGCTTTAATCCGTGGGGATGATTTCCCAGAGCTGATGCACAGCATCTGTCCCAGCTCCAGGGGGCTGATGGAGCACAGACCAAAGGTGGTTCAAGGCCAGAGCTGTGGCTCTGTAAGCGCAGCCTGCAGGATACAATCAGGCAGAGCACAGCCTGGCATTTTGGCCATGTAGCCCTGCCCTGCACCAGTAGCTCTCCTGCCCTGTGCCCACAGAACAGCCACTGAAGTGTGTGCTCCTGGTGAGCCCATTGGGGCATGGCTTGGCATGAGCAGCAAGGAGGGAGATCCCAGCCTGGTCTCCCTCCCACAGGTGGGTGCTTGGCTTCAGCAAGGAGAGGAACTGGGGGGTGTGCTGTCTCCCAGACCACCTTCCTGCTCTCCACAGCTCTTCTCTGTACCCTTGGGTTATGTCCTTCTACATCTGCACTACCCAGCATCTACCAGTGATGAATTTTGTTCCCATTTTATTACCTACTGCTCCATATCAGCCACATTTTCTGCAGTTCTTCACACTGGCTCTACATTTCCCTCTCCTAAACAGCTCAGCATCAGTGGCAGGTTCTGCCATGTCACCATTATACCCTATTTTCCAGATAATGGTTTTAACTGCAGGACCATAGGGCCTGTCAGGTCAGCTGAGCATCCTTTACCTGGCCAGCTCTCCATGCCCCCATTCCACAGCTGAGGGGCCCAATCTCACATGCCCTTTCATTTTTTCTCTACTGCTGCTGGTGTTTTTAAGCATTTCGTATGAAACTCCCCTCTCCCTTGAGCTCAGCAGATTATGCTGGAAGGAGATGTCTTTGCTGTGTTCCCAAGGTAGCCAGAGAAGTCCTCCAGCACAGAAAAGAAATGAGTTTGAAAGGAAAAAGCATGCAGGAAAAAAAATACACCTTTTTTTTTCTGACACATTGCCTAGAGCCCCATGTGCCACGGGGCATCCACAAGCGATTTATTCCCTAAACTTATACTGTCCTTAGGACCTGAAAGTGTCTGTTTATCCTGACCAGCTCTAAGGAGGGGATGTGTTGTGACAAAGGCCACAAATATTTCAACAGCTGCAAAATGCACTAAGAGCGAGAGGTCTGTAGGTGATAAATGGAGATGGTTCATGCAGTGCCTTCTGAGAACCGGGCTCTGCTGGCAGCCTGTGGCTTGCACAGCTTTAGGACTGTCCCTAGGTCACAGATTGCTGCTAAACGATGGCTGACCAGGAGCAGGAGGAGAAGCGGGCACTGGAGCTGTGCTGGTGAAGACTGACACCGGGACAAGTGTCCTGCCGGGGCTGCACGGTGCCAAATCCATCAGGAATGAGCCAGGACAAAGAGCTCAAAGGTGCCCATCTGCTCTGAGGGGAGTTGGAACCCCAGGGCATGGTTTTCTACCTGCCACAACGGCAACATCTGCCCCAGGAAAAACACATCTGGCCCTCAGGAACACCCCACAAACAGCTGAGTGTCCCCTCATTGGTGGGACAAAGCCTCCTGCAAGTCCAGACCTGTGGCTCATTCTGGCAACTCCAGACTCTGCTTTGTTACAGCTTTTTCTTCAGGTAGGCAAACCGTCTAAATTAACACTGAGACTTTCAGTACAATACAGCTAATGCCCATGAAATACCTCAGGAAGGTAATTTGCTCCAAGTGCTTCCCTTGTTAGCAGCTGATTAGCGAATAAATAATTTCCAGAGGCGAACTGGACAAAGCAAACCACGCTGGCAATGAAAAGGCTACAGGACCGGGCAGCAATTCTTTGCAATTAGTAATTAAATCCACTGAGGCTTGTGATGGTCAGAGACAGAGCTACTGAAAACCTGGCTGAAATATCTACAGGTGCTGGGGAACGTGTCCCTCCATGGCTCTGCAAAGCTTTTGAGGAAACGCTCACAAAACATTGCAGCAACCTAATAAAATCTATATTAAAAGGAAAAGCAGGCAGTTGATGACCCATGTCCCAGGCTTACTGCTCTTTTTTTTTTTTTTTCCCCCCTTTTTCTGTATCTCCCAGGACAGACTTCATGCTGCCCATGGCTCTGTTGAAGGCAGAGGGGTGGTTCTGGCGCCTGCCTGCTCTGCTGCTGGCAGGCATTTCTCAGCAAAAGAGAAATAATAGGTTGGCTTTTTATTTTTTTGGTTTGTAAAGTCAGGAACTCCATCTTAGCGCTGAAGCCTGTTGTTAGGCTTTGTGTTATTCTTGGCACACTGACCCAAGTGTGCTCAGTATGAATAGCAGAGCTGAAAAGTAAATATTGTATCCTCTGGGATCAGTGAAGAGGGAGGGCAGTGATATTGCTTAATGGAGCACCCCAGTGCCTGTTTGGGTTAGGCTCACAGTAATTGCTCCCTAGGTGAGTTTATACCAACAATTGATTATTTCAAATGGGAAAGAAGTACAAATGAGTAAGAGAATAAACACTGATGGTGTTATGAAATGCAGGAGAGGAGAGCAAAAATCTCATGCAGCTCCAGCACAAGGCTGGAAGCAAAGGTGGGCAGAAAATAATGAGTACTGTTTTCTCTATCTGCAATTTCTCATGAATTGCTGAATGACATAAGAATTCATTTTAAGAAACTGAATTTCCCCCTAAAGCTTAAGCTACAGAGCTATTTTCCACAGCCCGATCTACAGAGGAGACCCCTTTGCTCTCCCATCTCCTTCTCCACCCTGGAAAAACACAGGGCTCTTGACATGAGCAGCACTTTGCTGTGAGCCAGCAGGTGAGAAGACAAGGAGCAGGAATCCGTGACGGAGGAGCTCTGGGCTGAGTAACCTTAGGATAAAGCCCAAGATGTCCTTGCAGAGACCCAGGCTGGGCCCGCTGCAGCTCTCCCACAGGTGCAATGTGCCCCATCCCTTGCCACCAGCCTGTGCTGCTGGCACTGGTCTCCTGCTCCCCACAGCTGTGTCCCCCCATTGCTCTGTGTCACTTGCATTCACCAAGGGCTGCCTTTAGCCTGCTGCATCTCCAGAGGGGCTCCAACCAACCCATAACCAGGCTCTGGAGTCTGCAGATGTCCTTTGCTGGCCCAAGGACACGGTGCCAGCCCTCTGGAGACCAGGAGCTGCCTGTCAGTCCCAGTGCTGCTGCTGCAGGGTCACCACAGCAAATCCCCAGTGCCCAGGGGCAAACTGGTGCTGTTTAATGGTTTCTGGGCATCTTTCACCATGACTGTGCTGGCAGCTGCTAGGTGCTGGCTGTCCTGGCCTTGGGCTAGCTCAGGTCTGAACTTGTGTGCCCGGAGCAACACCCGTCTGAGGACGGGCTGCAGCAGGAGGGTGCAGGAGGGCAAAGAAGGGCTGGGAAGGAGAGTCCCCGTTCTTCCAGGGATTGAAGGAAACGCACACCGACTGGGCACTTACTGCGGGAGCCGCCTGTGGGCTGAGGGCTCCCGGGCAGGCGGTGCCTCAGGGACGCTGCCGCTCCGGCCCAGCACAGCTCTGCTCCTGCCGCCCGGCACAGCCTGTGGCAGCGCCCTTCGGAAAGGCTGAACCGCCAGCCCCAGGCTGCCACGGCGCTCTCTGCAGCTGAGCTCATTAGTGCCTGCAATCAGCAGGGCATGAAGGAGGAGATAATTACACAGGCAGCCGGCTCGGGCTACGTGCGGGGTCTATAAATAGCACGGCGCGGCCCTCGGTGCCCGCGGTGCTCAGTCACGGCCCGGGACCGCGTGGGGGAAAAACAATGAAGCTCCATTAAATGTTTCATTTAACTATGCTCTTCCTAGCTGAAAAAAAATATACAGCGAGTTTCCCAGTGGACTGTGTTTTTGAAAAAAAAAATAAAATTATTTATTTTATTTATTTTTGGAAAAATACCTAAGCAAAAGGTTTCAGCCTGGGGCCATAGTGGCCACATACAGGTGTTCCCCCATAGTGGCCACGTACAGGTGTTCCCCCATATCGACTCTGGGACTCCGCAGGGAGGGAGACGTGCTCCCAACCCTATGGAGAGCATTCTCTGGCTGCAGGCAGAGGGTGCACAATGCCTGGCCCAGCTCCAGGGGGGACTGTGGGGCAGGGAGGGCACCTGGCCCCACACAGCCCTGTCTCCCAAGGTGACACCCAGCCATCATCGTGGCCAGCCCCGACACCCACAGCCACCCCAGAGCTGCTCAGTCCCCAGTAAAAGCCACGTCTGCTCATCACCCACCCCTCCCCAGTGCTGGTGACAGAAGCAGCCTGGCCTGTATTTCCAGCATGGCCATTTCCCAACTGATGGCAAGGTCCTGCCCTGGCACCTGAAGCCCCATGTGTCACTGGTGCCACCAGTGTGCCCTGACCAGTAAGCACCAGTAACCCTCCTCATCCTTCAGGATGCATCATCACGGTGCATCACCTGCCCCAAATCCTGCCCCACTGCAGCCTCCAGCAAGGCTGGCTGCATTGCCTTGCACAGTGAGGCTGCATCACCTTGTTTTTTGGTGAAAATGTGAGTCTAACACAGCAGAGTACTACATCTTTCCCTCACCTTTAATCACCTCTGTGCTCCTCCTTCCCTGGGGATGAGAAAAACACTTGCAGACAAGGTTTTATGCTATTTGGAAATGGATTGGTTCAGCACATCAGAGAGGGTAGGGTTCAGGATGCAGCCCATACCACAGCCTGCTGTCTCTGCACATCAGTGTGAGGGAGGAGAACCTCTCCCCCAGTCAGTTCACTCATGGATATGGGGAAGGAGCCCAGGACACTCCTGCCACATATATGGTGTATTCTGCTATTAGGCTAAGCCACAATCAGGCCCCCACCCCTCTCTCTTGCCTGTGCACATCACACAGATGTACACACGGGGTGTAAAACAAGCTGCGCTGGGCTGGGCTGGGCTGGAGGTGGTTGATGAGTCCTGCATGTCCCTGACACAGACCTGTGCAGGAGCTCGCCCACCAGCTGGGCTCACCAAGGCATCATTTATTCAAGGAACAGCATGCTCAGCCTGAAGCTCCCTCATTCACAGCACAGTTCCCAGCAGCAGCTCCACAGCAGTTCCCAGCTCCTTCCAAACCAACCCTGGCTATGATGATGATGAGCTTTAAAAATCCAGCTTCTTTATTTGCATCACTCACATGGGACAGATGTGGGATAAGCTATGTGGGGCAGCACACTCAACTGCCCAGCAGATATACATCAGCTACTTTTTAATCATGGTAAGAGCAGGAAACCTTCTATTGCACAGGACTTCAGTTATGCCACAGAAAAACAGCCGAGTGTGTCTGATATCTGCAGCTTTATTCTCATATGAAAGTTTAAAGGCAAAGCTAGAAAAATGAACCTAATGCTACACACTCACTGAACACTTCTAGGACAACACAGGGCAGTAAAGCTTTTATTGCTAAGAAGAACCAACGGAAGGCTTTAAAGCTGATGTAGCATTCAATTTTTGTTTGTAAGTTAACCCAATTTAAAGCATCTTTTCAATCTTTAAAGCCCTCTCACCTTTCTGGAATGCTTCAAAAGGAAGATGACCTGAGGACAGTGTCTGCTCTCCAGAGGGACCAGACCAATTCTCTGCATGAGGTGCAGAAATGGGCCACCAAGGAATGACAAATGAAACCCAACTGCCCACTGGGGACTCCTGCTGACCATCAGACAAGGCAAAGCTACACAGCACCCAGGGAACTGGACCCTGCCTCGTGCAAAAGCAGCAGTCTCTGATGGCCCCTCGGCTGTCCCCATGCCCCAGCAGCTGAGGCACAGACGGGCACTACGGACTTTGCCAAGCAGAGCCAGGAGTCGAGCCCTGGATACAGCAGCTGTGGATGTCCTGTTCCAACAACTGAACTGCTCTTCCTCTTGGAGGGTGAGGCTACAGGCAGTGGGATACCAAATGCTCTTGGGATCCTTGGATTCCCCTGGATTATGTCGGATCAGAGCTGGTCACCGTTCCTGAGAGTCTGTTAGTGCAGCCACTATGGCTTTGCAGATCTTGCTGCAGAGCTGCCCCTGGGGGCAGGGGGTGCCTCAGTCTTCAGGGATTGCGGTGTTGCAGTTCCCATGGTAAATTCTGACCTCCCCCTCACACTGGAAGTACTGGTCAAACACATCGCTGTATCCATGGTCCCTCCACCATGTGCAAAGCTGCCGGTTCCACGTGCAGTCAAGCACGTGGAAAAGCTCTGGATGCTCCATCCCCACCATAGTGAAGAAATCCTGGTCCCCAAGGTGGCCCTTGAAGTGGTACTTCTCTGTCAGCTTCTGCACCATGGCGGGCTCCAGCAGCTGGTTGTAGAGCTTGGATTGCCTCATGGCTTCCAGGTTCAGGAGCAGGACACCACTGTTGAAGCCTGGCAGCCCATCAGGAGGGGGCTCCCCCACTTTGGTTTGGGGGTTCTCACGGCGATACTGCCAGAAAGTGTGCCTGGAAAGAGAGGAAGAACAGGCACAGGGATGTCAGGGAGTGCAGCCTGAAGAGCAGCCACCTCAAGTCTGGGCAGGTCTGGATCACAGCATAGGATCTACCACCCACCCAAGGGATCTCACCATGCTTGTCTTCTGTCTGGAGGCACCCAGCCTCTCAGAACAGCCAGTGCTTCACAGGCTGCCTTTCTCTCCATCCTCCTGCACAGGATATTGCCCAGACTTCAAACCATGCTGCTCACCATCTCCTAAAGCCCCTTTTGTTTCTACCAGCATCATTCTGGTGAGCCAAGTGGACACAGGGTTGTGTGACTGCTCACATGGCTGTGGAGAGAGACAAAACCACATCCCCAGTGCCTTGGGTGAACCACCAGAAGTGCCCTATTTTCAATTACCTAAGCAAGCAGCCCAGAAATTTCTTTCGCTCCTTTCTCAGTCCTGTGTCAGAAAGTACACCTCACCATACATACACTGGCTGCTCCCACCTCCAGGAAGTGAATTAATCCCATGTTGTTCCCCAAGTAGCTGGATCTGCCCCCCAAAATTGCTCCCATTCAGTCTGAAAGTCCCTTCAAACAAGCCCTCTGCTGCAAAGCTAGGCACCTGAGAGCAGTCTGAGCCTGTTGTTTCAGAGGAGGGCAGGAGGGCCCTGTGACCCCCACCACTGTCTCACAGCCCACAGCTGCCAGCACTGCTCTCTCCTTCCAGCCCTCACACTTAAGGTAAAGTTACAGAAGGGGTTTTTCACACCTTGTTGTGGGGATGTCAAGGGGAAAGACTGTTAGTAAGAGTAAGCCAAGCCTGCCACTGGTTCCTCTTCAAGCCTGTCAGAGACCATCCAAGTCTCCGTGCAGCTCAAGGCAACAAGAAAATGTTGGTAGATACAGCATCCAAATGTTTAAAGCGGTCCCATGCTTGGAAGCTGAACATCCCTCAGATGTAAGAAGATGCAGGGACATTTACCCCTGGGACTGCTCCAGAGGCAATGCTCTTCACTGCCAGTATTTAAATTTTTCTTCTAAGAAGCCGTGTTGAGCTTCCACAGGCACTTTTCCAGGGACTCCTATAGCTTGTACAGAGATCAAACAATCAAATCCATCCTTCTGGCCTGTACTCTGGATCCCCAGCACAGCAAGACTGGCCAAGGTGACAGCCAGGATTCAACAGCCACCAGCAGAATTAACCCAGCAGAAAATGTGAATCTGTTAATGATGTCAATTGTGAATATCTTTTTTATTTCCTGATCTGGAGAACCACAAGCATCATGCAGCATCACTTCCTTAAAACTTTCCATTAAAGCATGATATTTCCCACTTTGTTAAGGGTCTTTACAACACTCCCTTTCACCTGATTCAGAATGGAAAGATATTTTCTGAGTGCCAGTTTTCCATGGAAGGAGGGCTCAGTCTTGAAGCAGTTGTATCCATGCTTCTCAGGCAAGGGGAGTGGAGGATGGGCTGCCGCATCAGAGTTCATGGGCAGCAGTGCTCATTGGATCTAAAGGGTGGGGAAAGGATAAAGGGCTCTGCCTCTGCAAAGAGCAGTTGTGTCTTGAGGACAGGCAAAGACAACTCATGGATGGGTTGCTCCTTAGAAAAGGAAGGCTAAACATTCTCCATGCAGCATTAGAAGGAAGCTCAACCTGCAAAGACAAGGCCCAGCTGTGTACCAATCATCCTCCTGAAGTGCTCAGATCCAGGGAGTGGCTCAAGCCCACCTCTGCATCCTCTGCTTCTCCCTAGCAGTGCCAAGAAAGCCATCCTCCTGCCCAGAACTATATGCTGGAAGCTGACAGGAGGGAGAGGGTAAGCAGTGCCACAAAGGGGAGTACATTTCCAGCTCCACAGCAGTAGAGCTGTTTCCTTTCACATTCTTACCTCCAAACACATGCTGCCCAAGCTAAGGGACAAGATTACAGCCACTGCAAGCAGCCAAGATAAAAAAATTGCAAGCACCCAGGCCCTCGGCATTGCCAAGCCATGGTGGGGCTAAAGCAAATCTGTATCACATGACTCAAATTTTCAGCACTGCCGTTCCCCAGAGGACTTGTGGATGGCTGATAACGTGCCCTTTTCTGCAGGAAGAGGAGACAGACTGACAAGCAGCAATTGTTCAGCCCTTCCTCCCAGCGCTGGCTGTGACAGGGCCGTCCTCCCCCGGCCCTGAGCGGGGTGTGGGGCTGGCAGGGAGGGTAGGGCCATCCGCAGGGAGCGATGCTGAGGTGATGTTACATTAACATAATGTATTTTTCCCTGCAGAGAAATATTATCTGAGAAAGCAGAGAAATGCAGCACAAGTTCTGTAAACAATTCTCTCCTGTATCTCTGTCTTCCACAAGATAGGGATTGTTTTTCCTTCCTAACCAATGAGTGAAGTTTTGGTATCTCCCTGGTATGGGAAGGATTGGGGGGAAGTTGGTGCTGCAAGAACTGGATGGAGCCGGGAAAGAAGAAGCAGCATACTCTTCACCTGGGAGAATAGCCCAGGCCCAGAAAGAATGGAGTCAACTCTAATAAATCTTTAAGCCTTCTGATACTGAAATCTATGAGTCCTGTTTTCANTACTGAAATCTATGAGTCCTGTTTTCACTGCTTGCATCACAACCATAACTGGTGACCCCGAGACCACAAGGTGACATCCAGGATGTCACGAGCTGCAGGTGGCTCCGCAGTGCCGATGATTTGGGAACCTGCTCACAGCTGAGCACGGCAGCCTTGCCCCTGCTGGGCACAGGCCAGCTGAGGGAAAGGTATCCTGGCAGAGTCACTGGCAGCAGCTGTTTAGACTGGATTTTTCTTGGCTGTTGTCTTTCAAGCAGGTTTTGGTGCTGTCCTGTAGGGGCCACGACAGAGAAGAGCATGCCTGAAAGGCACCTCCACCCAGTTGGAAGTGGAAGGAGTGACGAGTAGGAGAGCATTGTTCTCTTCAGAGGAGATGGGGCTGGCAAAGCACAACCACCAGCCAAACAGCTGACATAGCCTCCACCCCCTCTCTCTATCCATCACCCCTTGGCACCCACCTCAAATTTTGGCAAAACATAAAGGGAAAACTCCAGAGGCTGGATGAGTGTGCTGTCAGGATGCTGCCCTTGAGACAATCATCAAGGAACTGAACCCTAACTGGATGCAATGGAAACGTGCCCCTGACCCAAGCCCCTGGGATCTCCCTGGGAACAGGCAGTTCAGGCAGGGCAGTGTGCCCTCCTCTCTGTGCCCCCAGCAGCAAAGGCCTGGGCAGGAAGGCAGCCTAGAGATGTCGGCACCACCAGGACCCATCGGGGCAGGAAGCTGTTAGCCAGGAGAAAGGGAGGAGAAAGGAAGAGGAGGAATTTGAGGCTTTTGTTAACTGCTCCAAACCATCTAGATGGGAGGGGACAGAGGTGACCTGTGGCCCCAGACCCCGTGCCATGGTGCAGGGGAGCCGTGTGGGGCCACAGCCGCAGGCGCCTGCCTGCAGCCCCAACGGGCTTTGCTTTGAGGAGCTGTTTATAAACAGAGCCGGCATGAGCTAGGAAACATCTGGAGAAGAGCATTTCCAAGCATTCAAACACCAGGCCCAGGCAGCTCAGATAAAAAATGCTGCTTCCAGCAGGACTTCCCTTGCTGGCCCAGCACAGGGCGCTGCAGCCGCACCTCCCCTGCCTCGCAGCCTGGTGGTCACAGAGCTCATAGAGCTGCCATCACTCTGGCGACAGCTCCGGGGCAGGAGGGACCACTCCACCCACCAGCTGTATTCTGTAGGGCCTTCTCTTGTTTTCATGCACAGCAGGGGACAAACAAGTGGGGGAAAGACTTCATCCAAGTCTGTGAGCTTCCAGTCATTTACTTTAGCTCTGGGTTATGGGACAACTTCATGGGATGAGCTGCAAACCTATGGTAAAGCAGCTGGGTGCCCGAGCTGGCAGGAAAGGCAAGGTGCAGGGGTTACTGCCACTGGGAGACCAGCAGCCAGCTCAAAGCACTTGCCCCATAAGCAGCAGACTGGGCTTGTGTGCCTGTACCCATCTGATGTTCAAGATGCTGCAACCTTGCCACGCAGCTGTGCAGCTGCCACTGGGCTTGCTGCTGAGGATGTGGACCTTCCCCATGCATCCACATCTTCAGGAATGCCTCCCCCCAGAGGCATCCGGGGAATCAAGGAACCAGGTCAAAAGACATGAAAGTGAAATGAGATGCCAGGGTGGCTGTCGTTAGAGGATGGTCCTGGAAGGCTGCAGGGTGCAGCCAGTGTGCACTGCATGAGCCTATGCAGCATGGTATCCAGGGAGGAAAGCTGCATGGCCTCTCCCTCACCAAAGGGGTAAAAAAGCCAACAGTCACGCGATAAAGCCACAAAAATAGGGAATCTGCAAGAGTCTGGATGTAATAAGCATCCCAGAAAGAGTCAGCTCCTTGCTGGAGCTCACTGATTTGCTCTTGTCAAATGCTGCCAGAGTTGGGCAGCTGTCTGGGAGAGCAGGATGGGCAGCAGCAGCAGGCCAGTACCTTGAGGATGCGTTGTGGCAGCAAGGGCGTTGTGGTAGCAAGGCTCTCCCACAGGACCCTGAGCCCCATCCAGCCAGGCATGAGGCTCCTGAAGCAGAAGGGAAGCACAGGCTGCCAGCCACCCCTCTCTGAGCCACTCCAACAGCAGCCCTGCCAGCCCAAACACCAACTGAAACAACAAGTGCACGCTCACCTACCTCCAAATGCATTGTTCAGTTCCTGAGCTGCTGGCATTACCCCCAGCTGCAAACACTACTGCTCCTGTGCAATGAGCAGGGAGGCACAAGTGCACCTTGCTCCCTGCTCCATGTGCTGCCAGGACTTCTCTGGGGTGGCAGGAGGACATGGCCCCTTGGCGGTGGTCCCACCAATCAATCTGTGGCTGAGCTGCCCACCTGGTGGTGTCTGGGACCTGCAGGGCCCCAGAGAGCTGGTCAAAGAGGCAGATGGGATGGGAACTCCAGTGTGAAGTATGCAGTATCCTGATGGGGACAGGGGATGTGCTTGAAATTGGAGAGAGCAAAAGAGAGACCCTGCTAGCAGCTTCTGTCCTACCTGCAGGACAGGGTGTGGGCAGTAGGGAGAGGAGAGTGATGGGAATGATGGCATGGTCCATTCAGGGGTGATGGTGGCTTTCCCCCTTCATCCTTGGCACAAAGTAAGAGCACAGCCAAGAAACTTCCCTGCACCCTTCTCCTCTTGCCTAATCCTCACTGTGGCAGGCAGCTGTCAGCCCTTTACCATCACTGTGTTCAACTGAGATTAACCCTCAGGAAAAGGCCAGCTCCTCTTCCTCCTTCTCCTCCCACCTGCAGAAGGCACTGCTGCAGTGAAGGTGGGCCCTTCCAAGTTTTCTGCAACTTGGGAGGCAACCACCCAGGGCTACACCCAGAGCAGCATCCAACCCAGCTCCCCCCTCCTGCCCTGGTAGCTGGACCTCAGCCTGGCGAGCTCAGCAGCTTTGCAACAAAGCAGCTCTTGTTGCTAACTGCTTATTTTCCATGTGCAATTGCTAAACCCCTTAAGGAGCCAGGACAGCAAGTTCAGTACCAGCCCACTCCACAGCACCTTAGCTGAGGCTGAACAGGTTGTGCAATCCAAGAAATCCCAGCTCCACGCTTCTCAGGAGCACCGTGTACCCAGTGATGTGCAGTGGCATCACCAACACAGCAGTACCCTTGCTCTGCAGGGGAAAATGTCACCCTGGGGCAAAACAGCGCCAATTTCCATCCTGGGACAAAGGGCAGGATGTGTTGGTGTGCACACCAGGACCACCTTACCCTCCTCTGATGGGTTCAGGGTAAAGGTCCAGCTCAGGCAGGACCTCCATTCCTCCCACGGAAAATACTGATGAAGCAACAGACTGAGCTCTTCACTGAGGACATAAGTAATTCCTTAATAAACTTCTCACGTAATACACAAATTATGTCTCTACAGTGCTGGTCTCTACCACAGCCCAGCCTGCATGCCAAACTTTTAAAAGGCTTGTATTTAGAGCAGCAAATTGATTCTCACTGATGACATTTCTGTGTGGACTTAGTCCAAAAATGGGAACTCTTAAAAAGATGACAAATGACAACTTGTGAACACAGCTTGTGAGCAAAACCTTTCTTTGGGACAGATTTTCAAGGGTTCCTCCTCATCACCAAACATTTGTACAACCCACACCAGTGCTAAAATCATCCCCCAAATAGAGGTGGGACCATAAATCCCTGTTTGGGTCACATCAGTTTCCTTCCCTCTATAGATCAAATGCCCGTGGCACTGGTGGCAGTGCAGAGCAATGACATGTATGTGTCAGACCATCCTCTATCAGCACCAGTACAGGAAGGGGGGCAACCCATCCACAGGGACACTCTGCAACACTATGGGCCTAAGTACTGCTAAAATGGCAGATTTCTATTAACAATTGTGAATAAACTCTGCTCTGGCAGTGTTCTCCTGCCTGCCTTGGAAGCACAGGCTGCCTGCTCTGGGACACCCTTGCCTGCCAAGGGACTCTTGGGAACAGGAGAGATGCTCTCTCTTCACAGAAGCTCACCTGCTGCTTAATATTATTAATACTATTTGTGCTAATCAATGCACAGATGTGGTTGTCAGATCTCATCCAATTTTATCATTGTTTTTAAATGACATTTCAAGTTTGCATCGTAGTGGGAATAAATTGGACAGGTCGTATATATTAATGATACTCAGCTGCAAACAACACAACCCTTTACCTTCTTGGATAATTTTTTAAATCAGAGGTAAAGCTAAATTCCTGAAATCAGTTCTGCTTCCAGTTCTTTGCAGGTTCTGTTTGTTCCGTAATTTTGGCTGCTTCTTGGCAGCCACTGCCAAACAATTCCTAGAACCGTTTTCCCCACACGTTGAACAGCAGCAATTGCTACAAATCAAGTCTAAGTCTAGAAATCATTTAAAATCCAAAGTGCACAGGGTTTGGAGCTTGCAGAACGGTGATCAGACAGCATTGACATCACAATGGCACAAACAGCAGGCACAAATTCTCCTGCCTTTACTCCTGAGGGGCCTGGGGAACAGAACCCTATGTGGAAGCCAGCTCTCTGCTTGCTCAGGGCAAAAGCCTTGGAAAAGAGCGAAGTCTCTAAGGGCCACCTGCCTGCATGAAAAGTCCATGAAACTGGGAAAACTCAGACAGGAGGACCTGCCTGCTAGAGATGGTTATATCCAGTTCTGGAAAGCTCCATCACAAGCAGCAGCCCACCTGCAGAGTTATATCTTACAACCACCACTGCTGCCTCAGCCAGGGAATCCAGCTGCTCCTTGCTTGCAGCTGTCAGCCGTACTTTGGGGTTTTTTTAGATCTCAAGAGAAGGTACAGAATGTACTGTCTCAGCTCAGACTCTCTGACCGCCTGGCCTGGCTATGGATTTAGCATTAGCCTGCTCACAGCCCAGGATAACTCCTTTCCTCTTCCAAACATCTGACAAAGTGACTTAGCACCGGTGCCGCTGAGCTCCCAGCAAATCCCCAGCACTGCAAGTGCAGCTCCACGTCCAGGGCTGCACAGTCCTGCTTCCACATTAATGGGCTTCTCTGGGTTATTTCAACAGCTCTCAAACAAACATGCATGTCACTGAGCACACAGCACACTTCCAGCAGCTCCCAAATGATCACAAGTGGAAACAAAGCTTTTCCTTTCCACAAAATAATGTCCTGTTTGAGTTCTCCCTAGGTTTTAGGCAGAGGCAAAAGCGAATGGCCTTGCAGCCACACAGGGACCCAAGTGTCGGCCCTTTGTCGTCTGTAGCTGCCCCTTTGATGTAGATATCATTTCCTACTGGAAAAACTTTTATCATTTCCAACCCTGTGGATTCCCAAGATGCCTCAAGCTTTAATTAGCTTCTTGACATGGGGGACAGCAGTAAAGATCTCACCCAACAGCAGAAGTGGAGGCAGCAGCCACCCTTCCAGCCCCAGCTGTGTGCATTCCTGAACCTGGGAAGTTCTGGGACTTCTCCCGAGGCCCATCTTTACAGCAGGTATTTTCCTCCTACCTGGAGGGGGTAAAAGCACCCATCTGGGGACCTGTGGGTTAGTTCCTCCCTGTTGCCAGCAGACCATTCCTTCCCAAGGAGACCTCCAAGGAGAGCATGATGGGGACAGTGCTGAGGGCCCCAGGTGGTGCTGGCACACTGGTGGGCACCCAGAGCCCACTGCCACTGGCAGTGCCAGCAGCAGCAGTGCTTAGGCAGAGAAGAGGCTAGGATGGTTGTGGGGATGGGAGCAGGGAGCACAGTGTGGCACACGGGCCCGGGGTCAGGCTGAGGCTGCCAAGAGCAGCTGTGCAATCAATACCACTGCTCTGCTTCCTCTCACGTGCCACCAGTGTGACTGGAGAGATCTATAACCAGGAAACGCAGTAAGAATAGGGTTTAAGCTCTGCCTTTAGTAATCTGAGAGCTTCCAGAACATTTTGGGGAGTGCCACAGTATTTCCCCATTCTGTTCCTCTCAACTACAGGGCTGCTTTGAAATGAGGAGCCCTGTTCCTCTGGCACCTGGCACCACTGAGCTCCTGTGTCTGGGAACAAATGCTGAGCCAAGGCTGGCCGGCAGGGCGGCACTGGTAGGTCAGGGCTGCACTGGTGTGAGGATGCCATTGTCCCTGATGGAGACCCTGCTGTGCCCCAGGTGCAGTTCCACTGCTCACACCTGGCCAGGAGGCTGAGGGGCAGCAGGCCGTGCTTCCATCACTTCCATTACCAGCCATGGCACAGCTACACTGCTGGGAGCATGGCTGGGCTGCTCTGCAGGCAGGACATGTACCCAAACACCCCCCAAGGACAGTGACCTGCCTGCCCATCTGGTCACTCCCATGCAGGCTTCATCTGCAATGCTTCTCTGCATGTTTCTTAGCAGGGCTCAAGAGCACCAGAGAGCCTGGAGTTCTCAATTTGACCAAGATCTGGCACAGAAGGCTCAGTGCAACATATTTATACAGACCACTATCAGTCACTCTATGTAGCCTGGTGAACAGGAATGGCCAGCACAACTGAGCAGCTGAAATGCTGCAGGGGACAACAGGACTTTTAATTAAGGTTATGATTCTGAGGAAACACCTCCTTGCATGGAAAGCCTTTTGGATGATGCAAACTTCAGATGCAGAGTCTAATCTTCATATCAAAATCACTCCCACTCAAGCCAGATCTCCTGATCTTGGCCACTGTGTGAACCCTGTGCAGGCAGACACATGAGCAGGCCCAAGTCAGCCTGGGAAGAGGCTCCTCTGCAGGCCAATATTCAAACAACAGCCTGGCAGGAGGAATCCAGTGCTGCCATGGAAAGCCCACAAACATCTAGGAGGCTGCTGCACAGTACCACTGTCTTCAGCAACCCCACCACTGGGGCAGCTTCTTGTGGGATGAAGCTCTGCCTGCAACCCTATGCACAGAGGTGTTGACCGTAGCCCATGTCCCACACAGGACCCAAAAGCCACAGGACCGACAACATGTCTGACCCATGGACAGGGTGCCTCTTTTGCAGCCGCAGCTGGAGAGATGGAAACCTGACACCGATGGCCTCAGACCTCAGATCACTTCCTACACACGACATGGACTCCTGCCACCCCCCACTCCCTGCCAGACACTGCAGGGTGATCCATGTCCAGCTTCAGCAGGGGCTACACAGGCCACTCCAACTCACCCTGAGTGGCCCCAAAGGACAGGCCAACCTCAGACTGTGCAACAGTTAAATCCCAGCACTGGCCTAGCAGGAGGGCCGGGAGATCCTGTTGCTCAGAGAAATGTGTTTGTCCAAGACAAACAGTGGCCGGGCATTGTTTCAGCATGACTCAAGCGAGTGGAAACACTCCCGTGCCATCCTGTTTTGCTGTCTGGAGGTTTCCCCTACCTTCAGGATATGCAGACAGGCTCCGGGATGTTTCCGATTTGCTGTTCTCTTGCTTCTCTGTTTCCCGTGAATGTCTGTGCTCAGTGCTGCTCGCTGCACCAGCGCAGCAGCCCCAACCTCCTGCAGCCCCAACCTTCTGCAGCCCCAACCTGTGCTTAGAAAGTGCGGCCCACAGCCAGGCAGCCAATGGGCAGCTGATGGAAACAGGTGGACTGATCTCCATCCATCTTTCTAACTGCTACACAGCAGGAAAGACAGCACCCAGACCCTTCCTGCCACTGGCTTAACCCCCCAGAGAACTGAGTCCACAGCTCCATGAGCAAGCTCAGGACAGGTCTGCTAACTCACCCCAGGTCCTCTGATGCTTTGGGGCAAAGCGAGTGCTGCAGAGCTGTGTGAAATGGTGAAGAAAATATGAGTGGCAACACAGAGAGCCCACCATCGTTCCATAATCCTCCTCCCTCCCCACAACCATTTTCCCAACTGATGCTTCAAGCCTGCACACATGGCAAACAACACAGCTAGAGCTGACACCTTATTTCACACCTAACATGTTTTTATCTTTCTAAAATTATAAAAATAGTAAAGAGTTGCTTTTTTTTTTTTTACAAAGACATCCATGCTTTGTCAGCTCATGTTTGTGTCTGGAAACCCTTTTAGCAGTGAGGTGCAAGCCCCGCAGGGTGCAGGGCTTGGCAGGAGGGCAGGCTGGAGTTTGAACAGCTCGCCCCACAACGGGTGATCTGGCGACAAGAAGGATCAGGAACTCGTTTTCACATGAAGATCAAAACAACACAAGAAGAAAAGCACAACATAGCCCAAAGTGACCCAGAACGTCAAAACTGCAACAACAGAAAGTTCAGCCCAAAAATGCAGCCTGTGAGGGCTGTTATTGCTTGGCATGTTTGTCCCCGCCACGGGCGGCAGGAGGGAGAGAACACGGGTCAGGGATTCAGTGCTCAGCCCCATGATCCCATGCCTTGTCCCCTGCCATGCTGAAAGGCTCTCCAGCAGAGCACCCCAAACCTTAATTCAGTCCCCTCCAGGCACACCCGGTCCCACAAACCACATCCAGGCAGCAGATCACCATCCCCACTCCCTAGTTATGCACTGAAATAATGCAAAACGCTGCAGAGACAAAAACAAAGCGATTGCACCCTGCACTAACTGCAGGTGAACAAATGCTTCACTGACCCGTGCCAGGCTGCACTGCTGAGGACAGGGCTCTGCCCTGCTGGGCTGGCCGAGGCCACAGTCCCACAGCCCCGCGGCCGCTCTGGGCTGCAGCTCTTCCCTCCATCCCCCTTTAAGCTCTAACAATTGGATATGATTAACTGGGGCTGGATTTACCATTCTGGGCACCAAAATCGTGTCAGGACACCCCAAGTAGATACAGGAGCCCTCTACTCTCTGAGCATGGTGCCACCCTATGGAGATAAAATCTCAGCATCCATGGGACTCATCTAGTCCCAACTCTTACTGCGAAGAATACAAATCAGGAGAGAGGCAACACCTATGCCACAGACACAGAGATGTCTTTTTTCCAGCTCAGGAATAGTGGTGACTTCTGTAGTTTGAGCAATCACATTTTCTCATATGGTTTAGGCTTCCAGGAAGCAATTGGTGGTGATTAATGACAAGCCCTTGTTGATGAACTTCTCTCTGTCCCTACTCTCTTCCCATCTGGATGCACAAGCAGCAAGAGAGGCTGGTCCAGATCTTTGCAGCTCAGCCTTTGCCCACGAGTGCTGCTGGTCATGTCTCAGTAGGGAAGTAAGCTTCCAGTAGGGAAGGAAAAGACATACATACCTCTTACACTTTTTTATCTTTCTCCAAGAACTTTTCCATTAGGATTAGCAAGTCTAGCCAAACCCTCTCAGGTGCTCAAACTCAGCTCTGCTGAGATCCATTAAGGCATCCTGGGAACTGATTTACCCTGGATTAAAAGAAAACCTGAGGTCCATTCTTGGAACAATGCAGGCTAAACTAAACCAATTTCTCTAAGCACCTGGAAATATCCATGTCCCTGAATCCCACCAGTGGTCCATGGGCCACCCCTCTGTGAGTAGTTTCCAGCACAGTGAGCAGTGACTGGTGGACCAAGTGTCTGAAGAGCAAGAGAACATGGGGCCACCCTCATACCTGCAAGCCCAGGTTAGCAAGAGTTGCCCATTCATCCTTCCCTGGGGGAAGCAGAAAGGGCACGGACACTCCAGGGACTCAGGACCTCACTGCTGCCCAAACTCAATCCCTACTCTCTGCAATACTCTCAGCCAAAACTTCCGAGCACCAACACACAAACAATTACAGCATCTCAGCAGGCATGGCTGGGCAAACATGCCCCTAGAGGTACTAGAGTCCAGGCATGGATTTTGGCACTGATGATCAAGAATTTGGCTCTGGAAGTCTTGTGATGGTGTGTGAGAACAAGCAAACGAACCACAGCAACACTGTACGCTTTGCTCATACTGACCTACAAATTTCAGACGAAGTCCCCCTGCAGGGATTAAAGCAGGGAAACCACTGCTCCCTAGGTTTTTTTCCAAAGAGCAAACTGAGTTGAAGAGAAGCCACCAGCCACCTGGTCCCCACTCCCTGCTCCCCATGGGGAGGGGGCTGTACCTGTACACGGGTTGCATTTCCCTGGCAATCCCCATGACTGCTCCCTCCGGGAAGTTGTCAAACTCATCAAACAGGTCTCGGATGTTGGTCTTGTACTTCAGGTCCAAGTCTACCTGGATGATCTGTGTTATTTCTGAAAGCACAAAGAGGAAAAGTCAGCAATATAAGACAAAACTATAACACGTGATTACCAGCAGCTATTGGAGGAACTGAACCCAGGGAGGATTTGGTGCAGTCTGCTTCATGGGCAAGACTCAACCAGCTCAGAGCAAACACAGTCCAGCTGCAAGCCCTGCATGAAGCAAACAAACTTCAACCATCATGAAGCATTTAGCACTGTGTGTTTACTTCAGAAATCATTTCTGGTGACCCCCTGCTTCTATCCATTCCCTCCTTCCTTCTAGAAGCCTGGTTTTCCATATAACTGACAAAAGCAAGAGGTAGCTTCAACCCAGCCTCTCTCCCTTTCTGGAAGTGCTTCTGTAGTGCCAGCCCCACAAAATCCCACGTTTACTTTCAGCTACCAACTCCATGAGTGTTTCCCATCTCCAGCCCAGAGAATATCCATCCCTGGCCCAACATACCAAAGCAACTCCCATCATGGACAACATCAGTTCACCACATGACACCTCCAGTATCACCTGCACAAACCCATTAGCTCCCAGCAGCTTGCCATGGGCTTCCCTGAGGAAGAGATTACAGAGATTACAGTTCTCTGCCTGCACAGAACTGCTGGTGATCTGTAGCAGCCTGGAAGACTTTATTATTGCTGGTGGTACCCTCTCAGAGACAAGAGGGGTTGTGAAGACATGGAAGCATCTTCCACTTGCAGTGAGACATCAAGAGCAAGGAAAGACTGGAGGACATAATTTTCAAGGCTGGGCCTGAGGTCCTTAACAAGGTCAGGCCACTGCCTGAATTTGTCCCAGTCTTCCCTGCAGCAAAAAGGACTGAAAGATGGAGATGCTGCTTGGGAGACTGTGCAGGAGATATGCCTTGACAAGACTGCTCATGCCAGGTGGACCTGGGAAAGTTGCATGGATTGCAGCAGGCCAAGTGCAATGCAGCAAGTGCAAACACTACAAGAGATCAAGCCATCCAATAGGATCTCCTAGCCATGAGCAAAGCCATGGTCATCTTCTGGCCACGCCAGCTCAGCCCTTCTCAGGGAGTGCAAGCAGAGCCATCCCCAGGACATTATGCAATGCCCCCTCTATTTATATGTTATAAAAGCCAAGAGCAATTGGCCAGGTTGCTTAGCACTCAGCACTAATTGGATTGTAAGGCTGTGTCAACTTGTTTTGGTCCCACTCATCATGCACAGGTGGCCTTAGAGTTCCCTGCAGGCTAGACCTACCTGTCACCACCAGAGCAATTAGCAAACCAAGCCTTCATCCTTCCTCTTCTCCAGTACCTGTGGGCAGAAGGACAAGCCTTGCCTGCCCTCACCTTCTGCTGCCTGCATCTGCTGTGCCTAGGGGCAGGGCTTCCCATCAGGCTGGTGCTGCTGGGGCAGTGCCCACACTCCAGCCTTTCCACCACCACGGTTCCTCATCCCCTCACCCTGTCACGCTCAGGACAGGCTGCTGAGAGCAGGAGGCAATTGCTCTGTTTTCAGCCCCCAAAGCCACCATGGGACTAGAGACTCAGAGGCACTGAGAACAGCCAGGCACCAGAAGCAATCCCCCAGCACAGGAGTGCAGATTTGCATTTTCAAAAATGCTCATTGCTTGGTGTTTGTGTTTCAAGCAGATGTTGGGCTGTGCAGCAGCTCTGAATTTTTTGCAGATCTTGCACTAATCTGGGACTCTTGGCAATTGGTCATACCTACCACGTTGTCCTCATTTAAGAACAAAAAGGCCCTGTGAGGTTAAGCAAGAAATATACTGCCTACACTGCGAAGCACCCAAGCAGAAATATAAATCAAGGAGAAATAGTATCTAAGCTACAACTTGGGCTGTATCTCAATTTATTTTTTTAACATCCATCACGCTCTATCTCCTAAAGCGAAAGGCCATGCGCCCTTCAGTCGTCAGTACAGCAATCCTCAGGCCTACCTAGTATTTACCATCACCATAATCCTCTGTTTGCAAAGATTTAAACCCCAGGCACAGTAATTCACCACAGGCTAAAGCAGGTCTTGACCTGAAAGCAATTTCCCCCAGCCTTCTGAACAGCCTCAGAAATGTCCCGTGCAACTCAAGCATATGAATCAGCAGAGCAGTGGATTTCTGCAACGAGGAACAAGACATGTATCCCAAATGCACCAAACCTCCCCAGTGGCCCAAACTACAGTGGGGCAAATGCCCAAATCCTAAACATTACCACACTTGAGAATACCCAGATTGGTCACAAAACTCCAGGACAAGAAGACCTTGAACTTACAGCACAAGCTCAGCTCCAAAGAAATGTGAGGAGCCTGAGCCCTCTAAGATACTGCTGAGGCTGGGAGAGGGGACGGGATTCCCAGGGGCATCCCAGCACCACTCACCCTGGTGCACAGCAGCCGTATGACGCCTCATCAGGTTTCAATTAAATCAACTGAGAGGCACGTCATGCCATCGTTCTCTAAAATTACAGATGAACACCAACTGCAATTAATCACAGCGGAGAATGAAAGGAGCTGAAGGAAACTCCTGCCTGCCCATGCACCTCAATGGGCAAAAGGCTCTGGAGGGTTCCTGTGCAACCCAGAGCACATTTCCCAGCCAGCTGTCCCCAGCAGCCTCAGCTGAGCAGAGAGCTGAGCACAGCTGCAGTGCCAGGCAGGGATGCCAGTGCCACAAGAAGCCCAGCATGGAGACACACAGTTTATTTACACAAACACCCAGGTTCTCCATCCTGCCCTTTGTTAGAGGCTTCCCATGTTTGGCTCACCCCAGCACACTGGTCCATGCTGTGCCCTGTGCTTCCCCCAGGAAATGCTCACTAAGAAATTAGACCCAGAAAGCACCAAGTACTTTTTTTGTTTTAAATTTTTAAAAATTTTTAACATTTTTTGGTAAAGCAAGCATGATCTGCCACACTGAGACATAAGTGAGCATGGGTGACATTAAGCATCACTTTGCCAGATGCAGCTTGCACGCACAGATTAATGGCTGAGATGATTTCTCTGCCTGGGACTGGCAAGGGGCCAGGCACTAATATTTACGATGTATCATGCTCCCTCGTCCTTCTACCAAGCTCTTTGTCCTGGCTGCCATGTGGGGGTGGAGGAATCGCGTACTCTCCTAGGCACAATCTGCTCAGAAGGATCCAGCTGGAAATGTGGGAAAAGGCTGAGTGTTCTGCTCAGCAGTGAGTTTTCTAACTTTGCCATACTGCGTAGAACCCTCCAGCTCTTCCAGCCATGGCAGGAAAAGGTAGCTGTGCCACTCAGAGCAGAGGTGGTCTCCATTAGCACTGACAGCTTTATAGCACAGGTTGGTCCCATTTAAAGCTTGTAATCTTTTACTGCACCTTCTATCAGCAGCTGCAGCAGGGCTGTGCTCCAGGCTTGGCTCAAAACTTCCCCTCAGCCCTGTCCAGAGGAGAATGGCCAGGCTCAGAGATGCCTCATCCCACAGCCTCATCCAGTGAGGGGGCAGAGGCAAGCAGAGGTCACGTCGCTGTGCCCTGCTGCCCCACATTCCCTGCCAGGACCCACTGGGGCTATGACAGCACACAGACAAGCACCCCTTTGGTGTGCTGAGGGGCACAGCACATTGTCTGGATGCTCTGAAAGGAGCTCCTGTGGCAGGGGACAGCTTCTGCAGCAAGTCTAACAGCCCTTCACAGGAAGCAGGAACCCCAGAAACTGCCCCAGGGCACAGCAAGGATAGAGGAGGCATGCAGTGAGCCAGGCCACCCCACCACTGGAGTGACACTGAGGAACAAATTTGGCCTAGAGGAGCAACCGCACCTACCAGGGTGACACCTGTCCATGGCAGGGGGGCTGGACACAGATGAACTTTAGGGTCCCTTCCAACCCAAACCACTGTAAGATTCTATGAAATTGCTCTTCCCAGGAATGTCAGGCAGGATCATGAATGGCAGCAGGGGGCATAAGAAGGAGGTGAGCTGCTTTGGTGGGCCTAGCCAGAGCTCTAGAGGTGTCATGCAGTCTATTACCCCTCCAGCCCTTTAGCAGCTGCTCTCTTGTTCAGAGCAGCCTATGGATGGGCAGCCTTGAACCTGCCCATACAATAGGACTACTTTACCCTAACGTGAGATGAGAGGATGCACTCTAAGAAATGTAAATACTGGGTTTACAACTACAGAACAATGGATGAAGGTCATGTGAAGAGGAGACGAAATGGCAGAAGCCTGCTGAGAGTACCACAGGCTGTTCTGCACCCAAAGTAATTTAAGCTCATCCAAACAACTTTCTCTGTACAAGGGTTGCTCCCCTGGCAAAGCTGAGCCCAGACAGCAGGAGGAGGGCTGGAGTCTAAGTGCTGGCCTTGGCTCCAAACCCTCCACTTCCATACAAACCACACCAGATCCAGGGAAGCAGCATGCCACCACTGGCAGTGGAAAGGGGAAGAGTTGTGTCCAGGAACTTCATAGTGAAATGGAGAGCCGCAATCACAGCACAAAGGGCAGAAGCTGTCCAGCAAACATTGCAGTCTAAATCATTGATAATTGAGCAGTGGTTTAATAGATGTAGAAGAAAGAATCAAAATGCTGAAGTGCTATAACTCTCCAGCCCACTAACAGGCTCATGTTAGCACAAGCTCAGCTCCCTCAGAGTAAACAATCTTGCCTGCAGCTGGTCTGGCAGAGGAGATGCTGCAAGCAACAGTGGGATACCAGGAGGAGACAGGACACCACCCCACCAGGCTCACTGTGCCCAAATCTCACACACACTCCTGAGGCAAACACCTGTCACCAAAGATGGTGGTAATTTGGCTTTGCTCCCTCCATCCTCTGCACAGGCACCTCCACCTGTCTCAACAAACCTGTTTTTAAGGACTTTAGCATTCCGGTGCTTCATGCCAGTGAGGAGAGACTCCTCTAACACAGAATCATGGAATTACTTAGATTGGAAAAGACCTTTAAGATCATTGAGTCCAACTGTTAACTTGGCACATATCAGGTGGGAGCACTGTGACCTCCCCACACCTCCTCTGCACCACAGCAGTGACTTTTGGGGCCAGAAGCACTTTAAGAGGTGAGACCAACAAGGGCACTGCTAGGATTGCTGAACCAGCTGTGTGACCCAGGCACACCACTCTGCCTTCTCCCATGGAGCCAGCACCTGCCAGTCCTGCAACACAGGGAGGCAAGACCCCACTCCATCCTTCAGGAGGTAGCATGGGGTGGTGGCTGGGTGGTGGCCTGGGGAGGGCTGGGACAGGGAGCTGCCGGAAGCAGAGCAGCTCAGAGAACCTTCTGTAGGGTCAGCAGCAGCCAGCATGGGTGACACAGTGCAGCCAAGTGACAGGAGTGTCCCCTGCTGGCTGCAGCTCCGGGTGTTGCAGGGCTGCAGCAGGCTGTGGGGAAGGGCCAGGGGATGGCTGCTCATTTTGCCACTTGACTTGGACCACCAGAAGGAAGACGGCCAAGCAATCAAAGCTCTCTGAGCTGGAGTCAGAAGGGCCAGGGATCTCAGGTTTGCTGGTGTACAAATGCTGGGCACACCTGGACATTGCCCCCCCACCTCTCTGAATTGCTCTGAGCAATGTTTCTTTCAGTCAGGTTTTTTAGCTGTCCCCATCATGACAGGACAAGAACCCAAGGGAAGAAGGAGCTGTAAAGGACCAGCAGTGACTTTTAGATGGCTGCCTTGGGCAATAAACCTCCTGGAGCAGGGCAGCAGCCTCCAGTCCCAGCGGGCAGCGTGCCTGCAGGAGCAACACAAAGCTGCCTGTGCTGGCTGTGAAACCAGGATCCTCCGCCCTCACTGGCTCAGAGAGATGTGTGGCCAAGAAAAACTCCACTCCCACAGGCAGCACCATGGCCAAGCAGAGTGGGTGACAGGCTCCAGAGGTTCCTGTGCAACCCGGAGGGTACTGCTCGGCAGCAGCAACCAGCTGTCCCTAAAAGCCTCAGCTGCAGCAGGGAGCACCTGCAGTGCCAGGCAGGGATGCCAACACCTCAACAAGCCCAGTGTGGAGGCACACAGTTTACTTACACAAACATGCTGGGTTCTCCATCCTGCCCTTCATTAGAGGCTCCCTGGGTTTGGCTCACCCCCCACACTGGCAGCTGCCCCTGGCCGCTCTCCCTGCTGCTGTCAGCAGGGTTGTGAGCAGCTTCCTCTCTGGCTGTGTGCTCCCCTGGCCAGGCCTTGTTTTCTCCACACACAGCCTCCCCTCTGCGCCCAGGATTAATCACTGCTGCCTGCCCAGCTGACCTTGGCAACACCGGAGAGCCTCGCCCAGAGGAAGCAGCCAAGGCAGGGCACACGTGCACGTGTGCAAACATGACACGTTCCTCAGAGCTTGCTGCCACTGTGCTGGCAACTGGGGAGGCTGCAGTCCCCCTTCCCAGGACACGGTGCTGCTCCAGAGCCCACCCTCCCAAGAGAAGATGATGCCACAACGCCCTGCAGCAGCAGAGCTTGCCAAGGCGCAGTGCAGCTTACCTTCCAGCTGTGTGCTTCAACACACGTCCTCACGTCTGCCATGCAGCCAAGGGTCCCCTGCGCTCCTTGGGACAGCCCAGCAGCCACCTCCCCATCAAACAGCCTCCCTTTCTGCACACAGAGTTCCAGGGAAGTGCAGGAGGCGATGTGCCCCAGCGGCCCGGCTACTAACCGTGTTTCTGCAGCACTGATTAGGCACCCAGCAGAGCAGAGCAGTGGCTGCAGCACAGCAGCTAATCAGCCTATCAGCTAATTAAAAAATTAGGCTGTCTGCCAGAGATGGATGACAAATCATTGCTACCACCCACGCAGGGCAGGCACCTGGGTGAGCTCAGGGGTCTGGAGCAGCAGCAGTGTTCCCAGGTATTGACAGCGGCATCACTTTGATCGCCTTGCTCCACACTCTGCAGCCATCTCCTGAGGGAAGGGGAAGACTCAGCAGGAGATGGATGTGTTTTGTTCCAGGAAATTAATTTTTCCTGTGCATCCAAGTGTCCCCTTGTAATCCGTCAAGGTCTGAGTGACTAATATTTAGCAGTACTCAACACCTTGGCTCTTAACTGGACTCCAAGGCAGCAACATCGCTAAGCACGCAATAGGTTTCAGGATAGAGTTGGAAATGCTGTTTGCCTTGTATTTAATATATGCTACTGCTGGGGGAGGAGTGTGAAAACACTTTCTGGAGCTGGAGAAAGAGCAGCAGGAAACCTTTTAATCAGACCAAATAAGGTTTGATTCCAGGTTCCTATAAATTCCAAAAGAGTGGATGAAAAGCTGTGAAGTAATGAGCAGGTGAGATGGAAAGGGAAACCAAAAAGAGAAACAGGAAAATAAATTTTCTGTGCTCACATCCCAGTTAACTGCACACACTGGGGGAAAGGGCTGCAGGCAGATTTTGTCCTTGTTTCTTCCTGCTAAGCTCTAATGAGCTATGGCAGAGCAGAAAGAGGCTGTGGGGGACAGTAGCCCTGGCCTCAACACTGGGTGACCCCCAGCAGCTTCCAGTCCTTTGGGGATGGGGCAGCTGGTCTGGCTGGGGAGAGAGGAGGGCAGCACCCACCACAGCACTGGGAGATGTGGGAGCAGGGGGAGCAGCCAGCCCTGGCCTGACAGATCTAGGACACCCAAAAATAATCGATGGTGGCACTGCAGCAAGGGGCAGGCAGTGGAAATGATGAGAAGTGACACTACCCCCGGGGGCTGCGGGCCACATTGGCCCCAGAGGCAGCAGTGCCACAGGGAAGGGGTCTGTGCTGTGATGCAGCACCCAGGAGGCTTCCAGGCACTTGCTGAGCAGCAGCCACATCCCCCTCATCACAGCAGCCCTTCCTGTCACCTCCTCCACACCAGGGCTGGGGCCAAGGCGTTCTCCTGCCAGGAGAGGCCCATCCCACAGGCAGCCAGATGGGGTTAGCAGCTCATCTCAGCAGATGTGGACCCCTCCACAAGGCCACAGCCTCCGGTGTTTACCTGGGGCGGGCTTATTCAGAGGTCTGCTGTTGCCTGCTCCTGAAAAGCATCATGAAAACAACTCCCTCAGCACAACAGGCTCACCCCAGCAAGGAACAATGGCTGGCACAGCTATTCCTATTGCTCACAAAATGATCACTCCAGCGTCTTCCCTTCCTATCACAGGATCTGACATAAGTGCATGCAGCTCAGAGACAGGCTGGGAAGGGAATCTGGCTGTTTTCATGTGCTTGCGGCATGAAGCAGGGAGGGAGGTTATGAGAGCACATCAGAAACTATTAACACTCCTTCCACCCCTGTAAAGATGGAAACATTTTTGCCAGAAAGCAAACCCTTCAGCTACTGCAGCATCCCTTGGGAACTGTGGTTTGGGAGCACATGGCTCTGGGGCCAACTCCCATGACTCCACCAGAGACCCCAGTTTCCTGTGCCTTCTCCCAACATCTCCCCGTTGGCAGCACACATCAAGCCTGAAGCATCTGGGATGTGGGCACTTTCCCCCCAGCCCTCTCCCAGCAGCTGCATCTCTGCATTCCCTGACGTGGTGGAGTTCAGCAACGATGGCAATGCTCAGCCAGCAGGAAAGGATCAGGAGTGACGCACTTTCAAAATGCTCACTTATTTCAATTATTACAGTGATTTGCTGAGTTCTGTGGGCAGCTGCCCTGTGCACCAGGAATTGCTCAGCAGCTGACAGGAGGAAGAAGGGGGAGTGATGCCTCCCCATCTCCCTCTGCCAGGCTCCACCTCAGAGCCCTCTGATGCCCTGTGTGCAGTGCAACTCTGCATTGCGCATGGGTGCTGTTGAGGGGACACATCACACACGGGCACCTGGCAGCGCACAGGCAAGCACGGTCTGACCCAGGCAATCCAGCGCTGTGGATTCAAACAGGGCAGATGCAACATTGAATCTTCATGCACACATCTCTCTCCATAAAAGCAATCAATAATGTCTTCAGGATGCAGCCTGTGAGCTTTTCCAGAAGGGCACTAGCAGAAGACAGTTACTAGTCAAGGCATTATTCCAGTACATAGACTGTTTTCCTGGTAACTCTGTGCTTAACCCCTTTCCCCAGCTCCCAGGCTCTCCACCTTCACAGCCAGTGGCAGCAGTGCTCCAGGTGCCCAGCCTCAGCACAGGCAAAGTGCCCTGAGGAAGCACAGCACAGCTCAGTGCCTGCTCCAACACATCTCCTGGCTGGCCTTTGCCTTCCCTCCAGGTCTGCTCGGTGGGAAAGGCATAAGCTGATGTTCACAGAGGCCTCTGTCTCTGGGCTGGTACTCCCAGAGCAGACAAAGGCTGATATCAGTTTCGTGGGAGACCAAGCCAGAGCCAGCAGCTGGATCCTGCTGCAAGCAGCACCAAACCCCAAGCGATAGGGCTTGGTCATTATCAGGCTGCTTGGACAAACATCATTATAATCTGGTCTATGCTTAACAATCAGCACAGCTAGTGATAATGAGCTGGAGAAATTGCCCCATTCAGAGTCGAAGCCAGGGAGACCCCTGGACTTCCCATCAATCCTGATGTGTCACAGGCACTGCCTGGACACCCACTACGAAGCCAAAGGCACAGCTCCCTGCTGGCAGTCGCTCCCCCAGACACAGTGCTGCTCATTCACCTACAGCAGCCACCCTGCTTCCCCCCACCACCCACCTGACAGATTCCTGCACAGCTGGCAGCTCCAGGACACACCGGGACTTGCTGTCCATCACAGCAGCTGGCCGTGAGTCCCTCATCCATGAGGCAGCCCAGCACCTACAACATACTGTAGAAAGAATCTACAGATCACCACACTCTCTTTTGAACACCCTTCTCACCAACTTTGATGTCCTCCAGGTCCTGTACAAACTTCTGCCTTGTATGGCTCACAGCTTCATGGACCACACTATAACCCCCTCAGCCAGCCCCCTCCCAGACTGGAGGGTCGCAGCCAGCCAGGCTTGTCCCACACAGAATCCACTGCCCTCCCTAAACCTCTTTCATTTTTTACCAATAGACCATGTTGATATGCCATAAATTTTGGAAATACATAATGATCAGTTCCACTCCGTTCTCCTTCCTCATAGCTCCGCATCTTTATTTAGTCACACAGAAACTTACCCACTTTTCCCACTGCCTCTTAGCTCCCCCACAAGCCTCCTATGAACAGGCTTATGAACCGCACCTGCAGAACAAGCTCCTGAGTTTTCAGGCACCAAGTACCCAGGCGCATCTCCAGCACCTGGAAGATGCAGCACGCTGCATGAGGGCAAACCTCACACCCAGCAGAGCCCAGGGGCCCTTTGCGGCCTGTGCTCATCTTCCACCCTTCATCACAGCTGCTGCCTTCAGGCTGGGCTGGACAGTAAGAGAGAAACCCTGAGAACTCCCCCACATGCTGCCAGGGGGAGGAGATCACCATGCCCAGAGATGCTGCTACTCCCCATGAAGACAGCCAGGAAACTCTGCTACCTCCAATTTGTCAAATACCATCTTCAGTCAAGTTCTGCTAAATACCCTTACTCCATGTGAAGCACGGTACTGTCAGCCAGGTTTCAGAGCCTCCCCTGAGTGAATGGACTCCACTCCTCTGTCTAAGTTGGCAGAGATAAGCCACAAAGCTGTTTCTGTGTCATGTCTCATTTTCCCTCTGCTCCTTATTCTCCCACAGGGCCATCCTGCTGCAGCACCATCAGCAACACCAGTGGAGTTTAGCACCAAATGACAGTTTTCAAAGCTCTACCCAAGCTGCTGGATGCTGCTGGCTCTCTCTTGGCCCGGTAGCTCCTGAGGAAGGCCACTTGTTAAATGAATTTTTCCTGAAAACTACCTGACTTGGGCCAAGAATGGGTGCCAAGAATTCCCTGCAGAGCTTCCAGCTTTCCCAGGCTGCCCTTCTGTCACCTTAACTCCTCCACCCCTCACTTGTGGCACCAGGAGTCTGTCCCCAGACCTTACCTGCCAGACAGACCTGCCCAGATACTACTCCCTCATGTACCCATAGAAGGGCGATAAAAAGCTTGCTGGGCCGCCTGAAGTGACACAACTAAAATGACAAATGATAGAAGATGAAAGCCAGTCAGGAAAGGAAAGGTCCCCTCTGGATGGGCATACTGAAAAGGAAAGTGAAAAGGTCCGAGTATTTGCTCTCCCTCCTCCTCTTTGCACTGCTCTGCAAGTCTCAAGACCATTTCATGCTGGCATTGTCCTCATCCTGGCAGCTCCTTCTAAGCCTGAACCTGCCTGTCCTCTCTGTGTAACTTTCCCATCACTTCTCCCTTGCAGAACCATCCTGATGGATCAAGCGCAGCTCCAGCTCCCTGGGCCTGGCCGCACCACATTAAAATGGGATTTATGAGCCTCCAGCACAGACAAGAGTTATGCAGTCTGCACTTCTGCCTGCTGCATACCAACTCCCCAGCTGGTTTAAATCAGATTAACTCCACTGATGTAAGACATTTAAGGCAAGCGTGTTCCATGATTTACGCCAGCTAAGAAGCTGTTAGAATATAACTTGGCAGCTGCAGGTTTTAGATCTGAAGTTTTTTGGGCAAAGATCCCAAACAACAGTAAACAACAGAGCACCATTTACCCTCAATGCAATGTGCATTCAGCCAGCACATGTCCCACAGAAGTCCCTAAAAAAATAAAAATAACCTGGTGTTCAGTTTTCAATGCCACTGGTCTGCAAAGCCAATGCCCCATCATGATCCATAGGTTCCAAACAAATCACTAAATCATGATACATGAAAATGCCTCTCTTCAAAAAATTATATATTAGGTAAAATAAAGCCAGGCAAATTTAAAACAAAGATCATTTGCTACTGAAAAAACCCTATGGAATGATAAATGCAAATCAACACACCAGAGAGTTTAATATTCGGATCAGGGCCTTCTGCTAGAGGATGCTCAAGCTTCCAATCAAATCTGGATTCCAAAAAAAGTGGTGCTAATGCTGTGGAGCCAGATGTGCTCGGAGAGGTGCACAAAAAGACACAGCACTCAGGGCAGAACAGAGCACTCAAGGCACAAGAAATAGCAAAGAAATGCACCAGGAAAAATGGTAATACTGCTTGAAAAAAGCAGCTTTGGTCCTTTCTCCTCCAGCTTAGCAAAGTGGCTTCTTGAGACCAGTAGATCCTGGCTTGTCTGAGTCAGGAGGGCAGCAAGAGTCCAGTGCCATTCCCACACCACCTGCAAGCCTGTGAGTGGGCAGAGAGCTGCAGCCTTTCCTGATGCCTCTGATTCAGGGCTGGCCGCACAGGGAGGGGCCGGTGAGCCCCACCAGCCCCATAAATCACCAGGCACACAGCACAGTAAACCTGACCTCCCTTGCAAGGGAAATATAAATCAGCTTTACTAGCAGCTTCTGAAACAAAAACCAAACTCGTGAAACTGTAAAAATGCCTCTTTAAACATGCTGTGCCCCAACAGACCACTGAAAGCCCTGTCAGGCTGGGGGAGAGCAAACAAGCTTTCTAAGAGATGAGACGCCTCATGGGTTGATGAACTGAGAAAAGGCATTTCAGACTGAGCAGCTTCTTGCTGGCAGGCAGCTTGACAGGGATATCTTCAGCACACACTAAAGACAGAGTAGGGAATCAGGAGGAGTGAATTAGCCAGCATTAATACCATCATTTGTATGCAGTGTACTTCAAAATGCTCACAGTGCAGACAGCACCAGACACACACAAAATTACCCAAGTCTGAGGAAAAGCTAAGTAGAGCACATTTGCTGGAGCCCACAGAGTAATGATCAGTGGGCTTAGATGGGACCCTCAGGGCCACCACTGCCCCACTGTTTAATGAGCTAGTGTGGGAAGCCAAGAGGACAAGGGCAAGTCCAAAAGGACAGAAGAACCCTCACAAAGTGAGCAGAGGTAGGAGCTCCTAGAGGAGAGCCAAACTGGGACAGGACTCAGCAGGGGCACAGGGGAGGTGTATCTGCTCACATCTCAGCACCTGAGACCCATGGTAGGAAGTCTGCAGGGAGTATTAGAGCTGGGCAGAGGCTCCAGATGCCAAGGAAGCTGCTGGTACCAGCGGTGCTTGCCCTGGGAACATGCACACATATGGGAACAGGCCACCATTACGTGACATCCACCAACAGCTTTGAGAGGCTGGTTACCTCCTCCTGGGGCAGGTGTATGGCCAGGCAAGGTCCCAGGGCTCCTTGCCACCACTGCCACCTGCAGCCTGCCATGCCCAGGGAGGACATGTGACCAGCCCAGGAAGGGATGCTGCCATCACTGGTGTGTCAGGCCAGCGAGGCAGCTGACAGGGAGAGGTCAGGAACCAGCACCAGGAATGGACAAGCAGGGCTGCAGGAGCTTCAGTGAAGGGGTTTGGGGCCCAAGGACACAATCAAAAACTAGACAGCATGCTGGTTCCAGGAGAGGCAACTGCACACAGCCAGGGGAGGAAAATGGCATCAGCTGAGCCAAGCCCCTTCTGCCAGCTGCCTTGTTTCCCTGCAGAGTTCTTATTTCTGCACTTGATAACAGCAGATCACAAGAAGGAAACTTAAGTGATCAGTGGCTGCTAATTGGCAAAACTTTCCAAAAGCTCCCTAAAGCCAAGAGGAAAGACTCAACAACTACTCTCTGCTGATGCTCAAGAGTGCACAGCTACACCACAGACACACTGCACCTCTTTCTGCTTGCACTCCAAGAGGAAGGGTGTTGTGAACACACAGAGAACAGGCCTGCTTGCTCCTGTCTCACCTCTCCTATCATCTCAGGGCGTAAAGGCAGGGCCAGCTGGCATGTGACAAGGAGACCCTCCTGTCACTCCTGCCAGCAGAGACCTGGATGTTGTCTTGGATTGGTGAGTTCATCACTCTGCAGGAAGGAGCCGAATCCTAAGAGTCATCCCAAAAGTTTACTAACTTTGTATTTCAAATAGGGCCGGAAAACATCTCTGTGCAGAAGAGAAAGAGAGCCCATGTAGCAGAGACCTACCTTTGGGCATGATGCGATGCATTGCAACCGACAGGAAGAAAATGGAGTCGCTGTAGTAGGTCCCTGATCCAGCACTGAAGTGTTTCTGCATGGCCTCAACGATGGGAAACAGCTTTTCTGTCAGCTCGTTCACATCATGGACTATTACCTGGCAGAGACACCAGAAACAACACTCAGCCGCCGCTTCTGGGGACAGGCCCAGCTCCAGCAGCCTTTGCTCAGCCCCCACCAGCACGGGGTGAGGTTGGTAAAGCACAAATAGTGCTGGTTTGTGCCGCTGCACGAAGGGACCTGGCTGCCCCGGCCCCTGCACACCCTCTTGACTCAAGAACCAGTCAAGTGCAGGGAAAGGAGAAGGGTTTTTACAGCAATTTCATAACTGTAAGGTGGGCAGAGACTTGAATCCCCTCACACAACCAAGTGTGTTCCACGTTTTGGGCTATTTCTCTGGTCTGTCCCCACTGCCTGATGCAAGCACATATCTGGTGTCCCATATGGAGTCCATCAGAAGAGGCAGCAGTTTGCTCCAGGCTCTGGTATGCTGCTGTTCAGAGCCAAGCCAGACCACATCACTTACCCTGAGGACCAAGGCTTGCTTCCTGCTACAGAGGCAGGCTGTGACAGGGACAGGGACACAGCCCGGATTTCCTGCTCCTCAGCCCAGCATGGAGCACGTCCCAGTGGGGCTGCACGGGGAAAGGGAGGACAGGCCGCAGCACACTGATGAAAATCCAAACATCAGGAACTACAGCAGAGCTGAGCAACTTCTCTAGATAGATCTCAGCCCGCTTCTACTGGAGTTTTGCTGGTACTCAGCCAACACTGTCTGCACCCCTCAGCCCTGTGGGAGCCCATCACCAGCACAGGCCCTGGCATGCCTGTGCCAGCTGTGGCTACGTTCCAGAAACAGGAGCAACCCCAAATGCACCTTGCCAGCTACTGAAATTTTACAAGCCTGTAATTTATTTTGGTCAAAGTCCAATGAACAGGAACTTTCATGCAGCTTGTTATACCCACAGAAGGATACAGGTCACTGAATCACACAAGATAATGAGAGGGATTTTCAGGATAATTAAGAGAGATGAGGGACATGACCCTGGTGCAGATAAGGGGGAGTGCAGGAACTTGAGTGTGGAGACTCGAGGTCGTGCCGCCTTCTTCAGGTCAGGGAAAGCAGGAAAAGCCTGGCTGGAACTAAAGTCCAGCAAGGACATGACATTGCAGCAGTACTTGAATTTTGGATAGGGGAATCTATCGCCCTTGTTTGAGGGATACCAAGACACTTCCACAAGCTGGCTCCACACTCAGCAGGGAACACAAACCCTAATCTTTGTAGGTCCCTTTCAAATGAAACTATTTCAACAGTTCTACAGTTTCACTTTTTTCCCTACTAAAACTTCATCTGCTTAAGAACAAGCCTTGCACTATATACTTAAAACATGCAGGATAGAGCCCATGTTTTTTTAATTTTTTTTTTAATTTAGAAAAAAACCTAAACCAAGCCAAATGCTTCAAAGGAGAAGGTGGCTCTGGAGCCTGTGCTGGTGCAAGGACCATCCTCTCTACGGGGTGCACAAGGGGCTGCAATGATGCTCAGCAAGGCTGGTGCAGAGATCGAGGCAGTGAGCAGTCTGGAGCTTCTTCCTTCCACAGCTTTTTGCAGAACACATTGCTCAGACCAACGCGCTCTCACGGCAGAGTGGAGCTCGCTGGATGCAGGGCTGTGCTCACGGCATCCACCGTAGGCTGCACTGGCCAGGATGGCTGAGCCCACAGCAGGGCACTGCTAGAGGACAGGCACAGCTGAGTCCTGGGGAGGGCACCCCAAACACCCAGGCCTGGCCCCTGTCCCTTGCTGTCCGCGGGTGCCGTAGGAGCCCCGCGCAGGCTCCGTGGCCAGCACGTCCCTCGGCGGGGTGGCCCCGCTGCCGCTGGCCTGGCTGCTGGGCTCGGAGCCAGGGCCTGCAGCAGAACAGCAGGAAAAACACAGAACAACGCGTACCAGGAAAGTGCATTGGGAGAGCTCATCAGCAGCCACACCTGGCTTTGGATAGCACGGCACAGTCCCCAGGACACTGCAGGGGAGGAAACTCTGTCACCGTTAGGCAGCACTGCACCCCAGCCCCACCGAGCTGCATGGTCGTTTGCATGGCCACCGCTGTGACAATGGCCATGCTGAGCAGGACAGCGGCCACCTCAGGTGACCAAACAAGCAAACCACTACCACCTTCCAGGTGCAAAGGCACTGACAGCCTGTTCATGAAACTGAGCACCACTAACACGGGGATGTGCTATGCTCAGCTCCCAGCCCGACTCGGCAGGGGCAGCTTTGGGGTCTAGCTGGACTGGAGAAGCATGGAAGAGAAATACAGCACCTGTAACCACCCTTTGGCATCCAGCAAAGGCACCCCGAGGTGAGTACAGTACGCAGGAAAGGGGGGAAATCGTCAAACCAATTCCAGTCACCTCTGAAGTGAACACACTGCCAAGCACCAGTGGACAAAAGTTATAGGAGAAGTACTCCTGAAACTCCAGACACAGCATCATCTGCCTTTCCATTCCTGCCAAAGAAAACAGGAAAACATGTCTTTTGCCCATAATTTGTATTTCTTTAAAGCAAACTCCTGAGCAGCTGAATTTTGCTCCTGCAGCCATGGCCAGGCAGCCTCTCTGGGACTGTGAAGGCTTCTTCCCTTCTCATTGCTGATTTAGCACAGCTTGTTGATCTGCTGCTAATTTTGTACTTCGTTATTTATTTGTGTAACAGCTCTTAGTAAATCCCTGTAGCTAAATCTGACCATGTTTGCTGAGGACATTAAGTAAAGTTCTACGGGTTTCCTGTCCAAGCACAGTTTTATAAACACACGCTCCACATTGATAAAAGACCCTTTCTACTGATTCACTAGGAAAAAACCAACCTGCATTTCTTTTCCCTTTAACTTTCCCTCCTTCCCATGTTGATCATCCTCACGGGTCTCTGTAAGCATGGCATGATGGCAGGCCACTTACATCCACCCCAGCGGCATCCTTTGTGGGGCTCCTCTGCACAGGAAACCAGGACGAGGAGAGAGCTGAATGTGTAGTTCGTGATATTATGGCAGGGAAATGGAATCAGTAATAGACAGGATTTGTACAAGGAGCAGAAGCAGAGCCTGGAGCAGCAGGAGACGGGGCGAGCTGGGGCTCTGTGTAAGGAGTGTGGGCCGAGGCTGGCCCAGGCTTGCTGTCAGGCACCTCCCGGGGGTCAGGAGAGGCTACAGAGATCCCCCTGCCACCCGTGTGCGGGACACGCTCCCTGCGACTGCTGTCACAAAGCCCCGGTGAGAGCCCACCGAGGCCGCGCACGGGCAGGACGGCCGCGGGCTGGGTCCTCCCTCCGCCTCCCGGCCGCGCAGGCGGAGCACGAGCTCCCTCTGCCGCCGCCGCCCGGCTGCACATCTGGGGCACATCTGGGACACATCCGCACAGCCAGCGGGAGCGACCGCCCACGCCCGGACAGCCCTGCCCTGCCGGGAGGGTCCAGTGCTGCTCCCAGCGCCTGCACCCCACGGCTCCTCTGCCCTCACTCTCTGCATGCTGCCCCGGGCTGCAGCAGGCTGCTTCAGTCTCCAGGAGACTTTGAAAGTTACTGAATCTGCCTAGGGAGAGAGAAAAGCTGCCCCACAACCTTCCTCAAAGGTTGTGATCCATGTCTGACCCTGGGCTTCACTCGAACAGAGGAGCCAACTGATACCAGCTTTTCTAGGATGGGGGGGCAAGGGCAGCTCCAAAGGCAGGGCCTGAATCACTTCCTCAAGAAGAAAAGGTAAAATTCAGCAGATTTTATCAGTCCTAACTCAGTGTCTCCAGCTGCCCCCGAGCACTTTATCAGGCCTTTTATCTGTGCCTGTGCTAGGAAAACAGCATAAGGAGGAGTGTTCTGCACACACCAAGAAGAGCAGGAAATGAGGGGTCTTGGTTACTGCTGGAGCTACCTGAGCATCAGGATCAATCGTCTTCAATATTTCAGCAGGAGCACCACAAGTCCAAGCTAGTCATAAGTTTCCTGCTGATAAAGAGGAAGGGAGTAGGCTACATACAACAAGAATAAAGAGATGCTGTCACCTGCTGGCATACCAGCAACTGGCACAGGATTAGGACAAGGCTGCATGCTTGAGAAGCAGAACAGCCTCTGCTCTGTACCTAAAAGCCAAAAAACGGACTGGTCCAAAACATACTGGCAACTATAGGCTAGCCAGCGAAACCAGGGGACATCAGGCTCTGCCAGGAAAGAGAGGAGCAGCTGTTCCACTGAGCAGATCTCAGTGAGATCCCACCTGAGGCCTCCAGATCCTGCTGCCTGCTTACAACCAGGAGATCAGTCCTGGTGCCAGGCACACTGACCACGCCATGAGCCAGGTTTCACTGGGACTCCACAGACACCTATAGACAGGGGCCCATCCACAACAGACAAACCATTTAAAGCCTCCAGCTCTAACTCCCAGCCCATGTTCTGTGGTGATAATGAGGCTGGTAAGGCTGCCTGCAGATGGCAGTAAGGCAACCACTCACACAAAGGGCTGACTGCAAGGGATGTGCACACCATGGTGGCCTGGGGGTCCTCCCACTCCAGGGGACATAATACCACAAACCTGTGTTGGGCTGTTGCACCACCTCCCTGCACCATCATGGGGCAGTCAGTCCAACCTGCTGTGGAGTGCAGGAATCCTCCTGAGGGAGCTGTGCACACCCTCCAGAGAGCTAAGCACTGCTGCATGGTGTGAGTCTCCCATCAAGGGTACATGACCTGACTGAGGGCCAGCACTAGGAAAGGACTTGTTTAAAGAAAATGAGTGGCAGAATTATTTACCAGGAAAGCGTCTGTATGAAAAATGATAAGGTTATGCTTCTAGTTACATCTTGGAAGAGTTCAGCTAATATGAAATACAGGACTTACCAGCAATAAAAGTTACAGCAATACTAGAAAACACTTCCAAGCAATACTCTGCAGCAGAACCTCAGGATAGGAGAGTCAGGTTACCTGGAATCTGTGAACTTAACACACCTCCAGTTTTTAAGAATGGAAGGCTGACTTTGCATAAACTACACTGGCTGTGGATTTAGGAGGCAGAACCATTTCCCTGGCAGCAGGAACATTCGCATGTGGATGCACTCCAGCCCCTGCAGGCTCTTCATTCTTGCTTTCAAGAGCCACTAGCAGCAAGCCAACCTTCTCTCGTGACCGGGAAACTATGGAGATACAAGCACACGTGGCCCTTGTGTCGAGATGCTGACGCAGGACTATCAGGGGCTGCAGGAGAGCAGCACTGCTTAGAGCAACGGCTCCTCTCCAGCAGAGGTGCTGTGCCGGATGTGTTCCCAGGCCACGCTGCTGCCCAGTCCCAGCTGGGAGTCATCGGGCTGCACCAGGACACCACCCCGCAGGCAGCACGGGTGGGACAAGCCCCTCAACACTCCCGAGACTGGGGAGCAGCGGGACCTCCTCCAGCAGAGAGTGGGAGCGAACCGCTCTGCTCGGAGCGGGCACGTGGGCCGTTGAGGGAGTTCCTTCCCGCTGGGCTGCTGTTCCCAGAGTCCCGCGGGGAAAGCACACAGGACCTCCTGGCAGAGTCCCCCGCTCGCTCGGCGCGGGCCCGGCCCGCCCCTCGGCCCCCCCGCGCACCTGGTGGCGGAAGGAAGCGCTGCGCAGCAGGTCCCGCAGCAGCCCGAGGCCGATGTCGCGGCTGGCGCCCTCGGTGACGAGGTGGAGGTGCAGCACGTCGGCGGCGCCCAGGCGGCCGTGCCGCAGCAGCGAGCGCAGCGCCGCCTGCGCCTTGTCGCGGAGCGCGGGGTTNCGGGGCGGCCCCGCCCCAGGAGCAGGGCGGGAACGCGGCCGGGCCGCCCCCAGACAATGACACGCTACAGAAACTACGGTCAAGTTTTAGATACAAAGGCTACAGCCGTACATAACGCGAAGGAGGGAGGGGTATACAGTCTGTACAGTTACAGCTTAAGGAGGGGGGGAAGGTTTTTTACATTTTACTGCTGGAATGCTTAAAAAACACCGAGTACAGAGGAACGCGCAGAGAAAAAGAAAGTTCATTATTTCGGTCTTGTTGAGGAAACGATGATTTCTTGGCGATTTCTGTGAAAACATGGAAAACTTAGGCTCCTAACAGAAAAGTGAGTGGAATTTTTCCTCTTCTATCATCTCCTTCCATGGGAAGAGAAACAAGAAAATACTGTATGCAGAAAGATAAAGCAAGCATATATGAAAGGGTATATACCAAAGTGGTACACTCATCCTTTTCCCCAGTAGTGCCTTTCCAGAGTTGTCCCTGTTTTAAAATTGTGCCTTTGTGTAAGCACGGGAGCAAGGCATGGTGGCTATCAGACTGCACAAGCCATAAACTCTAACTTGGGAAAAAGTGTCCATAATGAATGGGGCAGAGATTGCAGCTGGAAAAATTGATTCTCAAAATACTTTGTGTATTGAAGAATCAGAATAATCAGCTCAGTCCTTTTGACACTGTGAAAAGATCACGTCCTTTGTACTTACATATTATTATTTGCATTTTCATCACAGGGTCATTTCATAGTCACTGTGTTATTTGAGATTCTCAAGATGAAGCAGCAGAGGTAACATCCACAATTTAAAACAGATGGCTGCAGAGAAGGACTGAAGTCCTGGAAACATGACATCAACCCTCTGCTTGTTCTAGTTCTCACCTTTTTAGTTTAGTGCTACAAAGTTTATGCTCTAGCCAGGAGACCTAGTAATTTGGATTACTTGTGTACTGATGTCATAATGCAAAACAGGAGAAATTTCCTCTTGTACAGGGATTTTCTGACAGCAGTTGGAAGGTCTGGTTGCATTTTCTAGAACTATTTCTGCTCAGTATACAAACAAGTAAAATATAAAACCCCACAGAGTGAAAAATGCAATATTAATACAGGATCCTTTAGCACTCTTAACATTAAAAGCCATGAATGGTACAATCCAAAATTTCCAAAATCAGCAGAAAGACTGCCACTGATATCAGAGACTTCCTAGATCAGGTCCTAATGGGCAGAGGCGCTGAAATCCACAATGTACTAATGAGCACCTGGAACACACATCCATCTGATTGCAATGTGGGCTGTTTGTGAAAGCAAAGAAATACCTCGACCATCTATCTACCACCTTCACCCAAATTCATATGAACAAATTACAACTGTCTAACACAGGTAGTGGCATAATTCGGTATGATAATTCAGAAATTTAAGTTTATATGCACTGTACTGACACTAACATAAAACATGATACCTTATGAACAGTCAAAATAATTGATACCACTAATGAGCTACCACAGACACTATTTTAATCAACATGCAATGGACATAAAGTACACCTCTGAAATCAAGATGCATTAGAATGTAAGTTGAGTTCCTCAACATTTGTTGTTCCAAGAGACTTTTGTAATACATTATGTATATACAGGAAAGATAATATATTATCCTTCAATTGGCTATCTAATATAGAAAATCACTAAAAATCCATGTGAAAGATGGTTTTAAAATGTGTTAGGAATCTTCTGCTTTGTCCCTCACTACTGTATTTCATACCTACAGAGAAACATGAACTGGAATTGAACCCTTCAATTGCCTGGTACAAAGTACAAGATGTTAATCCACAATGGAACCTTACTGTCTACTGTTCCACTTAGATTCACTTTGTAATACAGATGGAGGTTTCCTAATATTACTGAGCAGAATATTAACATGAGTCAAAACTGGATATGGAATCCAGATCTTCAGAGCTGTGGTGATAATCCCACTGCTAGGGGCTGAATCCTGAGAGTTACAGAGGCTCTGGGACATGGAGCCTGCCAGAGCCCAGTGAGACTGAGCAATCAAACTTCATGGCACATTCACCTCTGCTGATAAGCAACGTTACCATTGCACCTGACCTGAAAAAGGCTTTAACTGAGTGCAGTTTACACTGGACATCCTATCACAGCTGAAAGGACAGGGGAACAAGGCTGAGCATCACAAGTGACACACCTACCACCAAAGCCATTAAACCCCCAGTGCTCCTGAGAAGTCACACCACCCATGACTTCTGTCAATCAGTGTGATTCATCCTTTAGCACAGACACACTGATACTGATTCCCAGACAGATGAGAGTCAGGAATGCAACACATGGACATGTAGAGCTACAGGGAAGCAACTTCTTAGTCTAGAGAAGTCATCCTGCAACATTTGTCACAGAAATTTTGTGGCCAGAGAGGAAATCACCAGTGGAGATTCGAAATAAGTCTCTCAGACCTTTTTTCCAGCAGCCTGGACTGAGACAGCAATTATGCCACTAAGCTTTAGGCAGCTTTACATTCCAGCCAGTCACACTACACACTGCCTGCCAGCCAGGCTGGGACAGACATCTAGAAAAACCTATGTCTAAGGAGTATATTATGCAGTCACATCTTACATTGTCCCATTGGTACACCAGGACTTTTACTTTCTCTAAGATCTACTAAAACAACCATTGCTGGTAAATACTGCTGATTAGAAAGTATATTATAATTTCATAAGCAGCTATTTAGAAACCAATTTACTGAAAAATACTGCTTACAGGTGATAACATTATGTTTCTTATTATTCAGACTAAATGCACACTTTAAATGGGCAGAATCTGCTTTTCCTACCATAATTAGACTACACACAGCAAGAACTGTCTTGTAAGATTCTTCTGCTTGGAAATAAAATCCACTGGACAATTCTACGACACTACTATGCAGATCTGGTCAGTTATTACACATTTGATGCAAAATGGTAAATGTTTGAAATACTTTCTTAAAATGGAACATGCCAGAAAGTTTAGCTTTACCATAGTTTACAGATTTCAATTTGTTTTATCCCAGTTTTGCTTATTTTTCCATGGAGAAAAGCCAATTCATTTCCTAAATACACTTAAACAGCAGGTTAACATAATGCCACAGCTATTAGGATTATTGAAAACTCACACTGATACTATGTCAACTAAAAACTCTGCTTAAATTTGTCTCCATAGGGCAGACAAATAGAGGATAAAGAATTGCATCTGCTGGTTTGGGGTTTAGGAAAATTATTATCTAGGCATAAATAACATGATATATAAGCATATATCTAGAGACACCACTTATACATGCACAAGGGCAGAGGGGGGCTTACTACTGTATAAAGGAAATTATCTTGCTGCCCTCACAACACAGCTGGAGACTGTGCTCATTCTTTACTTGACAAATATGTGCACAGAAATTCTAGTTTTTCTTGTGCTCACCTTAGTTCAGACAACACATAAACATACACATCACTGCAAATTATACAAGGGCTTCTACTTCCTGATAGAAAGGATTGATTGTCCTAAATTTAGAGTGGCTGCAAGACATGAGACTTTTATACTGAGCTTAGGGCTGGTAGTGAGAACAGCAGAAAGTAGAAACAGCCTTTGTACAACTATTCTACACAAACTTTTTTGGCTCAATATTTACTTTCATGTCTCAAATTTCAAGTTTTCATGTCAAAATACTACAAACAAACCTCACATCATGTCCAAAAGGATTAAGTTTATTTTTCATGAAAGGTTCCACATGCTCATTTAGAAGGATACTTGCTACACTGAAAGTTTTAGTTAAGAGAAAAAGAAAAAAAAGGAAAATGGACTGCTCTTAGGAATTTGGTCCCCAGGATATATCCCTTTGTGACTGACCTGCAGTCACCAGCATAAAGGCCAGCCTGGTGCTAGAGCTTCCACTGTGAAAGAGCTTGCAAAAGAGCAGGAGTTATCACATCTGTTATGAACAGCCTACCTCTAACCAGAGTCAGTGTGGGAACAAGAGAAGCTGTTGAGCTGCAGTCCCACAAATGGGAGGACAACTCAGTAAGTCACTACCCAATTTCCCTTGCAAACAGCCCCAGAAAATGCAACCCAGACCTTCCTGTCAGAGGCACATTCCTTATGGCAGCAGGGGGACGGGTGGTAGTGGGTGACACTGGCAGCAGAGCTGCTGTGACCACCCTGCAGCTGCAAACACGGGGTGTGTCACAGGGGCTGCTTTACACCCAGCCAGCAGGTACTCAGGGGTCTTAAACGTCTTCAGCTGCTGAGGTATTTGTACTGTAGAACATGAATCAACTCAGACATTTCCCCAGCTACCACAATCTAAAGCTACATTGGAGTGGTCATTTTATCCAAACTATCTAACAAAATGCATACAATTCATTCTGTTAAGGTAAAAAAAAAACTTGCACTATAAGCTTCAGGTTCTTTTCCTTCTTGACACTTAAGACTTCTGGGAATCTGACTGCTGGAAGCGGTTTAACTTCTCGGGATTATTTGATGCCATTTGAGAAAAGTCACGAAAAATGTCCTGATAAATTTCATCTCCTAGGTAGAAAAGAAAAGGGAAACAGTTTTAAACGTTTGTAATAGTCAACATCACCCACCATTGCACAAATGCCCTACTGTGCTATCAGTTACTGTGTAACACTTATTCATGTATGAAGACTGCTTCTAGATGGAGTGATGCTGATGTGAACTCTGAGGGACTGGTTACTTGCATGCATGTTCTGTAGAAGCAAATTAAACAAAACCAAACTATACCTGAAATTGTACCTCACAGGCAGCCACACAGAGGAAAGTTCAGAGTTAGAAAGGAAAAGTTAAAGCACTTTAAAGCAACTTAAAAAGAAAGAATATTTATTAGCCATTAAAGAATAAAATCCTTGTTTTTGCAAGGAGCTGCTAACCAAGATTCTCTGCAGAAAAAATGGAATTATGGCATAAATAAAGATTTACTTGGAAACAGAGATCAGAATTCTTACAGCCAAACAGAACTCCCCATGAAAGAAACAATCAGCAAGCAATAATATATATATTAAAAAGCAAACTTAAGTAGATAAATTATTGTCCGTAAATTATTTTGGTGTATTTTTTCAGCAAAAATAAAATTTCTACATTCATTTCATCTACATCTTTCATTACATTTTTCAGTTTGATCTATAAGAACAAGATATTTCCCCTAAAAATCTTTTTTTTCTTTTTTAAATCTTCACCCATTGTGCTTAAACACAACCCTACTACGAGAACATATTCCAAAAGGTGTTCCTCTCCTCCCTGTCTACACAGGAAAACACATTCAGGAGTGATTATTTCTTGAATCATTGCCAAGTCATTCTTTTACCACTTTAATATGGACATTTTTTTCATTCATTCTCACATCCTTTCATCTGTTGGAGCATTTTGGGCCTTGAATTCAAGTTCTCTTTTGTAACAGTAACCATACCCTTTCATCTTCAAAAGGAATTAAATGCATCAGACATTGGGTTGGGCCAGGAGCTGTGCAGCCATCTAAATTTCAGAGTCTTCCCAACACAGATGGCCAAGATGGCCACACAGGACACAAGATCCCAGCACTCCTGTTTCTTGCTCACAGTTTGATTAGTAGCATGACAAAGAAATCAACCCAAAATCTCTCTCATCATGTACGTTGAATATGAAGGTTTTTTTCCCTAACATAATTGTGGAAGAAAAGGATGGTTTTGTGCTTAAAAGTTTGCACTGCTGGGAAAAGTTACATTGTTTTATTTTTCAATTTTTTAATGCATATTTTCAATTTTAAAGCTATTATTCTTTTGGAGATGAGACTCCATTCTTTTAAAAACACTTTCACAAATAATAACTGACCTTCCAGAAATATTTAACATGGCAGTAATACAATTCTTCCCAGACTTTAAAAGAGGAATACATTCAATACTGCTCCACTGGGAAAAGTCAGTTCTAGAGAAATTCCCTTTTGGTTTTCAGATTTAATTTCAAGTATGGTGTCCCTGCCCATAGCAGGGGGGGTGGAACTAGATGATCTTTAAGTTCTCTTCCAACCCAAACTTTTCAGTGATTCTCTGTTCTAGAGATGAAGCAGGCATTGGACAGGTTTTATTGTAACAGCTTGAGAACTGCTTGCTCTGGGAGACCAGCACAGAACGGAGCTGTAACATTCACCAAAAGAACAGCTATGACAGGCAAAAGCAGAATTAAACTTCTGTGATAAAAGCAATTATGCTTTTAATATAGAAGTGGGTTCCACAGGTGAACCAGAACTGCAGTTCAAGTTACCATACCTGGTTCTTTCAAATTAACTTGAAAGGAAAAAAAAAGCCATTTTTGCAAGATACAGTGTGGCTTTGTCTCTCTTACATAACAAAAATATTACATACAAAAATAGACTGAAATAAAGTGCCCCTTTACTTTGTATGTTGCATTAAAATGCTTAATATTGTAAACCTTATCATGAATTTAAAATTCTACTTTAAAATTGAATTCTGGAAGTTCCCTTTCCAAGCAATGTTTTCCCTAAAGTGCAGATTCTATGTACAAAAATACTGTAACACTGCTTTACCATTTAACACCAGAGTAACTCAAAAGGCACACATCATACATTCAAGAAAAGGCAGGAAGAAAAAGTAGCAATGCTAATATCAAAGAGTTAGCAAGACGTACTGTAGCACCAGAAGATGAGCACTCAAGTATTATACAGAAACAGTACTACGGTGCATATGGCTTCTACCACCAGAAATAACCTCTTAAAGCTGGTTTCAGCTAGTTCCCCTTCCAGGAATGCTTTGGAAGACCAACTGTACCTTGCAAAGCAGTGTATTTGTTCTCTCAGTAGCTCAAACCAGCTGTATATATGTCCATTATAAATTTTGATGCCATCAGCTACATGAGCAATTGTTTAGCAGCTGCACTGCTAGAGCTGAGAAGTAGGCAGGTGGCTTCACTCTGATGACAGTACCCTCACATAGCTACCAGCAAATATACAGTTGTCTTGAAAACCCTTATTTTCTTCTAGAATCATAATTTTGGAACACTGGAGTTCTAAAGTAAGGGCAGTGCAGATAATTTAACAATAATGAATATGCAGTGAAAAAGACCTGCATCCCTTTAAACCACGGCAAGATGTGACATCTCATGACAGCAGACAGGTTTTGTGCTTACACTGACACAACCCTTCTATAGCAGACACAAACATTCAAAACACTCAAATATTGACCTCAGCTTTTAAAAGAGACTTCAACAAGTAAAAGAGTGAAGAGGGCAGAGCTGTGCTATCCAAAGACACAATAAGTTCTCCTGGCTGGGACTCTTTGCTACAGCTTGTGGCATTAATTTCAGAAGTTATGAAATAACTAATGAAAGCCTCCCCACGATTTTGGGCAAGCTCTGCTTGTTGTGACATATCTACTCTTCACTGTCAATCTCACCTTACCAGCTGTAAAGTATCTGGATCAGATTGCATCAGCTGCAGTCTCTAGGTTCTACTGCTCCATTCTGGTAACATCCCCCTGCCCACTCCTCATGAATCAGTGGAAAACACATAAGGAGCTCTATAGGAGTGAACTGAGAGTACTAAGCACTCAGCCTGAAAAATAAGGTTCACCTTTCACTGCTGCCAGGAAAAGCAGGGTGTTTGTAGCTAACTTCACAATCAAGTGTGCCTTCATTATTGGTATCTGCATGACATTAAATTACCTTCCTATGGAAGCAAATATCACATCAGAACATGGTGTCAATTTGGACTGGGTGCCTGAGAATAAAATTGCACATATGCATTAAATATAATTTGTTACTTTGTTGCTGGAGTTGGCTCAAGTATCTGCCAGCTTCTATTTTTTTTAACCAAACAAAAAGAAACTATGCATACAAAAATACATACTTAAGAATGACTGTTTTGTTTCTTATTAGTATCTTAATAAATAAAAATATTTAAAAATAAAATTTAAGGAAATAATACTTCCCTGTCCAGAGTCAGTTTGAAATATTTGATGTACATTTTTTTACATTGGTGTGCAAGCATTTTTTTGTCTTAAAAAAGAAAAAGCAGACCATTCCACAAAAAGGAGAATGGTGTCCTGGAATAAGATGAACTCTTCAACTGTCTCTGAGCAAGCTGAGTCAGAAAGCTGCTACTAAATAATGTCAGGTAAATCCTAACATTACACAAATGTCAATGGAACAGCAATAGGAGAAAACTGTGGACAACTACCAGCAAAATAAGGTGGTCATGGCTGTGGTAACACACTGCTATAATGATGCTCTTTAAACAGTCTCCTTTTAGGTTCCCTAAGTACTCTGACAAAGTCACACCACTGAATTTCAATGAAGCTTTAGAATGTGTTGGTTTATAAAAAACATTATTGTATGAAGCAATCTTACATTTCCCTCAGACACTAAGAATCTAATTGTAAACTGATAAATTCCTGTATACACTTCTTATACTGCATTTCAGTGTGGTTATTAGTAGAGTATTGACCTGGCTGCCCATAGAGTCCTTCTGATTCACGCATTTCTTCATTCATCCTCGCTAAACGCAACCTGCCATTCAGAAAACAAAAGGAGCAATGTCATCTTTAAAGCACAAAAAAGACAATGCAAGACCTACAATGCCCCCCTGAATCTCACATCAGAGGTCATCAACAGAGTATTTTGATTTTTTTCTTTTGTTCCCCACTGGTTTTACATAAAGGAATTTTGACATTTCTTGTATTTTTGACTTGAAACAGCATAGCAAAATCTAAGTTATCTAGTCAGAAAACAGGACGTACAACTTACAGTGTTACAATATCTGCATTTGCAGCTTCCACTGCTATACTCAATGGATCTTTCCCATCTTCATCAGTGGCATGCTGGTTTGCTCCTCGTTTTAGGAATAAGCACACTTGTCTGTTTAGAAAAAAAAAATTGAAGAATATTTTTGACAATAAAGGAAAAAAGCTAATAAAGTCAAGCTAGATATGTATTTAGCTTAAATCACCAAAAGTCTCATATATATCAAAATAGTGCAGTTCATCTAGAACATGATAACAGAATAGTAAGCAAACCATTTATTTAATCCACATTAAAAAACACGTGTGTTTTGCCACTGGATAAGACTGCTAAATCAAAATATTATTTCCTCTCTCGCAACCAGAGCTTAAGAAAAACTTGTATCACCTGAAATAGTATCAAAATATCAGAATATCTGGGGCAATGAAGGAGCTTTCACATGAACAACTACAAAAGGATGGTCATGTACAAATTGTGGGGCAGTGAGTTACCCAGTGTGTCCTAGAACTGTGGCGTGGTGCAGGGGCCCCCTTCCTTTCATGTCTCGGATGTTCACATTGGCCCCGTTCTGCAGCAAAAATTCACAAGTAACCAGTGAACCCTATGGAATCAAAACAAAAACAACTCAGCACCAGATCTCTAGAGTCAAACCAAACTGCCTTCTCACCACTGAGCCACCCAGCAAAGAAAACAAAAGGGATTGGCTTCTATACCAACTTTAAACACTACTAGCACACTGAACTTCATAAAAAGCATTAACAGGAAAAAAATATTTCAGAAAACTCTGAAGGAACACTGTAAACACAACTTCAGCATCACATTATCATTCATTAGGGAAGCGAGCAGCTCAAAAGGAACAGTGACACAGAAATATCATTATTTCCCTTGCTCTCCTCCCCCATCACCAGTGCTGTATAGCACATACCCCTCGCACTGCCTGAATGAGTGGTGTTGCTTTGTTTTCTTCCACATTGACCCAGTTTACTTCAGCTCCATGAGCCAATGCTTCTGCCATGTGAGGAAGATTTTTCTCAAAGGCAGCTTGATACAACCGCAATCCCGGACTAGGCTGCTTGGAGTCACAGAACACTGGAGACTCTTGCTTGTCTCCTTCTAAAAAGAAAAAAAAAAAAGCTTACCTGATCCCTGTTTTTACAAGGTACCTTTTGGAATTCTGATCAAAACATCATTTCTCTGGCAATAGGTAGCTCAGCTTTTGCAGAATGCTATGTATTGTTGCCCCATTCTGCCAGGGGAATTCACAGATGCCTTTAGCTCCAGCATTCAGACACAGACTCTTCACAGAACTATTACTGGACAGAAAACATTCTCTCCACATTACTGACACATGTGTACATACTTCAATCTACACATTCCATGCTGTTTCTAAGAAATTGTTTAAGGTTTGGAATGTGTTTTACTGTAAACAGCAAGGTAGGAGTAAAACTCATTTTCTGCATAGATGTAGTCATACAAATATATCTTTATCTGCAACACCTGAGTATGAGGCTAATACTGTTCTGACCTAATTTTTGTTAATAGATACAATTGTCATTTACCAATTACTTGCTGTGGCTATAATATTTGGACTAAAGCATAATCTTTCTCTTCATCTCAATAATGGTTATATAGAGTGAAGTCTGGGACATAAAGATGTTGTTACCTAAAAGCTTTTGTGAGTTACAGCAACATAAATATTTCTACAAGATAATCAAAAAATATCCAAGCCACATGCTGCCTGCTTCCTGCCTGCAATAACACCTGTGAACTACTGGATTTAAAACATACCTTAAAAGAGAGCTTTGATGTAGAAGAATAAGTCTGCTTTATAAATAAATGTTTTGGAAATTCTGTCAGAACAGCAAGCTAAAATGAGCAAATAACTTCCTTCATCAACTTACAAAACTTCTGAGTTGAGGGAATGATGTTTAAAGACTTGGTCAATTCCACATAAATAAGAAATGGAAAAATTAAGCAAGAATGCACAAATAACACATAAAAGCCTATCATCTATGACTCAAGAGGAATTCTATCTCTGCAGATTTATTTATTTATAAAAGGATCATGCATTTCTGTGGAGACTTGTCTTTCTCAAAATGCAGCATTTCTCTATTTGCAAAAAAATCAATGTTTTGAGATCAGTCTCATCTGACTGGAAAAAAACATAGTTCTTTGAAGCCATTTAGAAGGATTAAATGTCATTTTTGGTAGCAAGCCCAAAGGAAAGATCATGCAGGCAAATTTTACCCTTGCTAAAAGCATTTCAAGCGGGATAGCAAACATGAATTGCATTACTAAGCATTAATCTTTTTTACAAAACAAAAATGCTGCCAAGTGATTAAATTTTCATCTGAAAGTGCAAAGCCTAACACACCTGGTTCATACAAACTGTTGGCTGATATAGTAGAGGCAAGGTGTTCTCTGCTGTCATCAGCGCTCGGCTGGATCCCGCTGTCACTGCTTCGGACTGTTTTGGGGAGAAACTGCAATTACTATGCAGAGCTGAAGCTACCTGCTCCTCACAGACACCATGATAATAAAGCAAGCTCTTATACTTGGTCCTGAACACAATTTTTGAAAAATGGTTTGTACTTGCTCAGTATTCTTAATGCATCCATAGAAAAATATGAAGTCATATTTTGTAACCACAACATTTACAATAATAACAATAAATGTAAAATATAACTAGAAATGAAAAAAAAATCAGGATAAGTAAAAAAGCTTAAATTATTTCATGAAAATACTAAGCAATGCAGCAGCCTGGAGACAACAGATTGAAGCAGGGAGATGGCCACAACGCACAATGGATCACTAGTGCAAATACTGAACATGCCACAGCTGTAGTACTTACTACTACGGAGCTTTGAAGAGGTATCAAAGTAGGAGAAGAGTGAATCAAGCTCATCAGGACAGAACAGAGACTCCCGCCTCGCCTCGTCGCTACTTACAGCAACCGCTGGGACATGCAGGTTAGCAAAGCACAAAGCAGGCAGTAAGGAAGGGACAGGGCAGGAAAGAATATTATTGGAAAAACCAAGGATGAAAATACGGAGGAAAGAAGGTGGTTAATGTGATTCTGAATTATAAGCATCCCCCTTCCAAATCCTTCCCCGCGTAAAAATGCACATCTCTGAAGAAGTCTTTTCTCCCCTACACTCTACACTAGGCTACAACACATTAAAAAACAGATTCCAAATTCTCTGCATGAGGCAGAAGTCAATTAATATAAAAATATGTTACCTTAAAAAGAAGATGGATAATATAGCTAGAGAGAGAAGTGTGTAAATACCTCTTTGGGATGCTGCCCCTTGTTCCCCTGCCAAAAGGGATTTTTCAGGGCCACTGTGCCTTTTCTCTTCCTGACTTGGAGGCAAAACTTTTGTTCCAGGCTCAGGCAGAGGTACTGATGCAACTTGCTTCTCTACAAACTTTCTTTCCACATATTTTGCTCTGATGTATGCCTCCTTCTCCTGCCTGTCATATACAAAATCCCTGGAGTTAGTAAGCTAATATTTTAGTATTTGCATGTATTAAAAGAATGTCTGTTTTGTACTAAAGTCAGTAACCAAAACTGTAGCTTGGCATTGCATATAAGACACACCTATAGCACATTTTCAGAAATATGCAAAGCACACTGTCACTTTCTGGATTCCTGATGAAATTTTGCATAAGGCTCAAAAGGAAGTAATTTTGTTAAGTTCACAAACATGTATTTACTTTTAGACAAAGACTTTGGAAAGTGGTATGTGGAAGAAATAAGCATTAGTTACTCTACGTTACCTGTATTAAACCTTCATACATGTTTACATTGTTAATAATCTATTAATAAACATATATTTAGTTTCTTATGTAAATGTAAATTACAACATTTGTTACGGGAACATTAAGATTACACAAGAAAACAATAACAAGCCTTAGGCAGGCACAGCCATCAGTTCTATATCACATACTGAAGTATTTCTCCTTGTAACCTCAGGTTATCAGCTTAAGACACAACAGCAGTTGTGCCAAACTGATAAAAGGGGCTGTAATTATTGCATTGAAACTGCTGAAAAGCAGTTATCACTAGAAGGAATATCTAGCAAATCTCCTACTTTGTTTGTATTATCACCTCTGTCTCCAAATTATCAACACTTCTTAAAATGCAGTTTTCTATACTATAAAACTACTGGGCAGCAAGCAGCACATAACTGGACAGGTAGTAAAAAAGCAAGTTTTAAGAGACATCCTATACAGCAGCACAAAGCATTGGGAATCTACCTTCAAACACAGATTAGCATCAGAGAAATAGAAGACAGCAATGATTTGAATGGTGGTGTAAAGCAGCAGAGCTCATGTACAATGTAGGTAGGAAGATGAGAACATTCTGAGGATCAGGGAACAAAAGTCAAATGGAAGAACAAAGTCACTGTAAACAAAAGGAACAGCCACAGGCTCCTTCCAGGAGCACTCACACACCAAGTACAGCTGGCTGAGCTGGTACCCAGCAGAGAGGAAACAAAATCCACATGTCCACAGTGATGCTCTAGAGCTGTCATTAAAAGAAGGGAGTGAGATCACAAAAGGAACAAATGAACAGGAGAAGCAGAAAGGGACCAAGAGAAGGAATACCCAATAAAGAGAGTGAGAAAAGGGGGAGAGCAAGACATACTGGTGATAAAGGAAATGAGGACACTAAAGGAGTGTAACACCTTTAGTGAGTTCACTACACCTTAGAGTTAAGTGACAGCATCTTTTACAGGTGGAGGCTGAAGGAAGCAACAATAGAAGGAAGCAACAGGCACTGCAGGTAAAATACTACCTTTGACTTCCAGATTGTGGCTTCTTTACTCCCATTTTTTCCAACTTCGCTTCATATATTCTATTTATAACATCATTTCCCAATTCACACATAAGCTATAAAGCAAAATAAATAAATTCAAATATAGTTGCAAAAAGCTTTATCTACCTATTCAGTCGTTTTTAAACTCACTCAGCCTATATTTACAACTTAGTGTTTTCACTGGTAAAAGTACACTTACAGAAATCAGCACAGGTTTATATGATACTAATGAAACAATCAGTGAATAGAGACACCAAATTCTGAGTAAGACAATAAAAAAAAATAGTCACTTTTTAAGTGCTTGAAAAAACAACCACCAGAATGACACTTGCAGGCCTCATTAACAGAGGTGCTTTTCCACCAGCTTTGCCAGGAGCTGTTCTTACCCCATCAGCAAGAGACAATTCAATCAATTGTATTCCACCTTACCTAATGGTCATTTTTGCCAAACCATATACTGATTCAACTATAGAAAAAGAACAAAGACAAAAGCCTGCTTTAGGAGAATTTAACCCTATTGATTACAATGAACAGACTTCTTATTTCTAATATCAGGTAGAATACCTCATTCTGGTATTTACATGAACAGTACAAGAGGTACAGCTCTTTTTTTTGGAGTGGGCGTTAGGGGTTGGTTGGTTGTTTTCTCAGCATGAACACATAGATAAAAAATTATTTAACCACAAAGCACACTGTCTTTTGATTGTTCAGAATAGAGAAGCAATTCCTAAGTGCCAGAACACCACAGCTAGAAGCAAATGCTTTGTATGAGTTATCCAGCTGCACGCATGCATCCATGCACGAGTTCCTATTTCAGGATTTCACTGTCACATGATTTTTATAACAAGCTAGAAATTAGGCAAACAAATAGCACACAACAGCAGTTGCATGAGTATTCTCCTAGAGGCCAGAAGCATCTCACTGTTAAGAGCTGACATTCATATTTTTGAGTATGATCATGCTTTAGGCTGATATATCACTTCCAAAATTTTCAGCCCACTGAAAGACATTATTGGTTTGTAAACAGATTTGCCTTTTTATATGTTGAAAGGATCAGAAGAAACTTGCTAGTCAGAGTGCACTTGGGAACCTGAAGGTGTTGTAAGTTGTTCTGAATTGCAAGTTTGCAGCACAAATTACTATGAAGTATAAGAAAGTGTGAATTAAAATAAACCAACACACAACTATAAACATTTTCTGCTCAAAACTGCAAGACACACACTGGGTACAAATGTGTTTTCTGTATTGAACTTCCTGATGCAAAGGCTTTAGAACAACCATCTAAATACCAAATAGAAACCTGTTTCAAAAATACTATACCTTTAGGAGTTCAGGTTCCCATGAATCCAACGTTAATGATCTTACTTTTGAAAAGTGGACTCCCAAGCTCCTAAACAACATGGAAAAAACACTAACCTGTAACTACATGTTATATCTTACCTCAGACAGATTTACCATTAATTTATGCAAATAAAGCAGTTACCTTAATTCTGTTTACAAACAAGGGTCTCTAATTTTCTTTCAATATGCCTTTGAAGAGTCAAACACCACCCCTCCTAATTAAGCCAATGCACAAATCAAATGCAGTTGTGAGGAGTTCCCCAACCTGTGTATCCCAGAACACTCGATGCACAGTGTGATTCCCAGGTTGATACTGGCCCAACGAGGATCTGCCAAACCACAGTCACAGCAGGCAGCATTACCAGGAATACACTGGACTCGCTGCAGAGCACTCTCTCCTTTCAACAGCTTCTCTTTTGTCTCACTCCCAGATTCTAGGCTCCCAGTAGAAGGGGATGATTTCTTTTCCTGTTTCTAAAAGAGAAAAGACACAAACCAATTAAGAAACACATGCGAAACCAAAGAAATTGAAGTCCTGCAGATACTGACTGTGCACTAAAATCCAAGAAAAGTCTCTTCTGCCAAACCCAAGGAAATCCAGAGAATGAAAAAAAAAAGGTTTAGGTTTTTAGGAGATATATAAAACTGAGTATAAGTATATCCCACGATTTTTAGTCACACTACAGAAAAATCTCAAAAAAACATACAGGCCATAGTAATATTAACATGATGAAGTAAAAGACAGATTAGATATAATTCACAGGCTTCAAAATTTCATTGCCTTTCCACTGGAAGACAAAGGAAATGATTATTTCCTTCCCTCTCATTAAAGAGGTTTTATATATTTAAAATTTTCAGGACCTAAAGGGAGGGTTGTTGTTTGGTGGGTTGTTAAACTCACCTCAGATTCATCCCCTTTCTCTCTATATGCAGTGGCAATACTGGTCTGAACAGCCTTAATCCACGCCTGCCGCAGCTTTTCCGAGTCAGCCTGAAGCATGCAGCTCCTGTGACAAATTAAAGTGCTCAGAGACAGTGCCCAAGCAGCTGACATCCAACAACACATTGCTCAGGGCTCTGTTTATATGGAGCAAGTTTCTTGCTATCACAAGTATATAGTTGAGTAGGCATCATCTAATAAACACATTTATTTTAGGATAACAAAGCAGCTGAGCCTTTGTGAGCTGCAAACTCCTTATTTCAAAATTATTTGCAGGTAATACTAATAGATAGAGAAATTACTCTTCTTAAACCACTGACAATGAATGGCTTATCTTCCTATTCCTTTTCTTATTCCAAATTTTTCTTTTTTATATCCTCAAATGCATTTTATCCCCGTGACACAGGACACAGGTATCAGTCCTTGAAAACACAACTTCATTCACTGAGATCAAAAGAGAATAATTTTAAAGCTCTCTGACAAAGAATGAACTACTTTTCTCATCAACAGTAAAAGAAACAAGTCATGAAGTGCAGAACTGTTCCAACACTTATGGTTGAAAAAACACAGGCAAGCAAGAGTAAAATGCACATTATAGTGAACCATAACTCGGGATGCAAACATCAGGATGGACAGCAACCTACTCAGAAGAGAAATGTAAGGAGGAGTGGAGAGTGTAGATAACCTCCAAACCTAAAAGCAAGTTGACCTCGTATCAAAACCTTAAATATGGTCCTATCTCAAAATCACTAATGAGGAATTCATGTCCTGCCTTTGCTGTGGCAGGATGCCAAAATTCCCTAAGTACAGCCAATGCACTGCTGGAGCTGAAAAATAATTTTATTTGGTAGTTTCATTTAGTGCATTCTGAAGTATAATTTAACATCACTGAGATAACAGCTTATTTATGTGCCTCTCTCTCATTGCACCAGTCAGAAATGTGGAGAAACTGAGACCTATTTTCTACATTACTAAGCAGTTGATAGTATCAGCTACTACTAAGCCACAGCAGAGCTCTGCACCACAAGGCATTTATGCAAAAAGCACAAGAATGCATGTTTATTTTAATGCCAAAAGTAAACTAAATACCAGGGACACTTCTCACAGCATCACTTACTTTCAGCCAAAATTTCAGAGAACAGAATTTTTCAGATACTTTTCCTGTTTTGATCTATCCCAAGAGAAACATTAATCTTACATTTTAAAACAACTACATGTAAAGATTTTTATTTTTAAATAAACACACTCCATTGCTTCTCCTTACTTTGTTGGAGAAACCACCTCAAAACAGAAACGTCTTTCTATGTCTTCACAGTGTTTAACTGTGCAGAGCCGCAAGTCTTCAACAACTACTGTGGGATTATCCTAAGAGACAAAAGTTTAAAAAGTCACAGAGAAAAAATAATATACTTGATACTAAGATAATAATTTAATCCATAATTATTAATCATTGGATTCTATTTGCCTCATTACACTAATTTCATTAATCATTGGATTCTATTTGTCTCATTACACTAATTTTTTCCCCCCAAAATAAAATTGGAACTCAGTGGATTTGGAGATACTTAAATATATATGATATATATTTAGGTAAATTTTAATGTTTACGCTATATTCAGTGAAATTTTAAGTTTCCAAGCTTTGGAGAATTTCTTTCTACCTACAATCCAATTTACTGAATAATCATCACCTTAGATTTAAACAGTATTCAAACTACAAAGATACTCTAAGAAATGCAATTAACTCACAATTAAATCAGAAAAGTTATACGTAAATCCGCAGTATTTTAAGTCCCAAATAAAAAACTCCAGAAGCTGAATGCAGTGGTTTTGAAAATTTGATTCAATTCATAAGAATTCCATTCTGAGCTATCAGCATTTTGTTAAAAAAAAAAGCAACAAGAATTCAAAAACACAAAACGCCCAACCAAACATGCTCACAAACACTCAACTGTGTGTTTCCTTTCCCACCACAGAAATGAAACCCCTTGATTTGACAACATCAGATAACAATGAACAGCCTCTGATCCTGGTCTCTTTGCAGTGAAGAGGAATTAATTCCCATAAGCTCCTTCCTCTTTTTTTCCCCACTGTCTCCATACAATCTCTATTTTTTTTCCAACCTGAAGAACAGCTACAGCTCCTTGGTGCAAAAGCAGGTTCTAGAACAGCAAACAAAGGAGCAGGGGCCCAAACCTGACTGAAAAGGCATCTGTGGCTTGGGGAAGAGCTGCTCTTGCTGCTTTAACATAAAACTGCTGCATTTCCTGCCAGCAACAAGGCAGATACTGACTGCTAAACCACTGTGCATTTTCAATCCTAAATAAAAGTATATAGCAGCCCTGACTCTTTCATAGCAGAGGATTTCGTGCCTTTTTTCCCCAGTTGCTGAATTGAGTGTGTGAGCCAGTAAGTAACTGGAGGGAGCAAGTCCTGAAGGAGTTAAACACAACTGCTCAGAGAACAGCACGGAATATTTGACTGCCAGCAAGTGAGCACAAGCCTTTTGAGACCAACAACCTTTAAAGCTCTAAGTAGGTTACAAAACCCATAGCAAATAAAGTATCTGCTTACAATCAGTGCACAGGAATCTCAGAATCTGTCAGTGTAGCTATTAGTCTCATTTTACAAAGGGAGAAACTAATTTAGAAAAAAGCAGTAGGTTGTTGAAGATGACACGGGATGCCACATCAGCAGTTTCCCCAGTCAATCAGGAAAATCACCACCCAAACCCCAAACTATCCCAAGCCAGTTTTCAATTCCTACCTTAAATTTCTTCTGGTACACAAGTTGGTTATTTTGTATTGAGAACCAGCGCCTATTCAAATGAAGAGACATCCAGAGAATACATAACTGATTTTACAGTGCTTATTTGACTGAGAGGTGCTAACATACAGGCTACAAAGAGACTGCATAAAAGAATTCACAAAAGTAATGCTGCAGTCAGTTTTGGCAAATATTTCATGAGAATAATGAAAAAAGGGAGAGCAGAGACAAAACATAAAGAAAGCAAGGTTCAAATAATTTAAGTCCTAAACGAACACATTCATGTTATGACAACATTAGTTAAGCTGTCACACAAAACACTTTGATTTCAAAGAACATTTCCTTCTGTATTTTAGCAGCAAGTTACAATTTTAAGTAGTTATTTGATAACACAAATTCAGATAGTTTGAATAACAAAAATACTTAAACCCACATAAACTAATCCTGAAATATTTTTGTGAGTAAAAGTAACTTAGTAAGGCACTAAAAATACTTTGGTGTTGCTATTCCATGCAGATTTAATATCTACACTAGGCATGTCTTAAAATTTTTAATCCTGAAATAAAAACACTGCATAAAAACCTAAACAAACAAACAAACAAAAAAACCCCACCAAAACCAACCCCCCCAAAAAAAACCCAAACTCAATGAAAACCTTTTAAGTAGGATCCTGACTTAAGCCTCAGCTTTGAAGGAAAATGGCAAATAAAAGATTTAATGAAGGCATCCTCTCAAACCCAAAAGATAATATAATGCTTAAAAACTCCTCTGAACAGTATCCTTCCTTGTCAAATTTACTGTTCACACAGGATACATATCAGAGAATGGAAAAATCACCCACATTTTGAAAAAAATTACCTCAGATCTCCTAACAATGATGTTTTATCAGACCACTGAATGAAAAAAAACCCAGTAGACATAACCAAGCCTTTCTAGCTCTTCTGGGATGCACAAAATAAAAGTTAAGCAATTATCATAGTTTCATTTTCACTGACAAAAATGAAGGGAATGTAAAAAACAATTCAGTGAAATTCACACTTTGTTTTGTTCAGGCTTACAATGCAAACCTGTGTTTACCACAGCATCATTCCTCATTTATCTCCAATACCCCACCTTTACCACACATCACTTTTTCCTGTACTGCCAGTTAGTTTGAATGGTAACAGTAAACAAAATATTGTGTTGCAACAGATCTTGTTATTCCCCACAAGCTGCTGAGCTTCAAGCTACAGTTTACTGCTATTAGTAACAAGAGGGCCCCATGTATTTATTCAACCACCACAAGCCATTCATGGAAAGAAGTGCACAAAGATGGTTAAGAAAAATTAATATATACAAAAAATGTTAGATCCAAACCAGAAAATCTAGTATTTGTTAGAAAGGTTAGTGTTTCGTAGACAGATGAGATTCTACCTTTTAACAGTCTTTTCAAACGTTGTGCAGATATATTTAATTTAAAAAGCAACAGGATCTCCTGCCACCCTTGACTTTTTCACTTTACAAACAGCAGTAGTTTTAGTCACTGCTACTGAAAAGGTATCATCTTTACTATCTATTTGCAGATGCAGTAAGTATGCCCCAAATATAAGGCAGGTTATTGCTAATATTCATACAGGAAACCTAACAAAAAAGCAGACTTGAAAAGGAAATAAACTCACGTCTTTTCTCATATGCTTTTTTTGAACTAAACACAGAACAACATGAAAAGCAGTGCCTAAGTGATAAAGGGAGTGGTAAAGGGGAAAACAAAGCAGCCTTGCCCCAAGACAACAAGCAATGGAGCAAATCCCTAATAAGAGCCTTAGGAAGTGCAATTAACTTCATTAATGCAATGCTTCATTTGCTCTACAGCTAAATATTTCATGAGTTACTCCAATAAACAAGCTCTACTATCATCAGTTGGATATAAGTGAACACACAAATTGTAACACAAATTTGTGCCATCTCTAAAACCTAGTCTAGAAGATTTGAAAGCATTTCAGTCCTTTTTTTCCTATTAGAGAAATTAAATCCATTAGAGAAAATATTTCAGTTCAGGCAAAAAGGGTGGAAGTTTTGGTGCTTTACTAAAAGAAAGTTTTACTGAATGAGATCAACAATTCAGAATGTAGGATAACTTGCAGATCACACTTTAGAAGTAGATGTCAGAGTTAATACATTTTATCTTTTGCTTAACAAGATGGAAGTGACAGGCTGCCCTCCAAGGTGTCAGCACCACAGCAGTTTTATTCAGGCCAAAATCTTGAAGTTATTCCTCATTAGCCAAATACCATCAACAAACTCTACTGCAGGAAACAGACTGCTGGGGGTCTACACCAGCATCAGCCAGGAACTTCTGAGGTACAATCTCTCTACTGCAGGTGCTGCTACAGGGTAACCCACATCTATCAGGTTCTAAGAATAATTTAGTAACTCTTCAGGCATCATGTGTGCTCATTTGACTGATTATTACCAAAGTTGCCTTTAATGTGTCCTCCTGTCAAAAGCAGGAGAGAAGCATGGTGAAGGAGAAAACATTCTTGTGAATACTAAAATATAGCTTATACTGTCTCACTTCATAGTGGTTAAATATAGTTGTTCCTGTTTAGAAACTGAATATTCTCCATCATTCATACCTACACAGTTCAAAACCGTATTTATTAAATAGGAAACAATGCAAAATCTATAGGAAAAAAATTCCAATTTCTGAGAACTGAGTGTAATACTGAAAAGAAATATAAAATTTGCGTTTTACATATGAATTGTGTTTTGTGATTCTCAGAAACAGTTTTCACCTCTAGTTGCTAGCAGCACACAATTAAAACAGAGTAATTAAGGATGCACAACATTTAAAAGTACATGTCTGTTCCCAACGCAGTTGATAAGAAAAAAGATATCTCATCAACTTCAATTGGAAAAAGGCAAGACATTGACCTTGTATGCTCAGAAGTTTGAGTGTGGAAACTTGGCTTTAATTCCTTTTTTAGCTAAAAACTAGCTCAATCTTTCTAAATCTTTTAATGGAGTTGAGCGGCAGGTATACTGGCATCCCAGGCAGAATCCTTCTGTTATTTTCTTAGACTGAGTCACTTACACATCCATTGCAAGTAATCAAAATTAAATGCAGGGTTAATGAAGAGCTTTTTGCGTGCCAAGGAAACATTGGGAAGGTATAAAAGAAGCTGGTTGGTACCTGATGTGATCTGGCTTTTTCCTGTCATGTGAAAAAATGGGGTAGGATTAAAACATAAGGGAAAGGAGGAAAAGGGATGAAAAATGCAAAATGAGCAAAATAAGAAAAGAATTAGCATGATCTGAAAACACAGCAGAATTAAAAAGGAAAACATCTATTGCATACAATCTATAACCTATTTGAAACATATAAGTGGTTTGACAAATGCTTTCCTCCCAAATACACACGTGTATTCTTCCTTCAAGATATGGACTTATTTTTCATTTGAATTTCTGGGAACCAAAACAGCTTTCCTGTACCAGCTACTGTTCCATAATAAATGCACCTGACTCCAGTTCCTGATGCCTTAAGAAAACTGGCGTACACAAAGGTGTATCATTTACAACAGACAGACATACATTGTAAACACAGGTGTCCATACCTGTTACTCTAAGACTTTGCAGTACAAGGATATAATTATGATTCCACTAAACTGTATTATCTGAAACACTTGTGTACATTATACAGTGTCCTTTTAGTCACAACAAAAAGAGATTACAAAAGCTCCATCTCTTTCAAAACACAGCAACACTGAATTGCAAATAGCTCAGGGTTCACTTTGCAACCTGCTCTAACACTTATTTGTTTCTAAAGCCAGCATCAAGCAGAACCATCCCAAGAAATGGAAATTTGATGCAAAAGCCCAAATAATTAAAGTCTTGAGATGATGAAACACAAGCTGCCATGTGCCCCAGGAAGAAACTTCATTATGCTAGCAAGACATTAGTTTGGAGTGGAAACAAATTTTCATTCACCACAACAGATTTGCCCCCCCTCAAAGGGCTGTATTATACAGTCGTCTTTTTTTTTTCTCCCCCAGCAACCAGGCTTTTCCCAGGATACCACTATGGGGTCCATGGATTCACTGACCAAGACATACACACAGAAGCATCACATTTCTCTCATCTGTCAGCTAGAATCACACTACTGTGTCAAACCCAGACAAAACCTATCACAGCCTTGCCTCTTCTCTTATGTTTTGAGTGCTGGTGAGTATCTGCTACTAGTGGCCATTGCAATGGTTTTTGGTGCCTTTAATTCACTCTTGAAGGAGCTCTTAAACAGGTCTAGAACCAAGATAAGACCAGCTGATACCAGCGGAGCTAAAAGAGAAACCTGCATTTCAAATACATATTACTGTTGACAGTGCATTTAGCAGTCAGCAGCAAGACCAGTACTGTCACCCTTGGTTGAGAACAGCAGGAAAGTCCACTATTTCTAGGCAAATTCTTCTAGTTTTGTTTCAGCTGGTTGATTTTCCACCCACCTTCCCCATAAAGATGGGGACATAACAAAGCAGATAATCTGTAAGAACACTGAAAGTACCTTTTCTGTCTTGACTTCAGCTCAGAATTCCCTAAAATAAAATACATAATTCTCTAAATATTTCTTCCTTTGATATTTAGTAGAATTTTACACACAGAACAGTTTAATGCAATGACAAATCCTTTTTTGTACTTTAACTAGAAACTGGAAAAACCCTCTAATCTCTAGTATATGATAAACTTCAATCAGTAGTATCTCCCTACAGCTGAAACTGTAATACTACACAAATAAAACCCTCCATCACAGGAAACAGGCAGTGGAAAATAGCAGTGACCAGTTCTGTGCCTATAGCATAGCAAGCAATTACAAATGTATTCAGAAATAAAAATAGCAAAAATACTGATTTTTATTAAAACATGGCAAAAACAGGGGGCTAGATTCAGAAGTAAAAAACTGTCTTTATTAAGGCCTTAAATGTATCCTTTATGTGTGATAAATGTAGTTTAATAGCAATTAGTAATGGTTTGTGAACATATAGAATAGAAAATTTAAATGATTGATTCAATTTCAGAACTGTTTATAGATAGCATATCTAATCCTATTTTTTGCCTAAAAGCATCCAACTACTCTGTCACAGTGAGATAAATTATCAAGAATCTAATACTAAAAAGGTTAAAGGTTTTGCTTTATTGATTACTCCTGTGATAAAAAGAAGAAAAAACTATAAGTAAATATCAATCATGTAATAAAAGTCAGCAGCTCTAAATCATTAACGAGCTGTTTATCTTTGCCCTCTTAAATTATTGCTTGGATATGCTTTTATTATATTTGTTCAAATCTGTAATTTAATCTGAAGGAATGTCATTGTGTATCTTGATTTAGTTACAATGTCTCCTTATTTACTTTGTGCCCATTTAGATTACCAACCTACAGAGGTTAGTTTTAATTGAATCCTACTCTCTAATCACTTTAAGGTAAGAGACATGCACAGTATTCCTAGGAATGAAGCCATGTGGAAGCAGACACTCCTGTCCTGCTCTCTCCCTGCAGAGCAAGGCCTTCCTGCTATGCAGAAGAGGAACCCAGAGACAGACAGAGTTTCACCCTCAGTCAATCTGGCAATGGCAAAAAGGACCCTTTCAGCCCCTTGGGAATCCAATAAAGGACAATCTCCTGCCCTATTACTGTAGGTTATTCTCAGATTTTTCTTATGCTAACACTAACATTTTACTTCACACCAGGAAGGTGCTTTTGATGCACGTCTCCTGGTTTTCTCCCTTCATCATCCCTTGATGCTTCACAGATTTGTCTTGGAGACCTCTGAATTCTGCTTGTAATAAACACAGAAAGTACATTACAATTACAGATGGACAACCAGACTAAAGAACCAGACCAGAATCAGTCCAAAGCAAAATCCTTTGTACTAGTTGCCCATGACTTGCTAATATAGATACAATATTATTGACACCAGTGGCCCTTGCCTCAGTCTGTGGATTTAATTGAAGTGATCCCAATTTCTTACAAGCTTGTGGTGTGCTGAGATGCTCAAGGAAGTATAGAATAATTAGGATTGGAAGGGACCACCCACTCAAATGCACATTCTGTTCTTTGAAACACAGGAAATAGTTTAACAGAAGCACCACTGAAAAAATAGCAGAATATGGACAATAGAGAGCTCTATATCACAACAAATTACATTTAATATTCAAGAACTGTATCCAACTGCGCAGTAAATGCTCCAGCATATATATTTCCTTGAAAAAAGCACACACCCTTGGAAATGCAAAAGAAATCCTGTTCAGGAAGAAAAATATTTAAATAGTAGTAAAATATACATTGTTACAGATATATGACTAACAATATATTTTGAATTCCCAAAAGGGCCATCAAAACTACTAAGCAAAAGCCACTGCACAAGACAGGAATTTTCAAGGATAACAGTTACATTGCTTATCTTTCAGGAAAAATAACTTGAGTCCTTGACTGTGTTTCTCTGCTTCCAATGGCTATACAACTTCTATTTCACACTGTCTTCAAATACTTTCCTAGCATATGCTTTCACAAGAGAAAGGTTTGTAAACAACTAGGACAGCAAACAAGGAAAAATGGCTTTGAAGTGTCATCTCTAAGTTAACTAACAGAGTCACTCCAGTGTTCTGTCAAAACTATGGAGTCAGTGAGTAACAGAGATTATGAATCAGATGAGAATTCAGGTTAAAAAGCAGTATTCTTATAAGCAGCAAATAGAGGTTCTGAATAATTACCTGTTCCAAGTCTTGAAGGCATTGCTGGCTCGCTTGAATAAATAACCTTCCATAACAATGCCATTGGCTGCATCTACATTGTATTCTAGTTTAGTATCATCACTGGAATAATCCTAGTACAAAGGAACAAGAAAAACACACTGCAGTTCAAATGAAACTTCAAATATGAGCAGTACTATTGTCAAAGAGTAAATATCTAGGAATAAGGTTTTGCTTGCAACACTTATTAATCAAACCATGACTCTCAGCCCCTGATGGCTTTTTTTTAAGAAAGCAATTTTAAGCAATGAAAATGCTGAAGATTCTTACTTTACCTACAACAAGGGGAATTTCTTGTTCAGGTGTTGGTGACCTCTACAGCCAAACAGAGGGCAAACACTGCTGATAGAGCACCTGATGCTTCGAATGCCTGCTCAAATGGCCTCTCATATACTCCCAAAAAAAGGGACAGAAAAGCATAGGAAAAGACGCCATGAAGGTAGGAATCAAAACTGAAAAACAGTTGCAGCCTGTTGCAGGCACCAGCATAAAGCCAGTTGTGCTTTAGCATTTTCTTCAGCTCTGCCATGTTGACAGCTGAGCTGCATAGGAACTTAGAAGCCAAGTAATCAAATAAAGATGATGCTATCAGTTAACTCTAGAGTAAAGCAATCATGGTGCTGGCACTGATGACAAGAGCTTAGCAGTAATTTTTTCTTTATGATCTTGGATAAGATTACAAAATTACAAGTAGGACAAGGGAATATGCATTTCCATCAACCTAATAACAACTAAAACGAGCTGATAACAATTGATAGCACCTTTCTGAGTTTTAGAAAGGATGACTGCTTCACATCTTTAGCAAAGGTAGGTTATACTAAATAATAAGACATGTGGTGATCATTTGCTTTCACATCTCATTGGGAACAGCATGGGATCTTCCCAGGGCAGATATTCAGTGAGTGGGAGGCTAACATCTACTAGGGGTGCATGAAAAAGCACACATGGAATGACATCATTTATCACAACTTTGTCCAGAGATGAAAATAATATACATGCTGTAATTTTATTTCACTGTTATTAAAATATACATCCTTAAAGTAGACTAGCAACATATGGCTTCTTCCCCTTAACAAGGGTGTAAGAGACATGACTGAAAATTAAATTTCAGAAGAAACAAACAAGTTAAATACTGAAAAGACAGAACATTTTGTAATATGACTTTGCTGAACCTTCAGTAGTTACTTTTTGTAAATTGCGAACATCGGTTTGTTTGAAAAGTATATCTGAAAGTCTCTGTTTTGTACTCTGCTCCTTAGAAATTTGTCTATACATAAAGGAAAAGAGGTAAGAAATATGTATTAAAAAAAGTAGCTTCAACACCAACATGGTCATTAGCCTCAGGTAATAGCCCAGGATGCATACAACTTTCGTGCTACACATGATGTTTTACTCTTATACATGCACATGGTTTGGTCCAATCCAAGGTTAATTACACATGATAGTGAAATGGTTACAAATATTAAAATGGGCTCTTTAACCTCTCCAGTCAGAACAGCACAAATTCCTTAAAATTACTCACTGTTTTCAGCTATTACTAATCTGGTTAGATAACTAATGCTGAAATGTTAAATCTAGATTTTTATTATTGAATTAACAGATGATCAATGCAAGAGTTCTGAAAGAAAATGGAACTATCATATGACTACCATACACCAATCTGAATAAACATACTAGTTACAAATGAAAGCTTCACCAAAAGAAAACCAAATTTTTGTATTTATTATTCAGCATTTAATAACTTTTTCTGCCTGTTTTCTAGATCATGGTGAACACAAAAAGCTTTATGTAAGCTCTCAAAATAAAAAGGGAAAACCTCTATGCCCAAACTTAGACATGCTGATGTCACATACCCTACATTCCCCAAAAACTGATAAATTACTCTAACTTACCAGCTCCCAAACATAATGAAATCTGCTAAAGATTTGCATCTTTCTGCCTCAGCGATGCCTGCCACTCCTTGTCTAGTTAAAGACAACATACACGGCCTCAGTCTTTTCTGTCCAAAGTACTATGTAATCACATTTTCCTCTGGGTTTGGAGAACTGTTGCAGAAAATGCAGCTGTCTTTTCCAATGAGTCCAGATCTATGCTTTGAAGGTGTATACAAGTATGACAGGAAACCTTTGGATCATTTATCATGCCACACTCCCAGTCAGAGTTATCTAAAATACTGAGCCTTCTCATGAAATGCATTTAGTGTCATTTTTAATTACTTCCTTGATTGAAATCCACTTTTACAGATCAGAAAAAGACATCAGAGTATAGAGACAAATGTCAAATGTCTCCTTAACTGTACAGGGCAGACTACCAGTTGGAGGGAGGAGGGAGTGAGGCTTCCATGTGCTTTATCCATAAAACTTAAAGGATAAAGTCGTGGTCAGGAAAAACAAGACCAAACAATCCAAAAAACTATATATGCTCCATTTCAATTCCATGGATAAAAGCAGAAAAAGAAACTAAATTAGCTGTTCTGATCTTAGTCTCTGCTATTCCATAATTAAAAAAAAAAGGAGCAAAGCAGTCACATTATAGTTTATTTTTATCTTGGTGCATGGAAAAGTTTAGTGAATCATGAAAAATAATCTGGGGTGGAGAAAAATCCACCCGTATCTTTCCAGTGTCCTGCACAAGAGAATCACATGTTAATAAACTCAGTCACTGTATGTGATTCAGAATTGTGTATATTGCCAGCAGGCACACAACTGATAAAGACTTCATTTTAAACATAATTAAACTAATTACGTGTTAGGAGTAAAGCAGACTTCACCTAACCAGAACTAAGAAAATGTAACCAGTATTATGTAATTTTCACTCAAGTGCTACATCACACATTCAATTCAGTTTTGAAAGAATGGCTTCTATTCTGACACTGATTTTTCATGGTTGGCTGCTACTGGAAGAGAAACATGTAGAAGTGGGTTATATAAGTGAAGCATACAGCATGCTTTCATGCCTTTTTTTTCCCCCTTTTTCTTTAAATGTCCATGGGGTACAGCAAACCAGCTGGCAATGGAAAAACAACTTTCATCTCCAGAAATAATACTAATCTGGTGTGTCACAGAACACTTAATATTCTTGACAGTGATTCAGTGAATGCCTTTTCGTATGACCGTATCAATTCATCACACATACATGAGTTACTTCAGAGCATGTTTTCTGTTTCTCTGTGTATCATTTTCTTGTTCCCAGAACAAAACCCCCCATAGTTTTCATTAGCAGAGCTTTTGATTTACTTTCAAAATTGCTATCAGACCATGAAAGCTATTCAAACCATTTTACCAGTAAATCTTAGGAAATAGATTTTAACATTGAATGTGTAACCCAATGATTTTTTTTTTTTAGAGAAGCAGCATTTTTAAAGGTTTTTAAAGCATAAGTACTAAAGAAAACACTGAAAAATTAGGCCAGCATATACTAAACAGGAGACACTAACTGTGCAAACCCCCCATTTAGAAAGTTGCTTCCATTCCTTTTCCATTGGCAAGAGATGTTTGTCATGCTTAAGCTGAAAAGTCTCTCGAGGAAGGGTTTAAAAACTCCACAGGTAACAAGGTTTACAGACAGAGGGAGAGAATGCGAGAGCGTCACTGAGCAAACAAGTCACCTGAAATACAGGCACGTCTTTGGTTTTAGAGACAGGAATTAGTCTGCACAACTTCTCAAAAGCAGCTCTGGCTTATGCCTGCTTTGTGATTGTGGTAGCATCTGGTTTCCTATCACCTTGTTTACTCAAGATGTTAAAAATTTTCAAAGCATTCTCACTCAAACTATTTCCTGAGCAGTTCTTTAGAAGCAGATTTTTACTTTAATGAAAAAGGGATTTGAATAAAACAAAAACTATTTGAAGTTCAATGCAAATACTTTTCTGGTATCATCTCCCTCATTTTAGAACAAAATATGAGCTCTGACACAATAATAAAAAGCCATGAAGCTGTTTACAGGTGCAATTGACTTTTAAAATATTTCTTAATTAAACATGTTGCTATAGCAATGGGCTGCAAACTGCTCAGAAAACAAGTCATGTCTAATGTATTGGCACTGCGACACACCTCTTTTAATATTAATCTTTCCCTATAAAAATATATTGCAAAAATTTCCCAGAATGATCATGAAATGTCTAGACTGATTCATAGCAAATGTTGCTCCAGTTTAATACAGAAAAAATAATTTCTTACACTGAAAAAATTAAAATTAAAACAATATTTCCTGCACATTTGCTTAGTAAATAGACCATAAAACTTATAAGCAATTAAAAAAAGTAAATCAGATTATCAGCTCTGCTAAAAGAGAAATCACACTGTATTGGTGGCCAAGCCCTTCCATGACACTTTGAATAGTCTCTCCATCAACAACCTAATTAAGTAGGACAATGATTATACAGAAAAGTGAGATGGATTATTTAATTAGTGCAATTTTTCTGCATGCATATGCACATATATGCAAACACAGGTAGGAGGTGGGTAGGTGTGTGCACATATGCACTTACCTATACATTTCAGAAAAGGAACTGTTCTTTATCCACACAATGAAGGAAAGGCATCATTCTGAAGCATTAGATTAGAACTTCAGTATATTAAATGCATATATACCTCATGGAATATTCAACACAATAAGCTTCAGAAGTCTCAGTTGTTATAAAACATGGAAGGATTTGGCATTGGAAGATTTGGGAACATAGTGGAAAGCAACATGACAAGACATGAGAACAGGGAATAAAGCTGCCACCCAGGACAGGGTGACCAGATTTTACAAGTAATAAAAAGAACAAGATCCAAAGTCTAAGGCAGTTTTGAAATCCTGATGAGCTGGAAGCTAACTTGGTGTGAAGGTTGGGAAAAGCAAGTAGGAGGAGACAAAACCAGACGACATGATTTTAATAAGAAACTAAGAAAATGATTGGACAAGGTGTAAGAGGAATCTCCAATAAAGCACAGACATTATCAGCACAAAAATGTGACAGTGACTTTACTGCTAAGGATGGGAAACAACATCTACAACTCAAAACACAGAACTTAAAAGGACAACATACAGTACATTCTAACTGCCCTGATTATATTTTAGAGACAGCATTAAATTGTCAATTAAAGTAAGTAACAATAAAAGTAACATCATTGTGCCTGTCACTCCTACTAGAAATCAAGAACATTCATATTACACACATATGGCTTGTCAAGTTTCATGAAGCTTAAAAGTTTCAGTAATAATTGAAACTAGTAGAAGTAGTTTACCTGTAAAGCAGCCTTAAGCAGCATTTGAAGAAAAAAACAGACTGTAAACACCTTGGCAACAGCAGTGACCATAATTCAGGGTAACTAGTTATTATTTCTATGGCCAATTAAAAGACAATTGCTCATAACTTACATCCTTCACAGAGCACCACTGTTCTCTTAATAGAGAACCTCTCAACTACTGTCTATTCCTGAAACTGAGCCTTTAAGCACAAAACCTTAAAATTTGACTTTCAACAGCAATTCTCAAGTTCCATCTTTCCCATTTGTCCCTTTTCTTCTCTTTCCTTGCCTGTAGTTATCTCCTGACTCCAAGCACAGCATGTCAACTCTGCCCTCATCATCACATCTGCTCAATTTCACAGCAATCCTAATGCTTCCCACCAGCTCCTAAAGGGATGACAGGATGCACCAATAAAAATGTTTTCAGCAACCAAAAATGTTATCTTTTCCCATTAGTATTAATATTGGCACCTACTAAGACTACCCAATTTATAATCTCAGAATGTTTTCATTCCTGAACTTATTTAGTTATCAGATTTCATTTATATTGGGTAGGATTTTTTTTAATTTATGCACCTAAACAGATACCGAATGTATTTGAATGAGAGTAAGAAGTGTAGCATTACCTTTAATCTGGTATCTAATCCCTTTCAAAAGTGCCTGTAGTATTACCTCACTACCAGAGAGCTAAGTGGAAATATTTTTAACTTCTTGCATTATACCTTCAAACCCAATACTGATCTAGAGCTTCTGAAACATCCAAACAACAAAAGTCATTCCCCCAACATGAATTACCTAAATTTTTCTCAAGAAGGAAAAAGAATTATTGCACCATTCTTCTCCAAAACACCAATTAAATGTTCTCAAATTCATATTTGTGCACAGTTGAACCAGTGCATTAGACACTCTTTACCGAAGTTTACTTTTGCTCTTCATATGCAACAGCAGCTGCCACACAAGCTCCAAGTGCTGCACTTGGATTTGGCACAGCCCAAAGTGAAACCTATGGTTGTAGGGCTGTGCAGCACACACACCTCTTCTACAAACACACAGCATAGAAACATAGAAACCTGTACAATTTATTCAATTAAAGAGGTAATAGGAATTAGGAGTTCTACTGAAATGCTAGAATCCCAGCATTCAAATAAATTCTACTGTTCTATTTATGTTTCAGTAAAAACTAAGCATAGTATTTTGTTCAGTAACACAAAATTAATATCTGCAATCCAACCCTACACTTAATGACGTGTCAGTCTGTCTCTCTGCACTAAAAATACCATCCCTTGTAGTTGTGATGCAGAGATTCTGAGGAGAGATGCTACAGATAAAAAAAAAAAAAAAAGTGTGTGCAGCCTTTTACATTCCGTCAAGTACCTTTTGTTGAATAGTGGAGTGCTTTTGCTCCATATCTCTCTTCTCCTTCGCAGCATCTACAGCCAACTGATCCAGCTGTAAAGAGAAACAGAAAATTGTATCTTTAAATTACCGTAAGAAATTTGGCTCAGCACATTTCACAACACTGACAAAAAAAAAGGACACGTCTAGACATTGTGAGACTTCTATTTTATTTGCATAGTATAATTACTTCTTTGTCACAAATTGTTTACCTTGAATAACCACTGAAGCTTCGTTTAAAGCACTGCTCTGCCACCCTGAATTAACCTCTACAAAGGTGTACATTTCTTGTAAGCATTAGAAGAACTGTTTCAAAGAACAGCATGGTGCCAAGCATATGCGACTCTGTACCGCATTGGTGCTCAATCTCCCAAGAGGATGACTCATGCTTTAGCTGCTCTTGCTGGCCTATGCAGCAGCACTGGTAGGAGCAGCAAAAACTGGAAGGAACAAATGCTATGGATTTCTCCCTCCATAAAGTGGGAGAACAGTCTCAACCAGGATTTTGTGTCGATAGTCTTGATCAGCTGATCAAGTACTCGAGCAAGATTGCTAGAAATCTTAAGTAGAGACAAACTAATTTTGGAAATAAAAATATGGCTTTTAAAATAGCAGAGATTGTCACAGAGAATATTTAAGTTAGTATCCTTACAAAATCTGTGATAATAAAAAAGACACTACCAAAAAATTTCCTTTTACAACCACAAAAAGGGAAAAAAAAATAAAGGAGGAAATTTAATATACCCTGTAAGAGAAAGTTTGATCAGGGTTTTTTCTTCTGTGGTTGGTTGCTTGTTTTGGTTGGTTTTGTTTTATAGTTTTGATTGTTTGGGTTTTGTTGTTTGTTTGTTTTATACAGGCCTTCATGTTTAGGTAAGAAATGCAGTAGAGAAGCAGATGTTGCTTGAAAGACCAGTTGGTTTGGTACTTACATGCCCAACGAACCCCTCCTTTGCACAGCCCGTACCACAGGGCTGCCATTACCCCAGTGCCTCAGCGAGGAGCAGCGCAGCACAGCGCAGAGCACAGGGCTCAGCCCGCAGCTCTCTGTCTGTGGGACAGGGCTGGCTCTGCTCCAGGCCACAGCAGGAACACCAGGAGCAGCCTGCAGCAGCACCAGCTCCCAGCTGGGTCACTCACTTGGCACAGATGACTGACATCCTCTGATCCACACGCAAAGAGGATCCCCTCCACCCGCTCTCAGAACCACAAGTGTCAGGCCCTGTCAGCTCTGGCCATTTCCCCCGTCTTTTACTTCCCCTGCTTGACATGACATAAATGAGAAAAAAGGGACAATAACAGACCCTTACATCCTTGTGCTAGACAGTCTCCAACAATTATGCAGACATCAGAAAGCTGAAACAGCTGGATCCAATTCCATACTCTGTTACTTTTTTTAACTCTTCTCTCCCCGTCTACCCCTCTGGCTCAAAAGGCAGTATCAGCACTTGCACACCTTTACATGTATTTGTGAACTGAAGGCTGAAGTGTCCAGATGCCATATCTAAACAGCTATAGAACTTAAAAATGACACAAGAGTCTCTAAAACAGCGACTGGGCCCAATGACTGTTTTGCATAAAGAACCCTTGGGAAACCCTTTATTTCGTGATAAAGATGAGAACTGGCTCAAGTGCTGTTCAAAACTTTATAGGTATCAAGTTTCTTGCTAAAACTTCAGATTCAGGAATCTGCACATGGCCCCCAAGAAATTCTTCCTTCTACCCCATTAGATGAAACAGAAGGCAGTCAGTCAGGGTAGGGCAAGTACCTCTAATTTATCTTGAATACGAGTGTTTACAGCTACATTTACCACAGCCAAAAATAAAATTCTTAAAAGCAGCTTGTTCCGTCAGTTACTTTTTTTACTATGAAGACATCATTGCACCATTCCGGTTTGCGAGCTCAAACCAGAGTTTCTTCCTTTTCACTCAGGTGAGCAGCACATCAATTGTCTTAAAAGAGAACAACAGCATACAACTATCTAAAGCTGTAGCAAATCACAACTAAACTATCAAAATCCCAGTCAATATAGCATTACTGGGTCATTTTCAAAAAATTAGGTTTTTCAAACTACTGCATTTACTGGTAAATGTATTTTTATAAACATAGTGCTCTAACTGGCATTCTGTAGAGAATTAAGTCAGACTAAAATATTTAGCTTTTTGAATAGTCATCTCAATGAAAATTCAAATGTTTTCTTTTTAAGCTAATACCACATTTCATATGAAAAGAACCAAAACCATTAGTTTCCATGCAAAAGCTCATATTATGCTTGTACACTATTAAAGATTCCCATACAATGATCTGATTCCCAAGGGATCCTACCCTGACCTGAAGTATCCAGAAAGCAAAATTGCTTAATCCTATTTCATCACAGTAAAACAGTTACTTTGAAAATACAGACAAAAATAATTCAAAATCATAACTATACAATTTAAGATCAATTTTGTTACTTCAGATGCTGTTAACCCTTGTAATTAAGATCATACACAAAATTCACCTAGGAATGAAAACTCACTCACCAACAGAAGGAATCTAACAGCATTTTCACAAAAATCCAGCCAATCCCCGTTATGTCACAACATACTTTGTTAAAGGCACAAGCTTCAACCAGTACAAGCTGCAAAGCCATCAAGCATTAAAACTTTCAACAGTTATTTACAAATCTGCTTCTGTCATGAAAAATATCCATTGCTTAAATGCCAAGGTCTGCTACAAAAGAACAATTCCACAAGTTGTACAACTTTAGGGTCTTCAATCTATCCCTGCTCCAATTGCAATATATTTAAAACATTGTTAGCTATGGATTTTCTAAATTTAACTCCTTCAGTTGCTATGATACCAGCACCAAAATGAATGTTACACAGTGCTCCTTACCAGATCAAGCAAAAGCACGACCAGACATTCAAAAATAACCTTGTGTTTTCTTGCTTGTATCACGTCAATGAAATGGAAACATTGAAGCCTGGCTGATAGCATAAGCCACTATCAACCTCATAGTTTGTGTCTCCTTTCCCCATCTCCTCTTCCACAGAAGTACAGGACACATGTGTTATACAACCAGACACTACAGCTCAACACTTACACCTCAGACTGGAGGGGTGTTGAAGAATAAAGGGCACAGCTATGGAAGAGTAACAGCCACCTGAACTGTTCAAATTCCCCTATTACACCAAGACCTGACATGTCTCTGCATGTAATTAAGACCCACAGTAACCCAACTAGGGCCTAGTCTAGCAGAAAAATAACTATTCAGCCATTGGGTTGTTGGAGTTACTTTCTACACCTCCCAATCTGCTCCAGTGCACAGCTCAGAACAGTTCCATCTCTTAGACATTCAATGACACATCTACTCAGGATGAATGTAAAAGTTTGCTGTAATTTATTTGCTTTTTTACCTGGATAGACACGTAAAATATTAGTTGGCTGCTTTGTGGATCTGTTTGGGAAGTGGTGATAGAGAGGTTTGTCTCAGAACACTTGTTACAAGTCCTCAGATAGAGGCAAATAGAGAGTGCTCATATCATTTGCACTGAAAAACAAGTCAAGACACTGCTGAGTCTTCTTCCTGCACCACAGACAGATCTTCATTTGAATACTGTATGTTCCAATCTATTTGCATAACCATTTTCAATGTCTCCTGTGTACAGCTAGCAGCCATCAAAGCTTTCCACGAGTCCCTCACTGAAAACCTAGAAGTGTTAGTTCTCTGCTCTTAAACTTAACCAACAAAAATGGGCAAGAAGCATTCAATGCAGGAACTAAATTTTGCACTATTTATTAAAATCATACTTCCGTTTTATGGTCTAAGTTGCTAACACCAAAGTTATATTTGCACACATCAAAATTCAGTTATGCAGACTGCATCATTTATAAAGTAAATAAAGTATGTGAGTAGAAGATAAACCAGTCTAATCTACTTTTTTTATAAGATATATTTATAAATATGGGTCATATACAAAAATTTTGAAATCCAAATAATCCAGTACCCTGAATATCACCATGTACCTCACAGAGCAGCATATGGCTATGCTAAAGAGTGCAAATCCCAAAGGTAATACTAATTTTAGTAAACAGACAATTTTCAGTTTGTAACTATTTTCATTCCTTTCATTACAGTATATTTTTTATATTTTGCCTTTATCATACTACAATCCACTTTTTGTTGAATAATCTATGAAGTACTTGATACACGGGCATTTATCAATATTTCTTGCATTTCAGCACATAGTATGCATTTTTAAAATAATTTGTTACCTGTGCACCAAGATCTTTCATGTAGGGCTCAAGTTCACTAAATAGATCATAGCCTTGATGGAAAAAAGCCAGATGTGCATACATAAACGATAACATCTAGAAGGAACAAAGCAAGCATTTATTCTCTTGAAATTATATTCCACATTTCATAAATATGTAACTTATCTCACCTAAACTAAATTTTAGGTTTAATTTCTCCTCTCATGTCCTGACATTTTTACATCAATACCGTATACAGCAAAATAAACGTGCAAAGTAAAGGAAGAACCAGGACAAAAATCTCAGAAATCAGTTGATAGCATTAAGCCCATGAGCAAAGCAAAATAAATCTACTTAATGGCAGAAAACTACTTTTAATTCATGTCACCTGAAATTTTTGTTATCTCCTTTTTAACTGGGACATGTAAGGTAGAGAGGGGCTAGAGAATATTTTACTAATGAGTCAAACCCGTAACCTTTATGAACATAGCTGAGAAGACTGTCTGGCCTTTAAAACAGAAAACAAGTTGGGAAGGTGCAGAGCACAATAGCAGGCAGTTATAAACCAACCCAAGTAAAGTTTCTGCTTTTTAAGGAATTAAGAAAATTATGGGAGAGCAACTTCAGACATTTGAAAGAACAGCACTGTTTAATGTGCCACTATCTCAATAAACTCCTAAGAGATAATGTGAAGTAGAAAAGGGAATACAATGTGAAGAAAATTGGCATGCAGGTATAGCTTTAATATTTATTTAACAGATACCATACTATTAATATTAAAATTTCCCCTGTTCTTAGAAAGAGTAGAATTCATTTTAGAGCAGATTATAGGTAGCACTTACTGTTTACCAAGTAATAAACCACACATAAACAGCAGAATTCTTGGCAAACAACATTTGATTTTAACCATGGAACACATACCAAAGGAGCAGGAGTAGAGAAAACCTGTAAGTGTTCAAGTCTTAACCAGAAGGATTGTCAATAATAGTTAAACATATAAGCCCAGCTACAGCAAAGGCCAAACTTAAAGTCACCAAACTGCCAGATGCACTGGTAACATATTGATCAATGAAAGGACTAAATTTTTACTGCTTTGTGGTCGTATTTTTAACTTCATCTAGATTAAAATATTTGATATACAGAGGATAAAGCATATCTTACCGATTTTAAGATTTCTGCTCTCCTTTTAGATTGAAGAACATTGATCTGGGAAAAAAGAACAAACAAGCAATTTCTTTTATTCTAAACTTATTTTATTTGGAATTTTCCCCCAAATAATCACCTCCAAGCTTAAAACATTGGAAGACGACAGCTCAATATCAGACTTCCTGAAGAACTTTTGAAAGAAGATGCACTAGTTCCATCATGGTATCAAAGTGATGCAATCAGAGAACACTTGCAAAGCTTGAGCTTCAAGGTGACAGCCACAATTTTCTTATATCAGTAGGGAAAATACAGGACATCACATGCCAGCTAGAAGTAATATAATACAGCTTTGAAGCAAGGAAAATTGGTTCTCACTTTCAAGAGACTGAATTCAAGGTGTTTCAAGCAGTGTGAGCTCAGCCAGCCCACCAGCTCCTTGCAGAAGTTGCACTCAGCACCGCTGCCAGGGCAGAGCGAAGGATGTAGGCAGGGTTACTTTTTTCCTCAGACTCACAGTATTTAAGTATCCCAAAAGTAGTTCCAGGCAAGCAAGAATACTTTCAGTAAGTAACTTGCCATGTATACCTGTACTTTTAAGCTAGCTGAAGTCACTGTTTAATGGTGTTGCCCTAGAACTTGAGGTATTTCACATTACACAGAAAAAATAACGGATTTTTCACATTCACCTAGTTTCCTTATCTTCTTTGTTCCCTAATCTTTAAAGGTTGCCATCCAGAACCACAGATTTTACTTTAAAAGACCTACTTAGCAGAAACAGGCATGATTTTGTAATTTAACACCTCTATATCAGTTTAGAATTTCAGAAAAATAAATAAACTTGCTGAAGCTATCATCAAAACCAGATTCCACTTCTGTACTTAAGTGGTCATTATTTTGGAAAACTTTCTGCAGCAAAAATAATTAAGATTCGTTTGTATAGAATAAACCCTCAGCCTGTGAGGCAAAGAAAAATAAAAATAAAAGGAAAGCAAAGGTTTTGTATTACAGTTTAAAGCCAATCTAGCTACAAGGAGTCCACAGCTGTGAAGCCATTTTCCCAGAAGAATCACACAAGTAGAAAGAATTCTTAAAGCTGAATTGAATTTTGTCCACGTTGAAGAGATGCTGAAACTGTTCCCAGTTACTCTAAATGCATCTTTATCCCAGGAACTGCTCATACTTTGAACATACAAATTCCATGAGGCAAACAACCTGCAGTTCAATGCACACACAAGGAACTGGCCTACTACAGTAGTGACTGCCAGCTTCCCCCACCATTTAGTGCTAGTACAAATAATCCTGTGGGGCATAATTCACAGAATTTTTTAAACACCCAAATGACCTTAGTGCTTAAAAAGCAAGAGTTCAGAGTTGACTACTGACCACCATGTCTGTGAACATGCCCAGGCTGACAGGCTCCACTTCATTTTACAACTCATAATGCAATTAATAGAAAATTTAATTAAGCTTTAAATAACTGACTGGACTGTTACAAATCACAATGATAATATCAAATATAAAACCAGCTTAACTGTAAAGAGCTGTTCTGTGTTTGATCATAGGAGAAGCTCAGACCCATTTGGGAGCCCCCAACCTCTCATACCATCTGAGCTGCAATAATCCTGTTTTGCTGCAGTTGTGGTAAGTATGAAGCAGACAAATTTTAAGTACCAAAAGAAAATTTATTACTGTATTACAGGATACAAAGCAGCATGACAAAGAGCACCTCTCCACACCTAATGGGAGATCTTCACTAAAAAGGCAAAGGACAGTTTATGTTCTTGACTCCCCTTACAGCACAATGAAACTGAGGCATCTAGACAAGCTGAATACAACTCAAAGCATACAGTTAAAATGGCAGGAGTACCCAACATCCTGTATCAGAATTATTCAAGTAATTTGTAATTCCTATGCTAGGTTACAGTTTTTACTTTAAATATACTAGAAACAGAAGCCTATCTAACTCATGAGACCTTCAGGTAAGTATCAGGCAAATACTGGGTTTTTTTTCAAAATTATTGTTCAACTTGAAAATTAAACTGTGTCATTGCAGCAAGGGCACTGAATACCAGAGCATCAAAGCAATAAGAACGCATCAATTAATTTTCCTCTGATGTTATTAAAAAAGAAATTACTTGCAGATAAAATTCTTTTTCCCTAAATCTCCACAGCTTCCAAGAAGCTTACAAAAAGAACTTCTAACATTGTAAAGGACATGTCTCTAACCATATGTAACAAATGGTTTTGAAAAGTAGCTTTCATTGCTGTCCTTACCTGAAGAACATAATCCAGAGCTATGTGTCGAAAACACTTCCGTGTTGCAGTCAAAATATTGGTTGCTTCCTCTACCTCGTGTTGCTTATTTCTTTGAACTTGGGCATTTTTCACCAGAGCATTCTCCTTTTCTTCACTCACTTTTTCAAACTGTTTCTTTGCATCTTTAAATTTTCTAATATCTCTATGGAAACATGAAATACAGATAAATTAATTCCAAAGCATGAAAACGAGTTTAAAGCTACACCAGACAGACCAAGCTTGTGACTGCTATAGCTGGTGTCTTTTTCAAACTTTATATTCTTTAATAAGTGTTTGGGTCATATGGAAATACACAAATTATGACAGAAGTTTCTTGTCTTTCTTTTCCAAAGAAAGGACAAAATTAAAAAGTAACTGAACACATCTAATGCCTATTGGGGAAAAGCTTTGTCCTCCAAGCTTAGACAATTACAATATATAATTAGATCAGTAATACATCCCATTGCAACATTTCTGCAGCTGGATCTAAAGCCTCAGTGATTTGGGGTGATTTTTGACAAAGCCTTAATACACACTTCTCAATTTATGGGGGGCTATTTACAGGAAGGATGTTTCACCCATTCAAATCAGATTTTTAAAATTCCATTCGATGCATAATTTTCCCATTACAAGTGCGAATTAACTTACTCTTTGACGAAAGTCTGAAGCTGTGTTTTAATTGATCTTTGGATCTGGTCAAACAGAATCTGAAAGAAAGCATTATTATGTAGGTCAGTAACTTAGCACTCATACCTTCTGATTTCAGAAATGCAAATGGCAATTATGCAGAATTAGATGAGAATTATTATTAAACCACTGTGTCTCTAATATCAAAATATAAACCCTTTACAGTAGTTTTGAAATAAATAAAAGATAAGGGAGAAAAAAAGGAAAATAACGCGAACTAAACATCTTTTGCTGCTCTTTTCTTAAAGCCTGGGTTATCAGGAGAGAAAAGAGCTCCTGGCATCTCATTTTCCCATCCTGACAATATGAGACATGCCTAGTTTCATACAAGAAGTTTATGTATGTTAATTTTACAGTAATATTCCTGATGAAACAACTTTGAACGTTAAGGAACATTTTTTTTGGTTCTTATACTTTCACAATTTATCAACAACTAAAAGACAAATGAGACCATAGAAAAAATATGCTCTTAACTTCTTGCAAAAACTCCAAAACCATGGATTGAAATTAATGCTGAAGATGTGACATACATGAGTATTTAGGACGATCTCCTTTACATGAAATGTTTGTAGAAAAACTCCCAGTGTTGGACTACTAAAAGGAAGGACTGATTCTTTTTAAGAATAAGTGATCTAAGCAACGCTTCCAAAATTTCTTATGATTTGGGAAGGCTGGGGTTTGGTGGGCACCAAATATAATCAACTCTTTTGAATTGTTACGTCTAAGATATTTGTTAATTTTTTAAGGCCAAAGCACACCTGGATGTGAGACAATTAGTATGTTCTCTTATGATCCAAAAAATTCTGACTGGAAAATGAAAACACACATTCCTTCAGTATCACTTCTTATTGTGCAAACAAGAAATGTTGCCTCAATTTCCAACCTCTCTACACCTCCGGTTCTGCGTAACAGAAATACACAAGGCAGCATCATAAAAATTAAGTTGGCCCAGTTAAACAGAATCTCTCATAAAAGGTAGATCTTGAAATATTAAATAATTTTCTGGAAGGAGCAAGTCAAAACCTCAAAGTTTAAGGTCAAAAAATGTTTTCTTTAAATGTTCTCAGTCTTAGATGCTTAATTAAGTTTTGGAAATGGGAAGCTACGTAATGCCAAGTACTGACAGCAAAAACTTTACCAACTCATCTCTCTTTTCTAGAATGCTGAAGGGAAACATCACTGAGTTTAAGCCACTCCTTAGCAGTGGTACAGTACCTTGCATCTCCATGCCTGGAAGTTTTCAAGACCAAAGCAACCTGCTCCAACCACATACCTGACCCTGACTTAGGCAGGCAGTCAAACCATCCACACCTCATGAGGCCCCTTCCAACCAGAACTGTATCTACCACTAACACATGGAAGAACCTGTCTGTATTCCCACTTTGAGAAACCAGAAAAGCAGACAACTAGAATAAAGAACTTCTTGACAAACTGGAAGTCACGCTGGGACTACTCCCACTGCTGACATTTAAGCTTGCCAGTGCCTGGGGATGATGCCTTAAGTGCACCAATCAAGATCAATACCAAAAGATAAAACCAGATGGGAACTCAAATGATCAGAGGACTCCCAGAAATATGAGCCTTGCATTCTGCTTACAGTAATGAAGAGAAAAATTGTGCTGGGCAGAAAAATACATAGATATCATTCCCCCTAAAAGAACAGAAAGAAGTGCCCAGACCAGGATCTGATTAGATTTACAACCTTGTCAACATACTACCTTTCACACACTCTAAGAAAGCTGCTATTTGCCTTAAGCTGTCACAGCTACTCCCCCACTGGTGAATCACTGAAGATGCTGCATTAGTCTGGTCCCTGGCCATATTTGTAGCAAAGCCTCACATGAAAATGCTGACAGTCATCCAGAACTCAGTGAGAGCATCTCCTACCCCTTCCATCCTTTCTTTCCTCTTTCTTCCTCTAGCCTCTGCCTCCTGATGGCTCTGCCACCTTGGTCAGCAACAGACCTGTCACTCTGAGCCAGAAAGCCCTGTTGAACTAAGCAGATTCAGAAAAAACAGTGCAGGACCACAACACATCTGGCAAAGCAATTGTGTCTCACTCCTGATGTTTGTGCCTTTGGTAAAAGCCACTTTGTCTGAGCACAGCAAGGGCATGGATGGGGGGGGAAAAAAAGCAGGACAGAACTCAGACTTGTCCTACTTAGATCTGAAATCTTCTTTAATATGGTTTGTTCTTTACTTTCTGCCTTCAAACTGCCCAAAAGGAAGGGTTGTGCTATGCCAAATTTTACCAAAGCAGTGCAAGCCACAATCACGTAGAATAACAGCAGCAGTAATACAGGACCTATGTCAGAGGTGTCCAAAAGAGCAAACCATACATAAAAGACATGGTTAAGAGGGTAACCAGCAGTAAGATGTGTGATGAAAAGGGACAGCCTGGTTTCATCTGCTTCATCTAATCTGCAGAAATCGTTGACATGAAAGTAATACTTGCGCCAGTACTGCTGCTTTGAACCTTTGCACTCCCTTCTCTCTACAACCCAAGAACCACTGTTCACTTACTCCCTTCTTTATAGTTTTCATTAGATTAGGTGCAGATATGCACACTTTGTATAATGGAAAAAAAAACCAAACACAATGCTATTAATCTGCTTTGCTTTGCTTCCCTTCCATTCTAAAAGCATGCATTAAAAAAAAAAAAAAGCCTTGTCAGACACTTTTAGAAAGCCAAGTTAAAGCTAACAAACTTCCATTGCATTCTCTCTATCTAAACAATTTTTAAACTTCCAGGGGTATGAAAAGCCCACATTTTAAGTGTCCTGCATAGTTTCAGCACTTTGGAGACACTTCAGTTTGTTTCCAGCAATTTGCTGGGAAATTAACGAAGAGCAGTTGGGCCAATGAAAGAGAAAGAAAACAGAAGAACAAACACATACCTTTGGCTTTCATAATACAAGACCAAATTCTTCAGAGGAAAAAGTAACAAAATAGTTTTCAACCCAGGGAAAAATGAAGTTTCTGATTAACTCTGACATACTAAAAATTACCATTAGTCTTAAATTCTAGCATTTTCTCCTTTCTCCACACTTGTCTAAATTTGCTATCCTTCCAAAAAGAAAACTATATGCAAGTCAGAGGCACTTCATTCTGTGTATTATAAAGGGCAGGGGGAAAAGTAGCAATTATGCAAAAGACAATCATTATTTCAGACCAGCAAAGGTATAAGCTCATAGTCTGTCACAGTTACCATCTGTTTGGATCAAAAAGATGAAACTATTCAGTATTTACTATCTTAGACCACCAAAGCTTACAAATTCCAAGTGAAAAATAAACCAAGATAGAAATCTGCAGGAAAGGGAATATTAACAAACACTTTGTAAACAAAACATGAATAAAATATTTCTAAGTAGAAAATGAGAGTAATTTAACACCATTTAAACCATCACTTTGTCAATACTAACAACAAGAAAGGTTTTACCATTAATCTATTATCAAATATAACTGGAGATGACCTATCAGTGCCATGTTGCAGCTAGAAATACTCACATTATGATAATTAATCATTTCCTGTAAGGTGTCTGAGAACTTTGTCAAACTGGTCTGTAAAGACAAAAAAATAGTGGTTTAAGTTAAGCTCTAGTAATCACACAGCATAAAAGCAACAGTTCACAGGTTTACAGCTTTCCAGTAAAGAACCTGGAAATTCACTTTCCTTATAGCACAATTATGAGGCTAAAACCATTAGACTGGAAGGACAACAAGGCTGTATTATCAAGTAAATCTATTAAAGGTACAAGCAACAAAAATGTTACTTCCACCTACCTGTATATAAAGTACCAAACTAAAGGAAAGCAGGAAAAATTCAAATTAACTAAAGACATTGGAAGCTCACATAATCTAAAACATTAATATACAGTATTTAATATTACATATAAATTAATACGTAATTAATAGATTTCACATTTAATACTCTTACTCAGAAAAACTGATTAACTTGTTGCAATCACCAGTGCACACACTAATCTAACACATTTTCTGAAATCTGGCAGACTCATGTCACTGCTGAAACTAAACAGCACAGACACCTGCACTGCACCACTGCACTCTAAAAGAGACAGCAAAGAAAAAGGAGCAAAAAGGCAAATAATACTATAAACTTCAACTACTTCTCTTGCTAACTGTTATGTTGTACCTTTCTTGAGTTACATTTCTCTCTGTCCACTTTCACCTCAAAGAACTTACCTCAACCAATGTATCTTTACAGGAATATTGTGCAAGATCTCGAATTCCATTCATGAACTGCTTGTTGGCTGTACAAAATGCTTTCCCAGTATCAATCATTGCAATACAAAGCTTCACCAGCTAAAATGAGTATAAAAAGAGAGACAAAGCAGAAGGCTTATTTTTGTTTGGTTTTTACACCATCATATAAACATAAACACACTGAGCTTAGTTGTGTCTACAAAATAAAAATTTCACAAGTTAAACTCTCACCCTCAGATTCCATTAAAAGCTTTCTACTGTATAGTGACAACTATAAAAATACTACTCGAGGTCAACAAATTATGCTATTGGGAAAGTTACCACCCTATATAATTCTTTAAATTATTTTTTATTTGGTTTATTGTTAACTGAGATGTTGCACGTATTTCAAGAGAGAATTTTACAGGGGCAAAAAGTACAGCAACTAAAACATAACTGGTAGAAGCCAAACAAATGATGAGGTTATTGTGGTTTCTGAGGAAAAACACCACAAAACAAACAAAAATGAAACCCACACTGGTTGTTTTATCCAGAGACACTCAGAATACAGGTACAGGAAAGCAAAAGGCTCTGTGCACAAAGCACGGCTGAAGAGCCATGGTTACATCTCAGGAGGTGAAATCAATTACGTTTTCACTCACAGACTAACCTCTGACAGCCTTCCATCCCTACCCCTCACTGCTTCAGTCAGCACCTCAGCCCTCCTGGTACTGCACTCTGATAGGAAGGTTCTCAGTATCTTGTGAGGGATGTTTCCCTCTGAGGCTCTCTTGAGAAGGGCACATTATAATTGACACCCTAAGCCACGCTGAGAATAAAACCAGAAGATAGAACGCTCATCTCCGAAAGATTTTTCAAGGATGGTAAATAAATTTTCATGAAAAGCAACACAGAAGTACTTGATCCTCTGCTGGGGCAAAGAAACCATCCAAGCATCGTTCCTGCCTCAGTTACCCAGTAATTTTTATGTTGACTCAGATCCTTAGGAAAAATGGAAACCTGAGTGTGATCTTCCATATTCTGATGAATGTCCACGTTGCTTGAACAATGGACAGAAAAAAAATCACTACTAACATTAACCTTTTTTCTTCACCTTTGCTTATAGTTCACAAGCTTGAACCAAGCTTTCTTTCTTACAGAGAGGACAGAACTGCAGACAATGCAGCCCAAAGTCAAAATTCTGAGACAATAAAACCAAGGTTAGTATGAACAACTGAGCAAAAAAAGTAACCAACCAAGCCTAGACAAATTATTACCCTCAGGCCATAGTTGTTTCAGCTCACCCAAGAAGCTTGGCTTTCAACTTTAGTATTGTATTACAAGGCCCTGAATAATGTCATTTAAGGAATATGAGAATTTTTCCCCCAAAACAATCCTTTCAGACTGGTGGAAAAGCCAAACTTCCAAGACTGATTTTTCAGATCCTTTAAATACTTTAAATACGTACACTGTTTGATCTACCAAAAGAGAATAAACACCCCTACAGTAAAAATATGTGTTATACTCATCAAGACTCACACCAAATCAAAATTAAGGATCTTGAATTTATTTCGCAAGAGCAAATTGTTAGATTATTAACTACAAAAACTAGAAATATTATTACAAGTAGTAAAGACTACATCTTCAGGCTTGACACCATCTTTATTTGTCTCCAGCTCTCTGCAGCCAACTCACAGCTGCGGGAAGAAAAGGTTGTATTCAAAGAGCAGTTAAGGAGGTAAACAAATCACATCTGCCTGCCATGTGAAAACAGATAAAAATAATTTAAAACATGTAGCACAAATGCAAAGGAAAGAAGACTTTATACAGATGAAAACCAAAAATAAGCTTCTCTCAAAATACTAGTAAAGAAAAAACAAAAGTTTCCAAAGGTGAGGAAACCCAATAAACAGATAGTAAGGAGCTGAAAAGATGCCACATGTAATTTTTTATATACATGCACAAAGCATGACAAAACACGGGATGAATTTTACAGTAGTCAAGTCCTCCACACAACAGTGAAGGATATATCTGGCTGCTGTGCCTCAGATTACCAACGACAGACAGCATGGATTTTAAACCTCTGAGACAAAGAGCAGGCAGATGTCCCCACAGCAGCCATCGTGGTGAAACGGGCTCGGTGCCGCAGTGACCAAGGCCAGCTTTTCTCTCAGGTGAAAGCTGAAGGAACCAGCAGCAGCTCCCCACGGGGCTGTCACAGGGGCGCAGTGAGGGCCAGCCCAGCAGGGAACCGCTGAAGCCTCAGCCGGGGGAAGGAGCATTTCAGCTCTTTGCTCCAGCTCCGCCCGAGGCCCAGCCGTGAGCTCGGCACGGATCCCCTTCCTCTGCAGAGCAGGGTGCCTGGTCGGCCACTGACACTTCCCAGCTGTGAACTTTAAAACAAAACCCGAGCATGCTTTTTGATGTTTTTAAGAACAAACATTGTTGAATTAAAAGCTTACCTTGTCAAGTTTCAGTTCCAGCTCTGTCACATCTCCTTCTACCTCTTCTAAAGCTGCCCTGCATGCATAAAAGAAGTTTCCCTTTAAAATTTTACACAAAAAAATACTCTGAGTCTGGGGAGAAGGGGCAGACACACATTCATCTAACTCATGTATTGCCATCATGGATTTACTTAAATTTCAGCTATGAAACACCATAGATTTTAAAGAACCAAAAGGATTGTAGTTAATTTGACGGTGAAAAGAGGAAAAAACTACATCACTGCTAAAACATAGTCGATTGATAAAGATTTGAGATCAAATTTTATCAATCCTAATATTTGTCACACCAAAATAGGTTTCTTATGTTCTTGTATAGACCATAGTCTGTATGTTTGAAGCCAACAACAAAGGAAAGAAATTGAAAGTTGGAGGGAATTTTCTTAACTCTTTTGGTGACCTCCTGCCTCAAACCTTGCAATGAAGTTTGCAATGAGATTAGGAAAAAATCAGCACTTGCCATGTGTCGATTAACCTGCAGAAAGTTCAGATGGCACACTTGATTAGATCATTTACCACTAGTCTAGACTGGTCAGATCGTCCAGGCCAGTCAAATTTAACTTGCCAGAAAAAGCTGCTTTCATGGAGCATTGCTAAAGCACAGCTTTCTTTTTTGCTTGAAAGCTCATGTTTCTTTGGACACCTTCCTTATTGCTACCTGAAAAACCAGAAGACTGAGGATGGATGACACTTTGTTCAGAGTCCATGAACATTGTTGTTTTGTCAGGCTATTGCCTGGAGAGCTGCATGGACTCATTTCTGGCAAGGAGTGCCCTTGCTGCCATCACAGGGTGCCCATTCTTTCAGTCATTCCAGCATAACTGTTCATGGAGCCACGCTGTTTACCAGTAGTAGCCCGCCTTGGGGAAAAAAAAAAGTAATAGGAAGTTTTCTGTAATGCTTTTTGGAAAATTGGACGAGACATTTCACATTTCGGTCCTACAAAAAACCCAGCTCTTCCTGGAAAAAGTTATACCGGCAGGGAAGAATGATTTGGAGCAGGAATTTCTCAAGCCAACTTAAAACACTGAGGAGAGACTACACACAACCACAGCTTTACTGTCTCCTGCTAATTCCATTCTAGTTCACATGAGTACAAGCCAAGAACACACCAAAAAAAAAAAAAAANAAAAAAAAAAAAAAAAAAAAAAAAAAGAGAGAGAGAGAGAGAGAGAGAGAAACTGGATCAGGCCCCAAGTTCAGGAAAAGCAGTTTTTTTACAAGAACATTTCTGGAAAATGCTGCCAATTGCCTGCAGATCTCAAACACTGAGCATGACATTCCCAGCTTTTGCAGATCTCACTACACATAGTTACATTCCAGTTCCTGCACCTCAGCACATTCCCACAGTTATGTCCTAGGTTTTATATACAAGCAATCCCTGCAGCTACATTTTGGCTTCTCCCTCTTTGCTATGTTAGCTTCAGACCATGAAGGACTTCAGGCAACATCAATTTCTCTTTTACTTTCTTTATTTTTTTCATAATGGATTCATTTCCATTTAAGTCTCTAGTTAATCTCGTTTTGGAAAGCATTAAAGAGAATTTAAAAAAAAACCCCAAAGGAAGGAAAAGCATCTCAATATTTAGACTGCAATTTTGTATTTGTTTGTTTATAATCACAGCGCAACAAATTTTTATTTGTTTCTTTGGCATTAACATAAAAGCACGATTAAGTAGCTTGTTTATAGAACTGCAGCAAGATCTGATAAGAGTATTATTTTTTAGTGTCTTTAACTTGCAAAGAGTTCTAGCTCCACAGGACTTAATGAGCTAAAAGTCTAAGACTCAAAATGAACAGAGATAAACACAGAGCGGGCAGAATGAAGACAACACAGCTGTTCAGTAATTAAACCTCTATTCCAAGAGGCAAATTTTAAGACAGAATAAGCTCAACTGGAAGAAGTAACAGCAGAACATCAAAAAACTGAAACAATGAAGGGTAGGTCAAGCAAAAAGAAGTATAAAGCAAAGCAGATAGAGGTATCATAGGAGAAAGGAGAGATACACCCCACTACCACCCAGTTTACTGCAGACCTTTGAAATGCCACAGGCCCCTGAGGCACCAGGCTGGTTCTCTGGGCTATTTCCCACCACTGCCAGTGATGAAGGGATGGCATATCTGGGCCCCATAGCTGGATAATGATCAAACATCTATTGGGTTCCAGCTAAATTTCACTTTAATTCTATGTTTCTTTGCACAGAAATGGCTACTTTCACTGTTTCCACTGCATAAAAACTAGCAGAAGTTGTTATTATCATGCAAATATATTCACAGGTATTAGTCCAATACTGGATTACAAGCACAGAAACAATGGAGACGATGCCCTCAGACTATCAGAATATAGATGTATACATCCAATTATGTACCACCTTGTCACAAAAATTGTCTTCATGTTTTCATGCTGGGCTAGCAATACATGAAAAACAGCTGATCTGAACTGTGCTATGTTAATGCTACCCTTGTTTTTCTTAATATAATACTTTTTGAAGCCATAGAATACAAAAGTGACTTTCTCTCTGAAACATCTGTGTCTGACGTAAAGTTGTCAGAAAACTGTCCTAATTCTGAGTAAATGTCATGTCCACAGCCAAGACCCAGTGACCAGCTGTAAACACAGGAAGTGGTGGTGAAACAGCTGAGGACCAAGTGCCAGACCTGACATGTAACAAAACTGCTGCTCCTCAGTGAAGTGGGAGCTGGGAGCAAGGTTTGCGTCACAGCCATCTCAGCCAGAAGGCTCCAGCATTAGCAATAAGGATCAAATCAGGTCCAGTGTATGAGTCAAACATCTGTGGCTTCCCAAGATGTTCAAATACTGCATGGCAACGCACAAAACCAGAACAGCTGCTTAAGGGTGGAGGACAACTTTTACAAATGAGCAGACTCCCATACTCTTCATGCTCTGTAATGAGAACTCTCAGGAATGTGTTTCTTTCCTCTGCTATGACTTCTCTCCTCCACTACCCCCCTAAAACACACTTCAGTTTGCTAGATACAGCTTCCTACACAGCTGCAGTGCAGGAGGAATACAGGAGATGATGGAAGACAACTCCAGACCTGACTTTGCAGCCTTTTTAAAAGAGGATAATGTCACCAGTTACCCAGCCCAGCATACACAAAGGACAGCTGAACTCTGACATCCATCACGGTGCTCCCTTTAAGTGACCAGTGAAAGACTTTCCTCCAGGTTAAGGTACTTTGAGAATCCCAGGAACCAAAGAGAATGATGATGGATAAACTCTCCTCTAAAAAAAGAATGGGTCACTCAGACTGGAAGCTGCAGACATGAGCTAAGGAAACAATTTATCCTGGAGTAATCCACTACACACTACTGCCCAGAACATCACACACACCGTGGCCACAGACAGGGGTCTGCAGGGCCTGTTTGCTCTCACAGAAGAGTGGTGATCACCAGTGCTTTTAAAGTCGGCTCCTCTTCAAACAAAATCTAACTGCCATTGAAACCACACCCTGCCTTTAGTCTTTTGTTTATTCATTCATCATATTCTAGTTTGCATTTTCAGATTGTGTCCCTGAAAACGAGGAGGCTGGAATCAGTAGCCACTCTAAATCAGATGCTGAAAAACAAGAAACCTGAAAGGTCAAAGATGCTATGGACAACTAACTAATAATTACTTATTCTAGAAATAATACATCACTATAAAAAACACTCATGATAATAAAAGCCAAATAATAAAGTCTTTTCCAATAGTCTGTGTTTACTTTTTCTTTTAATTGAGAAAAGTTTCAATTCATTTATTGAATATACTTTCAGAAGAACAGGAACAAGTCACAAAATCAAATACTATTCATTCTGGGGGTTTTGCATACGTTCCTATATTTGGACTCATTAAATGAAAATAACGGATTTTTACCACTGCAGTTTCAGTGACATTACTGCTAAAGTCTTATCCTCACATCTTAGAAAGGCACAGCTCTCTTACTTGCACATATTCTATGCAGAACAGCTCCTTAATGCACAACTTAGACTTCACTAGAGATGAAATCCTTTCAGCCAACATCCAGTACACCTTAAAGACAGCTCGAAAAAAAAAAGGAATAATGAATATGAAAACCTGGAAATGAGATACACGAGTGCAAGATAAGAATATGAACCTGATGATTTAAAGCAATGTCTCCTCTTCTATGTCAGAGCCTATGAGGTGACAGAGAGCAAAAAGGACAATAGACATTAATCAGAGGATAGACTATGACCTGTTGTGGGATTCAAAGGCAAATTAAAATGCAGGTGTACCACAGGAGATACTACACTTGCTCACCTGTTTGATCTGGTTTGTCTCCTCCACTGCCTCTGCCTCCCTTTCCTCCCACAGCAATTGCACCTTCTGATGCAAAGCAACTTTCCATAGATGAGTTCAGAAACAGCCACAGACAGACTGATGAGGGCAGCCTCAGGCCAGGGGAACACACACACCACTGTGACTAATGCCACTGGGCACTGCCACTTTTCACTGCCCACCAAGGGCCATTTGCTGGTCACCAGCTTGCAAAGGTCCCTGTCCACCAGCACAGCTGCACAGAGTTGTTACTTTTCAGAGGAAGTCTTCACATTTGTCTGGGTTAAACTTTAGGAGTCTTCTACCTGTGCTTCCCCTACCTTGCTGAGGCCCTGCTGTACAGTGAGATATACAGAGGTGTCCAGAGGCACATTAACCAGCATGCCAAGAAGGAATACAGCTGGTACATGTGTTATGGCATCAGACAACCAGAGACTAAAAAAAGAAACATGACATATTGAGGGACAAAGAAGGCATACACAGAACAGTAAGGCCTAATAACTTTGGATTTATGGATAGATATAAGAAGAGTTTTACAACTTATGTGTCATAACCATTAATATGGTCTGAAGAAAGAACACTGATGCAGCCTGTCACAGAGCCCATTGAAGTCCTGGTTTGGCACTGCAGAGTTTTTTCCCCGCTGGCACAGAGCCCCTCCATACTGAGGAACAGATGATGAACTCTCCCTGACACACTAAGATAAAATTCCTCATTCATACTACTCCTTACATTATTAATTCTTCAGTCACTGCCACACAACATTTTATCAATAGCTTGGAAAAAACTTCTATGTACCCTACATGAACAGTAGGGCTTTTAATCAGAAAGTTGAACCCCTACCCTGAAATCCTAGGAATTTTCTACAAGCTTGGGGAATTGAAATATGGAAATACATTTCCTGAACAGAAGACCATGATGTTGATGAATAAGCCAAGTTTTCAGGTACATAGCAAGCACTATCTGCATTTCAAATTTCCCTGGAGAAACAGGAATCAAGTCCTCAATATTAAAAAGAACATTCCTCACTAGTCTCAAGTCAGAATTCTCTTAGAAAATAATCAAATTAAATAAAGCAAGGGTATTTACTGAATTCATAAAATTATTAAAGGAAAGGTCTGCTTGTAGGTATCACTTTTTAAGGTTGTCTGCACTGACAAGGTTTAGGTTCCTCAATAATTTATATGGTCTGATATAACAAGTAGGATAAATCATTTTAAGATGTACACATCACTTAATTTGTTCTTCAATGCTAGACTACCCACAGCTCAAAGATAATGAACATTATAAACAAATCAGTCTTCCAAAAGGAACAAGTTCTATTGCCTTTAACACACATGTCTGGAAGCCAAACTCATTACCACTAAACTTGCTCCAGCATTTAACAGTCTATATCACCCAGTCTATTGCACACAGACTACAAGGACTTCTGTGCTACCTGCTGGACCTACATTTTTAAACTTTTTCTCTCACTCCTCTTTTCCAGTAAATTGCCACAGATGCCTAACAGTGCTATTTTCCCAATGGTTTTTGCCTGATATTTTTCTCCGAAGCTTTTTCTACTCCAGGAGAGCCTGACAGTAAGCCTAAGCAGGAAATCAGCAACCTGTTTTCTCCACAAAGAGTCTGAGAAGCAGGGTTTTCTTCATCTTTTAACTTCAGTGTTTTGTTCACCAGAAGACAGCTGTTAGCAAGACGGGGACACAATGGTGACCATGAAAGCTTCACGGAAAAGAAGCTGATTACACTGCAAGTGATAAGAATGCAACACATCACAATACACATCCTGCATAACTCTTGATTAGTGACTCCAACATCCAAGCTCGAGTCAAAAGCTTTTTAGAGCGGACTTAGATAAGGAAGGAGGACTACAGTATCAAGATCTTGCAACAAAAAAAAGGGCAGCAGGAAGGAGCTCAAGGAACTGATGGTGTCCAACAGAAGCCTTGCTTCTGAAAATGTGCCAACATCACAGAGCTGCTTTAATCTTTTAAATCTCAGCGACTACCCAGGATCTTGAACACAGAAGCAGCAGATGGAATGAAGGATTTCAACACTTGAAAACTCAAGTATGTAGTAAGGTCAGGAAGTGGAAGCATAAATATAACCATCAAGCGACCAACTGCAAAAGATACAAGATAGGACATCTAACTAATACACCCTGTTAGCCTCAAGATCTGGAGTTACCAGTCAGATGCTAAAGAGTCCTGCCAACTCTGCTCATAAAAGCTGTAATAACAGTCTGAAGAACGGAGAAGATACTAATCCCTGATTTGGAAAGATACCCCTTATGTACCTCACCTGCAGCCAATGCAGAAAGAGTAAAAGAGTAAATATCACTATATAGCCCTGGCACAGCATTCTCAGGATCAATATGCTCAGAATGGATACAGCAGCACTTCACCACCAACACAGGAAACCTAGTGTAAAGTAGGGGCAACTAAAGGTCTTAGTACTGAGAAATTAAACAAAAAAATAGCATCTAATCTTAATATGAATTTTGTGTTAGCTTCGATTTCAGAAAAATTAGGTAGTATCTGTCCCTTTCTTTTTGTAACTCCCTTAGTTGCTAATTTAAACCTTACACCATAGTTAGAGAAGCACTGCTGTGTGCAAACCAGGCTGAACTTGGCAAAGCCTTTGTAACCAGAGCTCACCACGTTTCACAAGAGCTGAGGGCCATTAGCTGTCAACAATTCCAGTTTTATCAGGTGGATCTTCTTTCCTGAAACCTGAGGGAAGTTTCAGATTTGCTGTGAAGACTGAATCCTCAGCAAGTATTTACACTCTTTGTTCATTTCGGAAGTTGAGTATTTTGGTAATACACTTTCACAAAACCAGAATGCTCCATTTGACAGTCAGAGAGAAGGCTGCAGCTTTGTTATAATAGACAAATTCTGAACCTGAATTTTTATTTAGATATATGGATCTCACACTCAGTAACCTACATGTAAATTAAGAGTTTTATTGTGCAGTTTTATTGTTCCTGCATAATGCATAAAGCAGTTTGTTTGCCCTTTGTTTTTGTACTGAGGCAGCCAGTCAAATGAATCCAATCTCAAATCAAGAGAGTGCATAAGGATTAGAGCAGGATAATAGAAAAATATAGTGTATTCACGTTCTCCTCAAATTGACTGTTTTCAAATTTGGAAAGGACAGTTGCCTTTCCTCCTCATCCCTTTCAAATGATAATGATAAACTAAAAAAAAATAAAATTGGAATTTTATAACATAAAAACTACAAAATGCATGTGGTACACCCACAGCCCTGGAACTACTTTGGGTACATTTAGTATCTTTTCTCCCACTACTTTTAGTCATCAAGAGATTTAAAAGACCCTGAGATTTCATTCATCTCTCAAAGCTAACTGCAGGTAAGCTGTTTTTCAACCAAACAGAAGCTTACATATCCTTTAATTATTACATGTTAAAGGTTTTTCATCTCAAATGAACTGCAAATATTTTCAAACAAAATCTTGCAAGATTGATATTTACAATACAGCGGATATTTTGTAATAGTAGGCACATTCAATGCTTGCCCTTGTCATTTTTCATCATTCTTTTTGGGATAAATCAAGTAGGATAGAATAAATAGGCAGATACATTCTTCAAAATCAGGCATTTGACAAAAGAAATGAAGTTAAATGAATACTTTTAAAAATAATTCTTCACAAGCTGGAGATTCATCTGAAGAATAATCCTGTAAATTCCTTTGAGGAATAATCCCATAGAGAAGATGTGTAAATGTGTGTAACCTTTTTTAAAAGAGTCCCATTTAGCAACACACAAATTCAGCCAGAAACTGCATCCTCAATGAAACATCAGATCTCAGCTGTCTTGAACAGTTTTCATCCTTAATAGCAACCCTGTCTGGCAAAGCCAATGCAATTGCTCTATTGTTGCAGTGTGCCTTATCTGATCAAATCCTGGTATCTATGCACAGATACCTGAATTAGTCAGCTAAAGCACCTTTGGAAATGACAGAGCAGAAACACGTGATTTCCAGGGTGCAGTTCACCTTATCCTGACACATATGGCTAAAACAAATCAAGAGCCACTTGGGATCAAATCTTAATGAAGATAAATACATGTAAGGAGCCTAAGCCTAAGATCTGGCTTAAGAGGAGAGATGGTACACAGCAGATGAGATGCATTCTCCTTTTCCTGTTTAAGGAAGTTAAAAAAGAAGGAGCCTAGGTCATTATTTACTAAACACTTTCTATAGACAGGAATTCCAACCTACATGAATGGTACAAGTCTAGGAAAGACAAGATATAAGCTGCATTTCCAGTTGGCCTGTGAGTCTTTGCAGTGCCTTTTGCAAGTGCCAGTTAAGATCACAAGATCACTGCTGCACCTACATTATTTTTCCTTTTCACTCACTCAGTTCTTATTTGGGTTGTCTTAAACCAAAAGTGTAATAACAGTTTGTTTTATAGAACCAATAGCATTGTTATAACACCACATATCCTCTACACTGAAGTTCATCACAAGAATCCAGTCAAATGCTGATTACTTACACAAAGTACTCAGAATTTATTTTTCTATTTCCTGCCTATGTAAACATGACAGTTCTGCATTTGCATCACCTTGAGATACTAAACTGATTCAGGCAGCAAGGCCTGCATCAAGACTAAGGCAAAGGGTTCTTGTCTATAAACAGTAATTTTTGTAGCCAGTGGAAATTAGACATTTTTCCTTTCCTTTTTTTTCTTCTAATACAGGTTATAAGAACAGAGTTTGCTTTGTGAAATGTTTAGAATTATTTACTCTAGTAAAAAGTTAGCAGTAATTCAAGCCATATTGTTCACTGCAAAGTAAGAATAGGAAAAATGCTGACTAAATAATGTGGTTCTAAATAGAAGGTTGTCAAGAAGCTAAGCCTGAAAAAAGATCACAGGATGCTGCAAACATTGCTGAAATCAGCACATTTGTTATTCAGAAACCAGCAGTTTCACAGATATGTACAGTGAAAAAATAGAGCCACCAAAAAAATCCATTTAGCCCAAGACACAGGTTTCTATTGTATAGCTGCCACCTTCCCAATTTATATTCTATTTACTGACCCTGTTTTCCAGAGATTTTAAAATTGCTATTCCTCCCCTCCCAAAAAATATACAACTACCATCTCCATAACTTTGGTTCTTAATGTAATTACATGAGATGTGCTTAGCTAACATAAATGAGACACTCCAGGCTAAAGAACCAAACCTCTTCAAATCTATATTTAAAACCTGAAAGACTGTAAGGACTCAGATAATTACAGTTCCATTGCACACACACACAAGCTGTCCTTCTAATTCTGCAAGTACTCATTAAAGATCAGTTGTACAGGCTTAATTAACATCAGTTCTTCAGCAGCCATCCTGCTGCTGTGCTACAGCAATGCTATAACATGCAGAATTTGTCACTACTTCCACTATAAGCTCCCATCTTGTGGGGTTTTTTTTAAACATTTCCAGATAAAAATGCAAAAATACCAAAACTGAGGAAGTTAAAATGTTAAGTTCCTATTGGCAATTTAAGATGCAGTTCAGATTTTTAAGTTTGCTCTTGTTGATTATGTAAATCATAATCAAACAATAAACAAAAAGAATCACCATTAAAAACCCTATCCTTTGTTATTCATACCTGTGCCAGCCATCTTTTTATTATTATTTTAAAATTTTAGGTGCACTAACCAAATGCAGACATCCTGATTTCAGGACACATTTCTCTAATCTTCATTAGAAAGGCCTGTTAACAATTTACTACTAAGTTTTGTCAGATTTAAAATATTTCAGTGGGAGAGAATTTTAGAGATGTATTTGTGAGTGATTTTCAATGACCCTTCTTTATTCTTCAATGATTTCCCTCGAAAAAAATGCCCTAACACTGCACACTGTGTTCAAATACATCCCTCTTTCTTTAGGTCAATCATTGTCTACATGCACATTTGAAAGGCATAGTTACAGATTTAAAAATAAATCAACCACTGACTGGAGCCTGAGTAGAACAGGACAGTCACTGCAATCTCCACAAACGCTCAGAATTAGAAATTTAGAATCAGTTTAACTAAGTTTAACTCAACCAGACTCCCAGCAGCATTGACAGGGATGTTGTACACGTGTAACTTACTGACACCCCACCAAGACTGTCCTCCACGTCACTTCAGCTACAAAAGTGCACTTTTGGAGTCTCATACAGGAAATTATAAATGTTAACAACCACGTAAGTATGAAAAATGCTAAATTCAAACCCACAAGCAAACGCTTGGCAGGTCTTTTGTATCTCTTTTCCTATTCTTCTGCAATACTTTTCATCCTCCTGTGCCAAGTATGTTACAAACTTGCTTTTCAGTCCTAAACACCAAGGGCAAAAAGCCCAGACCAAACATTTCTTTGGAAATTCGTTCTAGAACAGCTAGGTAAGTCTCAGCAAAACAAACAGATTTTGTATGTAGAGCTCCTGGTCTCATTCCTCTGCACACTTGAAATGTGTCTGAGTTCACCCCCAGGAGCAGCCTCAGTGATTTCAGTGGAGCCACATCCATGCAGCTGGGCTGAGCTGGACGGGCTCAACACCAGGGGTTTGTGGCCACTCACAGCACTTTGGGAAGCAGCTGCCCTCCAGCACCCTTCCCACTGGAACTCAGCACTGAAGGGACACCTCTCCTGATGTTCCTGTTTCTACATTTTCTCCAGACAGTAATAAGCAGCCCAAAGTATATCAGTTAGGCACTTTTCATAATTTCTCTGACTACTGAACACAACATATTCCAAATAGGTTAAATAAGTCACTTTGTTATATTACTCGTAGTTTAAGTGACAAAATGTTTACTATAATTAGGGAAACAGATGCTTAATGACAAACCTTTGGTTACACCGTGCAAAAGAAGCACAAGTGACCTCTTCAACCTGCATCCCCTGGATAAGCATGAGGTGCACCTCAGCTGGTCCCACACAGAGCAGGGCCAAAGCCACGGGAGAAGGAAGCCAGCACACAGCAGGGACCTGCAGTGACAAGCCAGCCTTACACCACAGGCCTGCCCACCAGAGCAGGGCTTTAGCTCAGCCAAAACAGAAGACTCAGATGAGTCCCCTAGAAGGGAATACACTATAACCACAGTTCTACGCAGAAACTAACCATGAACACTTTTACTAAGAATGGTAATTGACAACAGTTTCATTTATATTTGATCTACCTCATTCACCCATCATCTGCTCTGCAGCTGGGGTCTCAGGAAATGAACAGAAATTTCAATGCAAGAACATTTAAACTTCAGCAACAGCAACAGATAAGGACAATTTAATTATCTCAAAAACACAGAGCTTTTTATTAAAGTATTTTTAAAGACTGGATCAGCCCGAATGCTTTTGAAGGCAGTTCTACAATTGCACAGATAATAAGCAATTGAATTTTGTTTTTTCTATTATTTGTTGTTTATCAAAATTGTTAACTGCTACTTAGAGCAGCTGTATTTCTACATCACTTAAAACTGCTTCTCCTCTCTAGTAATTTAGTTCCTCTAATTAAGGTGGTTGCTACAGTGATACCCCATTGAGAAAAAACATTCTATAGGTAGAAGAAAAAAATAAAACTGAAACGGCAACGTAGAAGCCTGTTCCATTAAACTCTGAAACTTAAACTCTCGTTGTTTAAAGGAGAAAAGAATTATTTCACAATGCTATTTGCATATCAAAAACCTACTGCAGGAATGTGTGATTATATACACAGAACTTGCCTTGAACAGTTCTTACTGTTCAAGGACTGCTCCAAGGCCCCTCCTCAGCCAACTTCTTCATCTGATGGGAAGTCACTGACACATTGTAGAAGAACTGCAAACGCATTTCCTCACTAGATCTTTGGTGTGTCCATGTTTTAGGAGAGGGGATCATGACTGAAAAGCATGTGATTTCAGCGAGATTATTTTCAAAGCAGGTTTAGAAAAAGAACATGACTATACATTTGCAAAAGTGCCTGAACTCATAGCCTTTCCCACTACCTTAAAAATAATTTTTAAACATCCAGTCCCCAACTCCAAACTGATTTTACAAATCCAGTGATGCAATACGCCACTATTGCTTCAGGTTTTATAATTCAGAGAGTTCTTTATCATCTACTGGAGGGAGGAAAAAAAACCAAAACATATGCCTTGCTATGTGCTAATTTATCCTACTGCTGCTGTGAACTCTTATAGCTATTATTATCTAACCACACATCAGCACCTCAACAGCTGCAATCCATGGTCCCTTCAAAAGCACTTTAAGCAAAGAAACAGACTTTCGGTTCTGCGATTTGGAGCCCAATTAAATCTCAAAGCCAAGAAATACCAATATGAACTTCATGAGAAATAGATAACCAAGAAAGAAGCCACGTGGCTGAAACTGCCTGTAGTAGCATGTTTTGAAAGATTTAAATAGTTCCATATGAAAAGAGGGATTCAGTGACTCAGGAACTCTGATTCACCCATGTCCTCCCAGTTATCACCATGACCACAAGAAAGTAACCTGTGACATTTCTATTCACTATATACCTCCCAATAGTTTCATTTAACAGCTCTGACAGGTAAACTGACAGGAAGGACAGAGGCTACACCCTCCTGCTCAGCAAGGTCAGGAGAAAGCTGCAGCTCAGCTTTGCTACAAAGAACACAGAGCAAGAAGTGGCTTTATGTCCACACTACCCCCTGCAAGAACACAGGACTTTCTCATGACCTTGCTCTACATTGGTGTCTCCATCATCCCTCAATGAAACCACTGCAGTAACCTTCATTCAGAAGGTTTCCACTGTTTGGGTTGGGTAATTTATACAAACACTAAGAATAACCAAAATTATAACAGCAAATATTGATGACTAATAATGAAAGATATGAACTTTTTCAGAAATACTACAGGAATTTTGCCTTGCAATTTTAGCCATTTCCTATCAGTTAAAGGTTGGAAGGATGTTTTGCTGGCATCAAGTGATTACACCATAAGGTTTTCTGCAATTTCTTCAAAGGTAGTAGTATCAGACTGGGAAAAAGAGCATGAGGTAATAGAAGACCCTAACAAAGGGTTTTCTCCAGTTTCTTTTCCTTGAAGGAAAGGAATCAAGAGGGAAAAAAGGAGAATGCTACAAGGTGAATTCAAATGAATGAGTATAACTTACCTTGAAGAAACAGCGGCACACTTCTGCTCACAAAGTTTAGTCACAACTTCTTGTTTTCTCGAGTGTATTTAGTACTTCAGCAGGTATGAATAATTTAATAAATGCAACTACTGGTATAGTTCTATGGTTAAATTACATCAATCTACAACTGTATCGCTACCAAATGAGATGGACAAACACTAAATACAGTTGTCTCAGAATGTAGATACACTAGCAAGCATGTCCAGCTCAGGACAAAGTTTTGTGAAACAGCTAAGCCACTGTAAAAGTTCCTTGCTGCCCTAAGGAAGGCCTCTCTCCATTGCCTTCCTCTAGCCTTGTTTCTGGCAGTGAAGCTTCCTCTCTCTACTCCCCCCCATAAGCTTTAGTAGGTTTCACACCCACTGAGATGCTGACACAACTCACTAACCTGGCAGAGAACCACCCAGTCTCTTCTGCCAGGGCACTCAGCTCCTTGAAGGATCCAACAACACACGTCACAGTCACCAAAAAACCCGTGGGAGAAGCAGCCAGCGACAAACTGGCAGCAGAGGCAGGAGCAAAGGAGGGAAGAACAGGAACTCCAACTTCTGCCAAGGGTAAGCCATTCAACCAACCTTCCTTCTCCAACTTCCTCTACATCCCAGAAACCACAGGATTGCTAAAGCTGATACAAAGAGGAGGTGTGAACATACGGCCAGAGAGCAGAGAAAGAGCAGTACTATTTCCTTCAACATCCAGAGCTCACCACAGAGCCACAGGCACTTGAGATATGGGCTCGGCATGGGACAGGAGGGGTACAGCAGTGACACATCACGTCATGGAGCTGTTTACATCTCCACCATCTAGCAGGGTAATACCAGGCACAGAAAGTGGGTGTATGTAGGCACAGACCAGCCACACATCCCACCGAGAGGCACAATTATGTTGACTAGATACAACGGTGTAAAACACATATATAGAATGGGTAAAAACATAAGGAAAGACTGGGAAAGTTGCCTGACATAAGCAGAGGTAACCCTACAGCAATGACAGACAACTGGTCCCTCGACTGGGGAAAAACAAAGGAGTGCATGCCTTGCTCTGACAACAGGAAGTAAGACGATACTGAGCTTGTTTGCTGCTGGCACTCCAGCAGTGGCCACACCGAATACGGACCACGCAACAGACGCAGGCAGGAGGCACGGGAAGTGAAGTGGGAGCACAACTCTGAAAAACCGAAGACACACCACCAAAGAGTTCACCCTCCTGAGCCTGAGCCTCAGGTGACATTGCTTCGGCTGACGAGCATTCCCTGCACCAGCCGCCCGCCACCAGTCACCCCCATCTCCTCAAAGGCGAGTGACCCCAGCAATGCTCACTGCACACCGCGCTACCTCCGCACGAGCCCAGACCCCGCAGTACCCACCCAGTCCCACGTACCACACACGCTGCCCCTTTTCCTTGCATTTCCCACATCCCCCTTCCTCCTCAGAGCCCCCACACCACGGCAGGACCCACACATCCCCTGCCTGCCTCCCC
>VYXD01016034.1:480402-497460 GCA_013397195.1 Hylia prasina
TCAGCTCTTCGTTAAACGGGGGGATCTCCCCCTCGGGGGTGAGACACGTGCGGGAAGGCCCGGCCGGGTCCCGGATCAGTTGTACCCGGTCGAGAGCGGCCCGCGCCCGTCAGCCGGGCTCCGCCCCTCGGCCTTGGCCCCGCCCCTCGGCCCCGCCGAGCGGCGCAGCGCCCGCGCGGTGCAGGGGCGGCGGGACGGGCACTGCGGGCGGAGGGCAGCGCGCGCTCACAGGGACACGAGGGGACACACAGTGGCTGACAGGGACTCACACGGGCTCACAGGGACACACGCACTGGCTCCCCTGCTGAGGGTGCCACCAGCGGGAAGAAAGCTCCAGCTCCGGGTGCTCCCCAGCGTGCTTCACTTAGAGGAAGTAACTCGTGGGGAGACTCAGAGGGGTTTTGAAGGAGAAACGCAAACCGCAGGTTTTCCTGTCAAGGACTATCTAGTGTGCGTGCTTGGGTTTCTTACCGAACCTTTGTCCGAGAATACTTTTTGAACTAGCGCGGATCTTATTTTGGAGTGAATCAGAGTGAACAGGACCATGCTGCAGTCTCCCAGTGAAGGACAGCAGAGTATTGTAGATTTCTGATCGTTTAAGAGAATACAGAAGAAGATCTTTGACCAGTTAGGTGCTGCTTATTGTTCCCAGATGTAAAGCTGACAAACAGGAGCAGCAGCCATCCCCACTCATCAAAAGCCGCTACGGAGAAGTAGAAGTTGCTATCCAAGTTAAACTTGTCGAAGATGAAGCAGTCACACGTCACAGGGACGCCGTGAGGGGAAGCTGACACAGATGGACGATGATGTTTACTCTGGTCTCCTCCCAGAGTTTAAGGAGCTGCCATACCTGCTTCCAGCAGCCCACTTACCCCTGCAGCTTTCACACCCTCCCTCACCCCAGCATCTGCACTGTTTCACCTTTTTTTAATTTTTTTAATTTTTTTTAATCTCTTTAGGTTTTTTCATATTCTTTCCCTTCCCTCTCCCCCACTTCCTTTCAGTGTTACAAGGAGAAACAGTCAGCATGGAAGGAGGGGAACATGTAACTTCTGTCCAAGGAGCTGAATGCCTGCTGTACCCTTACTGCCCCTCCCTCAGTTAAGTGTTCTTTCATAGAAGCAGAAACACTTTTTGGTTCAGTCAGTTGTGGTTTAGGGTGTCGGTTTTTTTCTAAGACTGGTGAAATGTCAGAACCAAACTACAAGTTACACAGATGTAACAACTGTGTATTTTTGTGAGCTGTCTCTCACCAAACGTAGCTAAACTACCACTATTTTGATTAAGGATTCAAGTCACACCCACTCAAGAAAAGCAGCATGTTTTAGTATTTGTATCACTGAGGCTGCATTTATATTGTGAAATCCACTTTTCAGTTGAAGTATGCCACAGAAAGTATGCACTCTGTGTTGAGGAAGAGTTTTACTTCCTAAGGAGTAGCTGGTGTTAGTCATTTTCCATTACTCCATACTAGTGAGTGATGACTCAGTGTTGACCATGAAGGGACAGGCCAGTTGTGCTTAAATCCTACACCACACAAAGAACAAAACCTTGAAAAATNCCCCACTCATCAAAAGCCGCTACGGAGAAGTAAAAGTTGCTATCCAAGTTAAACTTGTTGAAGATGAAGCAGTCACACGTCACAGGGACGCCGTGAGGGGAAGCTGACACGGATGATGATGTTCACTCGTCTCCTCCCAGAGTTTGAGGAGCTGCCATACCTGCTTCCAGCAGCCCACTTACCCCTGCAGCTTTCACACCCTCCCTCACCCCAGCATCTGCACTGTTTCACCTTTTTTTAATTTTTTTAATTTTTTTTAATCTCTTTAGGTTTTTTCATATTCTTTCCCTTCCCTCTCCCCCACTTCCTTTCAGTGTTACAAGGAGAAACAGTCAGCATGGAAGGAGGGGAACATGTAACTTCTGTCCAAGGAGCTGAATGCCTGCTGTACCCTTACTGCCCCTCCCTCAGTTAAGTGTTCTTTCATAGAAGCAGAAACACTTTTTGGTTCAGTCAGTTGTGGTTTAGGGTGTCGGTTTTTTTCTAAGACTGGTGAAATGTCAGAACCAAACTACAAGTTACACAGATGTAACAACTGTGTATTTTTGTGAGCTGTCTCTCACCAAACGTAGCTAAACTACCACTATTTTGATTAAGGATTCAAGTCACACCCACTCAAGAAAAGCAGCATGTTTTAGTATTTGTATCACTGAGGCTGCATTTATGTTGTGAAATCCACTTTTCAGTTGAAGTATGCCACAGAAAGTATGCACTCTGTGTTGAGGAAGAGTTTTACTTCCTAAGGAGTAGCTGGTGTTAGTCATTTTCCATTACTCCATGCTAGTGAGTGATGACTCAGTGTTGACCATGAAGAGACAGGCCAGTTGTGCTTAAATCCTACACCACACAAAGAACAAAACCTTGAAAAATGCAACCTTTTCTGTGGTACTGCTATTTTAAGGTCATGACTCAGGTTACCACCTCTACCCTCAGGTCTAGGCAAACCAGCAAATCTGACTGTGTGAACAAACCAATTTACATCAAAGTTACAATAAATGAAATAAATAAGAGTCATGAGGAAATTACAGTATTGGTTTAAGAATTTATCTAGTTACACACCTGCAATTTTTAGCTGTCAGTTTCTTCTAAAGAGCTCCAAGAAGCCATACATTAGATTAGTGTTAGTGCCATAAGGCAGTAATGAAATCAATGGTTTTATTTACATTGTGACACTTAACACTGGTTTCAAACAGAATAATTACATTTGTGGGGTGGCATCATAATACCACAAAAAAGCATGTTACAGAAACAAAGAGTTCTGGTAAGATATACAAGTTTCACTTGAGAGCTGTGGAAAAAATATCTGCAGTTTCCATGAATTGTGTACAAGTTGGTGGGAAAGAGACTAAGGACAGAAAAAAAAAATCTATACACGAGTTAAGGCTCTTATTTGCAAGTGATCTTCCTATTGGAAGCATATTGAAAATGCTTTCTCTAAATAGGATGCAGCTTGAGGACTTAAACCTGTGCAAGAAGATTCACAATTATGGTGCTAGGGAGCACACTGTCCACAAAAGTAAGGGCTGTGTTTATTTCCTCTTTACACCACTCTGTTGTACACATGGGTCTTTACCATATGCACCTAAAGATTAAGATGTACATACAAGCTAAGTCCCCATCAAATATAGAAAGAGAAAAGGCATTTCTTCTTTTGTCCCCACTCAGCAGGGAACTCTAACTGGTGTTTCTCAAGCAGAAGGAAATCAGACATCCCTTTGTAAAAAAAGCCATATGGAGTTTCTGGAGCTGCTGCAAAGTAAAACTTGCCCAATTTACCTTTTAAAATGCATCAAGGTGTAAGCAGAGAAAACCAAGCAAACCACCCTTTCAATCAGAAGCAGTGTCAGGAACATTGGGTTTCACTTCTGCTGAGGAAGACAAAGAAGCACTGTGAACAGAATTTTTGCGAGTGCTGAGGAGAATGCAGAGAACAAAGCCTTAAAAAAAAAACCCCAAACTAAATGAAGTTTCAAAATAGCATCAGACTTGGAATTTAGGTGCTTGGTGACACAGGAAAAGGGAGATCACCCAAGCAACTCAAAGGCACCTGAGTGATGAGGGGACCTACTATACATTATGCGGTTCATTTAAAACCATTTTCATGCATTTGTGTACCTCCCTCAAAGCTACATATCATTTTAGTTACGATTTTGGAAGCCATTACAGGAAAGGTCTTTATTGAGAGTTAGCAAAGTTTGTTTGTTAAACAAAATGCTTTCTAGACCTTGAAAGGTACAAATAAGCCCTGCTAAGCACCAAATGGCCTTGGACACAAGAAAGTGGAGGGTTAAGGAGGGCAGGCAGGACATTAGCTCGGGTAAGAGCTGCTTCTGCTGGATTCTACCTTAACTGCAGGTACAAAGTACCCACGGGTACTTAGCACAAAGTACAAGTGAGCTGTTCCACAGCCTCACAGAACACACTGGCATTACCTGCACACACTGCTCACCACATCTGTGTTCAGTCTGACAGGGACACGGCTCTGCCAAGCCCCGCTGTGCTCTCAGCAGGATTTCAGTGCCCGGCTGGGGCAGGCCAGGCCAGCAGCTGCTCAGTCTGAAATACAGCTCAGTGCACACAGGCCAGCACTCTGAACACTGCAAGCTGCTATGTGAAGGGTACAAACCCAAAGGTTCTTAAATCCTGTTCTTGGGAGCCAAATTGAAAGCTACAGTAAGTGACCTGATAAGTAAGAAGTATCTGAACGCTTACCCTTTGCTCCTGTTTACCCTATGCAAGTGACCACATTTGATACAAGAAGAAACAGCATTCTGCATGTTGAAAAACTAGCATCACCACACTGGCCAGAATCAAGAGTTCGATTCCTTCTTGTGAAAAGACCCTATTAATCTTGATTAAGGACCTTAGAAGATTAACTAGCCCAAAACTGACTACCCTGTTACCTACTAAGGAGAGGAGATAATTGGGAAAGGCACACTACAAAACCCAGTTAGCACAACTCACAGGTATCTTTGGCAATGCATCCAGTCTAATGAATCATTCATGTAAAAAATCTTTCAAAGGACAGCATCCTATTGCCTTACTCACTCTCAGTTTCTCTGGGACTTCAGGAAAGCTCACACTTGAGAATGCATGTAACTGTAAAATAATTTTCATTCCTTTATTCAAACTTCACATATACAGTGGAGAAAAAGACATTTTAAAATAGATCCATATAATTATATGGATTTTTGCAACATATCAAATTCAGATCAAAATTAAGATATACACTGTATTTCATAACCAAGCTAAAGCTTAAGTGTGTACTTCGTTTGTGTAATAAAACCCAGGAACTACTCTGAATACTGGAACATTCACCAGTCAAATTCCACCCAGTGGGAAGTTCTTACAGCAATCTGGAGGTGCAGAATCCCTCTTTACGGCTATACAACCACACTGTAAACAAGTATTTGAGTTAGGCAGTTTCCCTTCTAGCTTCCAAAAAGCCTTCATTTTACAAAAGCAGTTGTTGTAAGTTGCAATGGACACAGGAAGATTTAAACCAGTGGTTTTCAGTATGGAAGTTGCCAACCCCAAATGAGTAGATCCACAGCAGTTATCTTTTACAAAGAACAGCCAGAGCCTAAGCTCAGCACATCATAGAGTCCTGATGTATATTTCCTCGTGGCTGGGTGTTTTTCCTCAGGTGCTAACAGCACAAACACTGTTCATGCAACTGGAAAGAACCAAACATTTGAAACAAGAGCCAGAAGAGTAACAGTGGATGTGATTTTAAGAGAAAAGCTGAAGGAAACTTGCACATTCTCACAGTAAGCCAGAGAGAGCTCCACAAAACAACCAGTCCTGATGGAAGAGGTTATGACAGTTAAATGCAAAGTTCAAGTTAGCCGTTTCCAGTCTAAAAACACTCCCTCCACCAGATGTTAGTACTGCTTTAGTCAGAAACTAACAACTGATTCCAAACACAGCTCCTAAGAAATAATACAGCTCTTATTCTAAAGACTGGGAAAGTGCAGGTAAAAACGTACTGAAATCTAGATTAACAGGTCAACACTTTACAAAAAAAAAATTGTAGGACTTGAATAATCCCTTTTTAAACTGCTTAACACATCTGATAAATAACTTACATGTCAATCTGATAAACGCTGTACCGTTTGGCTCTTGAATCCCAAAACTTTCCATGAGACACCATATCTCAAACACTCTCAAATAAATAGCGAAAAACCAAAAGATAGTGAGTGTTTCAAAGCAAGAGTAACAGTACATCACGCAAGGTATCAGCGCTATACATACAGGGAATGCCATTCTGGTTGAACAAATTCTGAAGCAGTATTCTCCATGAAATACTAGGCACAAGAATAAATCAATTAGACAGCGTTTTCTGCCTAATGGACAAGTCTAAAATTAACATTCTTGGCAATACAACATTGTAACTGATATGCTTCTTAACATTTAAGAGCCTTAATTGCAAAAATCATGAAGCGATGTTTATATTTGTGTCTTTGACAAGCAGTTACAGTTCTGGACAGATTTCTTCTATGCTGTGTGCTCTACTTTCCAGCTGGTCACGAGTAACATGTGCTGCATAAGAAAAATTACAAAAAATAGATAATTCTTCACACCCATTGAATATTTTCACAACACACACAAATATTCTCCTGAAATCATCTTTGCTTCTCCAACGATCATGTTTGCCAACCCATCTTAGCAATGTATAAGCTTTTAGTTGGAGAGTGCAGGAACTTGTAAAACAGTTATTTGACCCTCATGTTCTAAAGAGATGGCCAACACCACTGTTCAGCACACCAAGCACTTGAGTGCTCACCCCCCAGAACTGGGAGGATTTAACTCAGGTGTTTGGAACTAAACCATGAGGTTCCTCAAACACCAGCAAACAGACTACTTCCCAGGTCAAATTTCAGTTCCAGGTGAGACACGAAATGAAAAAAACCCCAAATTTATACATGAAGGAGCACAGTCAGTTGTGTTTTCAGGAAGTTGTTAACTCATGCTTTTGAGCAAAAGCGCTGCAATAAAGCAGAGGAAACTTCTCCTCAGTGCTGATCAAAGAATAGCTCATCAAAATGATAATAATCTTTTTAAAATGCCAGTTAGGCTTGGGCATGAGTTAGATTTGCTAACATGCAGTTTAACAAGCAAACAGCACAGTTAACCAGCAGAACTTACTGCTGTGTGCTCCCAGCCTTCTCACTTAATTCATCTTTAGGGTGATGCTTGCCCTGATTAAGGAAACACAACATATTCTGTATGTACCAAAGGCCAAAGGGCACACCCAGTCAGTGACAGCTCAGCTGCTGTGTGCCATCTGAGCAGGGTTAGCAGAGCAATGCAGCTCAATGAACCAGAGAAGGACAACAATAGCCTTACTGCTTGTCAATTGAACTGCTACAGACAACACCCTCGGGGTGATACTTTTGTGTAACAGAAGACAGGTCTGCACTAAAATCATCATGCTTAAATCTACCTGTATCAGGAATATTTCCTTCAGTGATTTCAAAGAGAATTTCTAAAGGGAAGGTTTTTATGGAGAGAAACAAAGGTCACTTCTGCTGGCAAAGTCTACTTATGTGGTTCATAGAGTCATAAATAGCAAGTAGCCAGAGAAGGTGAAATGCTGAAGCAAGCAAATGCAGAGTCATAGAATGGTTTGGGTTGGAAGGAACCTTATAGGACATCCAGCTCCAAACCCTCTGCCATATGCAGTCTATTACAACTCCTACTTTCTTTTCCACAAAAGAGCTTGGCTGCCAGAATCCATATGCATGGGATAAGGCTACTTGAGGCAAGAAAGGAATGATCCATCCATTTAAAACACTTGGTAGCCACAATGAAGACAGGAGCAAAAATGTACAAAGAGTTCTCACCATCACTGACTGGACTGGCCATCTTCATTTCAATCAGCAAGAAATCTCAGTCTGTAATCAAGAAGTGCAACTTGTATTAGTGGACCTGGTGGTATCTGACAGGAGCCTCCTTAAACCAGCCCTAAATCTTTAGCCCCTTCTTTGAAAGCAGACTGTAGAGATTAGAAGTGTACTGTTAGTTTTACTCAAATAGAAACCAGACAGAATTAGAGGGTAGAAAAGAAACATCAAATAAGAGAAGCACAGAATCTTTAAGAGATCTTCATGGATAGGAAAAAATCCAAGTGAGAAGAGATTTTCAAATTGCCTGAAAAACAACCCAGGAGCCAGTGGAACCCCAGAGTCACAACAGACCACTAAAAATGCCTCTTATGTCACATCTTTACCTGCAACAATTGTCAGTGCTACAGAAGTCACGTTATTCCATTGGAATAAAAGGACATTGCATGGCAGCTCTCACTCACATAGACTGGCTGACATAATAGCTGAGGAGCAGCTACATAACCTCACGATCTCTACAGCTTCCCAAGAACTCAAGTCAGATGGAAGAATTTATAAAAATATAGCTACAATACAACATGCAGAAAACCCAGGACATTTTCTTTGAAGTTAAATGCAAGCATCAGGGCTGTTAGTTTAACAGAGTGAAGCCAAAACAAGCCATTGCAAAAATCAACTCCTGTATCACCCAGTACATACAAGAGTAAGGAAACCCTTCCTTTTCTGCTCTAGACAAAAGTACTTTAAAATACAATTTCAAGTCAAAGAGCTCTTTGAAAGTTAGCCAGGTGAATAATCCTTCCATACACTGTTCTCAGGAACATGAATATTAATAGGATTTTGATTGCCTTCCACAAAGGAAACAGCCTAATTTTTAAATACTCAAGTGCTTAATGTAACCAAAAGCACAGCATGACCAAAAGCACAATGACCAAAAACCCCAAGTAGCAAGTGTTAAAGCCATCTATTTGAGAAACCTTCTGTAGCTCTAATTAACACATATGAATAAGGAGATTTTTCTGTGCCCTCCGAAAACAGATGAGAGAGCAATAAATAATGCAATCTCAGAAATGTTATTTCAGTAAAACTTTGACATTAACACAGATATGTGCTGAACAGTTCTCATCTCAATATAGGAATTTCTTAAAATGTGGGCAGTGGCAGAAGACTGGTTCATTAACATTTTTGTTCATACCCCGTCATCCTTTGCCCAACCCTTTCTCATAATCCCTCTGAGGACACTCAATTCACCAGCTGCTACAGAAGTGAGACCAGTACTTAACCTCAGAGGAACTGATCAAGGACAGGGATTAAAGGCTGTGATAGCTGATATAGAGATTAGGAGATAACAAAACATGAAGGTTTAAGCAGAATGATAGGAAAGTGAAGAACTGAGAACTACATCAGGTTAATGGGAAGTATTTCTATATGCTATGGTGTGCAGGTGAACCAGTTAGTTAACGGTTTGCTACACTGGCAGACAGTTACATTTATGGAATCTATTAGCCATGAGCAGTCTAAAATTGATAATTACCAGTTGTGGCTCTGAAGCTGGTTATGAGGAAGGTGGAATGGACTTCAACAATAGAGATGGAAAAATGCTGCAAAGGTGTGCCTTCTTTCCACTGGCGAATGCAGCTGGGGAGCGGAGTTGCCTCTGTTTTACAGCAGAGTGCAGAGGGATGGCAGCTTCAGGCCATGCGGAAGGGTCATACGGTTGGCTACTGCAGCCCTCCTTTCCCCTGGAGAGTGAAGTTCTAGTAAATTGCCATCATAAGGCCTATGCTGAGTTACTGGATACAGTCCAGTAATGGGTCTCAGACACATACCAAATGACCCTTTCAGAGCGACTGTGAAGGAATTAATCCTCCTGTAGTAAATAACAGGATGAAAAGGTGCAATCCACAGAACTTAAACACGCAACTTTGCAAATCATCTTTTTATTGCGTGGGATTTAAATGAATTTTAGAAGGGTTCCTAGTTCACATGGTTGTGAAAAGCAGATGTGAACCAAGTTAAACCCATGCAGCATCTTCCCAAGTCTGCAGACCATGCTAATATCTCATAGCTTTGCCAACTACAGATGAACGAGGCTTACAGACTTCACTGCCACCAGTCTCATGAGCAACAGATGTGTGTTTTTTTAATGTCAAAAATTTATTCAAAGTGCTGTTACATAAAGAGGTGGGGAGTGAACTGTAATTATTCACCAGAATACCACCACAAAAGTCGAAGACTTTTCACCCAGAGAGAAGTTTAAAGATGAAAGAGAAGGTGTCAGCCTCTATAGTTTTAGGAGTTTCCTATGAAGAGACAGCCCTGAAACAGGTTCCAGCAACAGCTCCCACTTAAACATCCCAGACTTTCTTCCAGTACTGCACAAAAAGTGAAGTTGAGTCTCTTATCCCATACTATAGCAATGAACATTTCTGCTCAAGGACAAGTCTGTATTGAAGGCCTAACAGCAGTTTTACATTACAGTGTTCTTCCTCACGAAGATAAATACAGTCCTCTCAACAGGGAGGAAACATTGATGGCAATTTCCCATTGCTGGCTACAGGATAGATTGGGAGCAGAATGGGAAATGACCCACAACAAAAAGGGCTCCCCAATGTGGCCATTAAAGTGTTCAGTACAAGAGAGCTCCTCCTTTAAAAAGGGCACTGGCAACTTCACTACCCAAAGTCAGCTAGGGTGGGGAAATGGTAAGAAGCAGAGATGTTTGTTTTTCTGTTATGCCACAACAAACAAAAGCCTACATGCTGTTTATCAACACTGATAGTTTTTGCTCCACGCTACAAATCTATCAAGACAGAGTGCAACATTACTCAGTGAGTGTTACATACATACTGTACTCCTTGTAGTCAGTCATTCTCACACTTGAGTATATTCATTTCCCAAAAGCTCAAAGGGCCACCAGTACTTACAGGTCTTTTTAAACCAATCAGTAGCTCACCGTGTTCAGTAACTTCTGTACTCATTGTTTCTACATCTGCAGCATCACGCATCTCTTCATCCTCTTCATCTTCCTCTTCTTCACCATGTAGTTCTTTTGCAATGAGCTGCCTTGCCAGTTTGATGTTTCTTCCTTCATTGTAATGCATTTTTCTCTTCATTTCAAACTGTTTCTTTTTCTCTGTGGACAAACAAATGGAAATAGTTGTTCCTTCCCTTAAAAAAACCAACACATTTTCTTCAAAGAGGAACTCACTGAATAAAAATTATCATCTTCAAGCAGTGGAGTGTTCTTTTAAAATGAGTCTGACTTACAAAAAAGATAGTAATTGATGTACTGGAATCTCAGAAGCACTTTTATAAGAACCTGTTTGCAACTAAGAGCAAGTCTGAACCACGAGAAGCATCTGGTAAAAGTACACAGAACTCCGAAGTTTCACAAGCCTTGTTTCTAAGTAAACTCAAGGACAAATTGGGACACACTGCTGGGACAGAAGATGAACTTTTGCAGATGTGTGGTTTGACTCCTGGCTAGCCACCAAAGGTCAGTTATGAGAGATATATTTACCACATGTAGAAGAAAATATTTTCCACTTTCCCCATGGCCTGAAGCCAACTCTGCTCCATATATTAAACATTAGCATACACAGCAGTAATGCGTTACAATTTAAGTGAATTTTGCTTACTGCCAGCCCCAACGCTTTGTTCTTTTCCTTCCTTTAGTATAGTAACATTTCATGCTCAAAGTTAAGGCCAGGAAATTTGAGAAGCAGCAGCTAGATAACACAGGCCTGAAACCTTAGAAGTATTTTTGTTTGACTGTTCCCTCAAAACATTCTAGTCCAAGTTAACATGAAACAACATCTCTGTTAAAGATGCTTTTTGCTTTGGACTAACTGTAGACTTCCTATTGCATCCATCCATCCATCTACCAGTTGCTTTGAGAAAAATGAAATATCATCTGTACGTTTGCAAGCAATTAGCAGCATTTTATTGGTAGTGGTACTCATTGGATTAAGTCTACCTGAGGTATGTTCAGATTAAGAACTATTCCTTCAATCCCAAACCAGAACTTCTTATTTGAGGTGTCTTAGCAGAAATTTCTGCACCTTAAGCTTGTATGCAGGGAGGCAGCCAGCAACAGCAAATTCTTGTTTATATGTAGATCCCAAACCAAACATTCCTGATTAGAAACAAGCAGCATATTTGTCCAAACACTATTTATCTCTACTTTCAAATCACAACATTTTTCTGATAGTACTTCTTCGCAAATATTTCTTGAGGAAAACCTGAAACTATTTGTAAGAAAAGAGTCTAAACAAAAGAAAGAAAACAACTCATGCTTACCCCGTTCTTCAGGTGTTAATTCTTCATCCTCGTCCTCCTCCTCACTGCTTTCTTCTTGCCTTGCTATAATCTTGGGTCCTCTACCTTCAGCTGCAGCTGCCAGTCTACATAAATCATGCAACACAAAATGCTGAAATTGCAAGGTTTTCACTATTTAAAATAAATGACATTTCAGAACACTCATACGAACAGCTTTGTTCATTTTTTTTTGCCATATTTATATGTAGCAACAACCTGCAAGAGGTTTAAATTACCAGTAGCACTATCAAACACTGAAAACCATTTAGTTTGACAATAGCAAAAATGCAGCTTCTAGAGAAACCAGCAAGAGCTCGCCATAAAGAAAATCTACCCCAGGAAAGAGCAGATTATCTTCATGTTTAATCATGTTTTTTTATTTATAATACTTACTTTTTACTCAACACATCTGCTTTTAAGGGCTCATATTCTGAATCACTCACTGCATCCTCATCATCTTCTCCTACCATGCTTGAAGGGCAAACAAAAAGTAGCCTTTTTTAGTAATTTGCTCAAGTTTGTTGTTTGCTCAAAAAAACAGTCAAAACCTTACAACACTCAATTAAAAGACTCCTTAAGTGCTTTACAAGCTTTCCAAATCAACTTTAAATATTGATATGATGACAATATATTCTAGTACTGAAGAAAAATAAAATAAATAGAAGTCAGACTTATTTGATCCATTCAAAACCTAGACTATCTGCTAGAATAAACCTTCTAAACTTTGTCCTTTCAGGCTGTTCTCCTTATTTAGAAGCTTTCTAGATCTGAGTATGTTGCATCCACCCAGCAGGCCTGCACAGTAGTACTACATCACACACAAAGTAAATTTTGCTCTAAACCCACAATTACACCTGGCAGCACGCAGGACAACACTTCAGCAAGCTTACCTGTGGTAAGGAGTACTTGGCTCATCAATTTTCATCAAGCCATAATCTTTGCCTGGAGGGTGGTATGTAGCTATGATGTTCATTTCATCCCACTTCTGGGACTTTTTACTGAAATAAGAAAAGAAAATGAAATTTTCTTATATTCTAAACATATAGTTCTGCTTTATCAGAGAAGGAATTTTTAAAACATCATCTGATCTCCACTACATACTAAGCATAAAAAATATTGTTATGAGATACAGAGTGTTCAAAGTATAACTATTAAATACTGCTCTATACATATTTAAGTCATAAAAAATTATCAGTGCAACTTAATTTCCCTAGCAAGTCACAACAGCTAAACAAACTCAATGATCTACAAACATATTCTTATTCATATAATTCAAGTCTTCTCCTGGTCTTGTTCAATGACTATCTTGTGAACAGTTTGATTTTACAGCAACTTGTAAAAAGAGAATTCTTCCCCTTATTACAACCCACAAGACTTCAACACAACCCAACACCTCTCAGTTCACCTCTGCTGAGGGAGCTGGAATGATCATTAGCAAAACTGTTACATAAACATTAGCAACCAACAAACCCCCTCCTGCAGTGAAATAAGGAGCACAGAACAAGCTGGTTATTAATACTGCTTTTGTCATCCTAAATTGGAATCATAAGCCAAGTGATTCACTGCTATAATTACACTGAGGGAGTTTCACATTTTATACAGACAGGCACCAGTGATGCTACATTATCTAGAATTTTCTTAGTCAACCAGAAAATGTACCGTTTTATGTATATTTGAAGAAACTAAAGCTCACCCACATTGACTGCTCACTGACAAACTATATAAGCCACAAAAAAGCAATTTCCTTGTGGCCAGAGAAAGAGCCATCCCTCCATGGATCTAAAAACCACAAGAGAATGTTTAATAAACACAAACCACTGTGTTCCACATTTTTCTGAAAGGGTTATTGCAAATTTCATATAAGGTGGTCTTTCCCTTAGATTAAGCCAATAAATTTAATCTTAGAATAATACAAAAATGGCACAAATTAATATATTCTTGTTGCAAATTATTAGTTAAGGAAGCAAACATTACAGGACTTTGTGGGTCTTGTGGAGGGTTTTGTTTGGTTTGGGGTGGTTGTTGTTTGGATTTTTGGGGGGTGGGAGGGGGCAGTTGGCCAGAAGACTTCCACTTAACTGCTCTTGTTTAAATACAGACCACTCCAATAACAGATCTGAAAGATATATTCAATCTCAATAACACAAGTGCTTTTGAGCAGAATAATATCTGTAAAACAAACTTAATAAAGCAAAATTCCAAGCACAAACAACATTCTGCATTTACAGGATCACTGAATAATACCATGTGGGGGAAAAAAACTAAGGAGAAAAACAAAATCAATGTGGGGGTTGATGCTGAATCCTACATGCCACAGGCTTACACTCCAGAAATTAATACAAATTGAATGGTCTTAATCCCCTCAGCACACAGAAACCAGTGCCAAGGTCTCATGTTGGAGGCTTCAGGTCCATTTAATCATTCTGTGCAAACACAAGGACTGCAGCATAAGCGGACAACCCGTGAGGCAATCGAGGCTCTGGCAGGGCGGGGAGTCATGAGCTTTGTGATGACAAAGCAAGAGCTCCGGTCTAGGAACGCCACTCATTCAAAACTGTCTGGTTAGGAGTCGAAAAATCAACAGCTTGCCCAGTTTAACACAGCCTAAAGTTCATCCATGATCAACACGAGATGCTCACTGTGCTGCACAGTGAGGATTTTTACCAGCCAGAGTACTTAGCCAGTGGTACATAGGGTACACAGCCCCTGTAAAGAGACAGAGCTCAGCTGACAAGGAAATACAACAGATGGGAGAGATTCCCATCACGTGCTTTGTGTTCACTTGCCCAGAGCACATCAAGGTTTATAGCTGAGACTCACAACTCCACCTAATAATAATATTGGCAATCTTGGAACAATCCCTTTGGCATGCACTGCGCTGGAAATCAGACAGCCCACACCGAGCAAGTCAGTGAGTCATAAATAAAAGACTGAACGAGTTTTTAGTGGCTTAGCTTTTCACACTTATTTTTTTAAACTCAGATTCCAACACTGAAAGGCTTGGCTGTGGAACATCTCCCAAAGCACAACTTAAAGTTCACCTAAGGGGAAAAAAAAGTCATTAGTGGCAAAGAGACAAACATGTCATTTCACCCCTGCTTGTAAAAAGCCCTCACAGGAGAGTGACTAAGTGCTCTGAAAACCCACACCTCCCCTGCTTGTCTCCAGTTTTGCATGCTTAGGCATGTCTGCACAGCACAACACTAATGACAGGGCTTGGGACCATCACAGGGAAATGCATCCTGACACCCCTTCAGATACAGAAATAGGAAACCCAATCTTCCTTAGGAAAATGAGATCTGAAAAATCTCATAAATGCTCATTTTCTCACATCTTTAAAAATACACAGTAACTTCATTTGACACCACAGCAGGTGGTGTGGACAGGCAAGAAGTTTCAGCAGCAGTAACAGCCAAGGAACACCTCTCACACCTGCTCCTGCCATAGCAGACTCACCTCTTCCAACACAGCTGCTTGTGCACACACACACTTCCATAATGCCTTTGTAAAATATCACATCCACTCTCTCACAGGCTCTTACAGGGGTCTGAAGGCAAAAAACACTGTACCCCAGTGTGTATGCCAAGAGCACATCTGCCATTAAAGCACAGTCTCAGCTCTTAGGATGCAGTTCCAGTGGTGTCCCAATTTCTCAAGCTTCCTTCTTGCATCGTGTTTTCATTAAGGAAGTTTTCCAAACAATATTACCATCACTAACAGCAGCACAAGGTCAGTAATGATGCAAGTACATGAGCTCTGCTGAACATTGTGCTTTAAAAGATGACTGCTGACACAACGAGCTCTTTGATCTACAGATATTTTTAAAGACCTTCAGACCTCAACTTCAATATTAGAAATAAGCAGAAGAACCAAGAAAACAGGTACCTGAACTTATTAATTAATCTTTGATCTCAAAGGAAAATCACAACTGTACTACTTATCATTCTTCTAAAAACAAAATTTTTGGTTTTGTTTTCCTGAAATCAGAAATAACACTGATATATTGATACACTGTCAACCAAAAATAATACCTGCTTAGAAATCAGCTTTATATGACCTGTACTGATCCTTCCAGGAAATTTTCTAATGCAGCCTGCCAGGTTTAGCCAAGATCTTTCAATTTGCAAGGCAATTTCAGAATTAATCTGTCTTTACTGGCTCACGTTGGTAAACAGGAAATAGAAGCTAGACTCTAGCCCACTAACTGCTTCCCAAGAAATTACTGTGTGCAATAACCAATATACCATACACTCAACAGTTCATACTCCAATTTCTATTCATTTTTCAAGATGGTATAAAAGAAACTGCAGAAAATTAAACACAGGTTACCAACAGCCAGTTGCAGTTTATGTCTGGTGTGGTACTAAACACATCAGGCTAAATAATATTAAAACTAAAGAAAAGGAAAAGAAAAAAATCACATTTGTGTAACATATTGCTACTTATGCTCACCTGTTTCAAAAATATCATCTCATTCCAGTTGAATTTTTTCTCTGGAAAGCAGGAGCAGCTAACACAAGCAACACTGCAACCCAAAAGCTCTTCTTTCTTACCTTGCTGACTTTAGACTATAACCATGACTTAACTAGGCACAAATGAAAGGAATGTTACCATAATAATAATAATAATAATAAAAACACCAGCATGACCATTTTATTTTATCATTATTTCTCTCCTGGCAATACCGAATAAGGTGCCAAAAAAAAAAGAAAACTGTCCAAAGCAAACGTGTAACCACTGAGTTCAGGTCAAACCTTGCCCATCATAACTTGATGAGAATCACAGCAACAGCAGGCAGCACATGCTGGGTGCATCAGGAAAAGTGAAGGATTCTTACCCATCAAGGACAGGTGATGGGTAGCTGGGCAGCTAAAGACGACTTCGGGTATATCGAGACTTACTCGGCATGTTACAATTAAACCAAGATTTTCATGTCATTCAAATCACAAACACGGCTGTGCATATTCTCAAGTGTGAGATTTTTATGGATGGATCCTGCTCAACCGAGAATATATCTTGATGATGTTTCAGCCCATGTTTCAAAGGTCCCGTCTCCAGGGACACGCTTCTGATTACAAGAAGCGAGCTGCCTATGAGAAGGCTGAGAACAAATCAAGCGCATTTCCCAAACTGCGAACCATCCTCGTAGCATCGGTAAACCCTTTGTGAGCTGCCACACTTAGCAGGTGACAGCCACTCCTGGGCAGGAGGCACGGCGACAGCTCCCGCCAGCCTCATGCGGGCAGCGCTCCCCGGTGCGCACCCGGCATTCCCCCGCTCCCAGCGGAGCTGGGCAGGAGCTCCCAGCGCCGGATCCCCCCGCCGAGCGGG
>VYXD01016034.1:497508-533159 GCA_013397195.1 Hylia prasina
GTCCCCTGGCGGCCGGCGGACCGACAGCGCCCCTGCTGCCGTGCGCCTGCGCGAGCGCGAGGGGGCGCTCTGCGCGCGCAGGGGGCGCGGGCGTGGACACAGGGACGGACACAGGGATAGACGGACACACGGACACGGACACAGGGATAGACACACGGAGACATGGACACGGCACAGACACAGGGATAGACGGACACACGGACACGGCAGAGACACAGACATGGACACGTGGACACAGGGATATATGGACACGGGGACACAGTGACACAGGGGGACACAGGTACAGAGATACAAGGTCACACAGACACAGGGACACACGGGCGCACGGACACAGAATCACTGAATCAGTCAAGTTGGAAGGGGTCACACTGCACAAGATTATGTCCAGATTGTTCTTGAATATGTCCAGAGACAGAAACTTCACTGCCTCTCTGGGCAATGTGTTCTACTGCTCCATCACCCACATAGTATAGAAGTTCTTCCTCATATTCAGGTGAAATTTGCTGTGCATCTGTTTTTGCCCATTGCCTCTCATCCTAGTGGTTGGCACCACTGAGAAGAGCCTGGCTCCACCTTCTTGGCATCTCTCCTTCAGATCCATACACACTTTGATGAGGACACATGGACACAGAGGTCTGGTGTGTGCACAGGGCCAGTGCCCATGCATGGGGCACAGAGGAGGTGTATGCTGCCTTGGGGCTGTGTGCACATCCACGGAGCTCTTGGGACTGTGTGGGGCTTGTGCCTGTTTGGCAGTCCCACACACACTCAAAGGATTTGCATGTGCAGGGTGTCCTACGTGTGTGCTGTTGCACTGGGAACATCTGCTGGCACGTGGCAGGACAGGCTGCAGCTGTGCTGTGGTGTCCCCGAGCTCTCTGTGCCACCATGTGGAGATGCCCTTGGCACAAGGTGTTTGCCAGAGCAGCCCAGGTTTGTCTCTGTGGCACAACAAAGGAACCAGCATGGTCTCCAGAGGGCCCAGGCATCGCAGGGTTCTGAGTGAAACATTCCCATTTCTCAGCTGCAGCTGGAGATCCCAGTTTCCAGCCAGATCCAGGAGCAGTGCCTGCCCAGCCGATGGAGCTGTAGGTTCCCACCCCTAGGGCTCAGTGCCCGGACAGCCACCGTGCCATGGGCTTGCATCACACAGAATGAGGGCTACAGCAGCACCATCCATGTCAGAAGGAAAATAGGAACCCAAGGAAGCAGTTATGAAATGATTACACCCAGAATCTGACACACTTGGGAGCAACAACACAGTTGTTTGTATCCTGGCATGTCCATCATCCTTATAGCCTGAAAAATTGGGTGGAGTGTTTAATTCTGTGTCACAGGAACTGTGGCATTAGGATTTGAAAGTTTAAATGGATAATGACTTAAACATGGCAGTTGTTTCTGGTCCCTCCCATCCTGGCCTTCTCTGACTGGTAAAGATTAGTGACATACTGGCTTCCTGCTCAGCTCCTGTAGCTCTCCCAGGGCAAGAAAGTGCTCTGCAGCACACCCATACCACCATGGTCCCACCAAAATAAGTGTAGGATGTTTCCTGCAGATTTACAGCATTCTACATCCATGTCATTATTTCTTCACGTCAATAAAAGCAGCAGGAGATGGGGGTCACTGTCAGCCGAAGCCACAGCACAAATTTACTGGGGGGTGTCCACACATCCAACCTCAGAGAGCTGGAAAGAGCTCCAGGCTCCTGGAGCAAGCCATTTCCCTTCAGCCGTGGTTGTTATGCTCATTGCAACCCTGCTGTGGTGGTGCTGTGGCCTCAGAGGAGGGGCAGGCCCCACACGCTGAGCCCCCCAGCCTGCTGGCAAGGGCTGTGCAGCTGGGAAGGTACAAAAGGCCCGAGGCAGGTATTTTTATTTCATTTTTAATGAGTTGCATGTATGCTATTCAAGCAGAGTTGTCGTGGTGCCTGCTGAACACCTGCCAGGGCAGACGTGGTGCCAGCAGGCACTCGGCACGTGCAACAGCAGTGGGCAGGATGTCAGGCAGAGCCTGCTGTCTCCTGGTGTTCAGGGGAAAGCCTCTGGAGGAGAGAACAAGGGAGCAGCCCCATCTCTTTATGCCTGCTTACAAGTACAGTCAGAGCTGGCCCCTTGGGAGGGCAGGACCAGTCTCATTAGAGGCAAGAGGACCATTGGGGATGGAGTGATGCTGAATCTCTGGACATTTTCAAATTTAAAACACAAAGGGCAAGATCTGATTTCTACCAAGGAGATCTGCTGACTTAGCAGCAACATAAGCCTACAGTCCTGCTTTGGAAAACTTTCAAGACCCTCAGCCTCAGTTCCCAGGCTGCAGGACTGACCCAGCATGTCTGGATGTTGCTGCTGCTAAGGCAGTGCCCACAGTGTAGCTCAGACACTGTAGATTCCTGGCAGGCCCAGAAGCACCAAGACAAAATTTGGAAACATACATGGAGCTGTGTGATGAACGATTTTTCCCCAGGACCAATACTTGCACATTACAACTCATACCCTTTCCCATCCACATACTGGAGGAATCACAGCAACAGCAGAGTTTCAGGTCTGCACTTCAGGGTTTCCTTCTTTCACCCATTAGCACTGACTCAGTCAGTTATGCTGCAAAGTCAGAGCAATACCAAAAGAAGGGGAAGAGTGATACAGAGGACGACAGCAAGGAGTAACTCTGGGCTGGCAAACTACTGTTAGGATAGAGGAAACTACTGTTATTGAATTTCTCAGGTACACAGAGAAATCCTAATGGATAATAAAGCAAGCAACAAAGTTTATCTCTGGTCTGGTGGTGTGTTGCTGCATGCCAGGAGTTACATCTCAGCAGGGCAGTTGGCCTGATCAGTGGGCATCATTTTCTCGGTGTCGATCTTGTAGGACTGGAGAACACTCTTCAGCTGCTCCACGGTTTCTGGGTGCATGTCAGGAGCTCTTGACAGAATCCAGGCGTAGTCCATGTGGAAGAGCCAGAGGATGTTAGTGCAGGAGTAAACCAGGGAGTAATTTTCATAGTCAGTGGAGATGACCCAATAAGGAGCAGCAGGCATGACTAGGAGAGAGGAGGGCACCATGAGTGCTGTGTGTAACCAGCTCTGGACAGCCCTGCAGCACCACAGCCACAGCTCCTGGGACTGTTCCCACTTTGGCTGCTGCATACTTGTGGTCAGTATAGGGAGCTATAAATTATAAAAGCCTACCAGGACTCCTTGTTCTGCCCAGAGGAACTTGAGAAAGACACAAAGCCCTGACTATGAAGGTCTTTTTGGAAAGTTAATGCTATGACCTGAACAGCTCTCTTGGACTGATGAAAGCCTCACCAGTATGAGGGTGCTGGCTGCTGGGAAGGAACTGTAGTGCTGGGAGCTGACACTGGTGATAAGAGGAGCACAAACCACCACCCACTGCCATGGGGAACCCTGCCGCAGGGAGCCAGCTGAGCCCAGAGCTGTTCTCTGGGGCTCACACTGGTGAACGTGGTTGGGGCTGCACATGCTGCAGGTGAAATGGCAGCCAGTGATGCCATAGCAGCACAGAATTAAGTCTGGCTGTGCTCATGGAAGAGTCATTGTACTCTCTTTGCAACTACCCCTCCTCCACTCATTTCTCCAAATAACCCCTCTGTGAAAGAGAGCTATGAAACTGCCAAAGAAAAGGTATGAGGGAGCAGAATAAGAAGTGATCCAAGGGGATACTGCAGCTCACTTTCCAGTGTTGCTGCAGACAGAGAAAAGCCCTGTGCAATGTGGCACAGCACCTCAGCAGGCCCCTGTTGAGTGTTACAGTGACAAGGCAAGGAACAAGCAAACAAAACCATATTATTAATGCTTATTAAAATCCACTTGTACGTAAAGGCAGCGTGGGCAAGTAGCTGTACTGCAGTGTGCAGAGAAACAAGCTTATTCTTGGGTCTTGCAGCACTGTGGGGCTGCCTCCCCCACCCCCCCACCTCCCTGTCCCCATCTGTGAAATAACCTGGAGGGACAGCAAGGCTGCTGATCTTTTATGCTGTCAGATCAGCTGGTGAAGAGTTCTCCACCACTGAGGGGGCTGTTGCTGTAAATGTCATATCAGTGTCACCAAACCACTGCCTGCTGGTCACAACGTCTATGTTAGCCCTTTGCTGCTATGCTGAAGTCACTCGGGGAGCTCCACGCCTTGGTTTGCAGTTTCTGACCCCTGGGGCCATGGCACAATGCTCAGACCACAGCCCTGCCAAGGCCATGGGCACTGGGGAGTCTCCCACCACACACTTACACCAGTTAAAGCGGACACCCAGCTTGGCCGGCTGCTTTACATCCATGTGCATCATTTCTCCTTCAGCTTCATTGATTTTGCCATTGGCACTAAGGGGAGAATGACATAGGTGAGAAGTAAAGGCAGGAAAGTGGGAGATCATTTTATTTTTTACTTCCACTAAATCATCTCTCCTGACACAACTACCTGTCAAGAGGTGGCTGAAATAGGTACTAGTAAACCCCAGCATCCCTGAGGATGTTTTCAGCAGCTCTCAGGGCACAGCAGGTCCAGGGCCAGGTGCAGCTGGGTAGGTTAAACCTCCCCAGCATCCCAGGCTGCCTCTCTCCAAGTATCCCTGCCAGTGGGATGTCCTTTGGTTCCAGGGTAACAATGACAGAGAAGAAGGAGAGCAAGACCACACTGTTGGTCCCACTGGGTGGGAGGAGCCCGGCATGGGAGTATTGGAGGATCCCATCCATGATCTTGGGTGTGCCAGGGAGCAGCTCAGCTCCTGGTAGTTGTGGAAGGCACGGGTTCACTTCTGTTTAATCACCTGTGCTTTTTCCAGGTCACTGCACATTCCTCTGCACACAAATTACTTGTACCTCTGTGGTGAGCCAGGGTTTCTTTGGCTGCTCATTCAGAGCATTGCCCTGCTGGCAGCAAGCCCTAAGACTTGAGCTGCCCATCTTATAACAGTATTTTTAGACAGATGCCTCAAGACCTGGATGCTGCCTATGAGGCAGGAAAGTTTCATGCTTCCCTGTAAAACAGGAACAGCCAAGGAGGCAGAAGAGAATGCTGCCAGCAGCAGAGGTCAGGGGGCTGATGCTGGAGCCATGCACAGTGCACTCCTGACCCAAAATATTCCTAATATTTCAGGGTCCTGAGCTGCTGCAGGAGTGACAGCAATGATTGAATTAATCTCACACAGATTAATGCAGGCACAAATGAATGTCCAGCTGTTTGCCAGGCACAGCCCGAGCAGTGGAGCTGCTGAGACAGTGCTGGGCACTCAGTGAACAGCAGGGATGCTGCTCTGCTCTGGACACAGGGGATGTGTTCCTATGCTTTTGTTATTGTGAGCCAGAACAAAGTCCCCATGCCATGCCAGGAGCACAGGGGACAGCGCTGCGTTCGCTGCTCGCTCCCTCTCATCCATTCAGCCCCTCACAGCAGCAGCCCACAACAGCACAGGCTGGGGATGGAAACAGATGAATTAACACCTGCATCTTTCTGTGTAAAAATCCAGCAGGACTCAGGATTATTGCAAACTACCCTAATTCCCTAATAAAGGGAAAAGCATTCACTTCAGCACTGATTTAAACTGATTATGATTTCCAATCCCCTTGCATAGCAGTTACTACATGTACAGGGTAAATTCTCCAGAAATACGCTGACAAATATTTAGGTAAAAATTACTAATGTGCTTCACTTTCCCTGCACCTTTTCCTTGTCTCCTTTCTCTGGAGCAGAGAGGAACACAGGGCACAGGCACTTCTGAGCATGCAGGGGCACAAGGAGGTAGCTGCCATCCCATAACCAGCTCCATGACCCCCCCCAGAATATGATCCAGGGCATCCAGCTTCTCAGCCATCTCTGGGGCTGACAAGCCAGTCTCAGGGGAGATCCAGGCTATTTTATGCTAAAGTCACCACGTACATTTGATCTATTTTCTTATCACTCACCTTGGACAGTGAGACTGAGACCTGGTCATCCTCAGGTCACTGGCAGGAATCAAAGACCCATATCTCTCAGAAGAGCTACTGCAGCCACAGGGTGCCTCTCCCTGCCCCCTCAGCCCCAGACACAGGCAATTTAGAGAAAAATGAACACCCAGGACAGCAAGAGAGGTGACAGGAGCGCCACTGCCACAATGAGGACATGGCCCAAACACAAACACTTACAGCATCTCCTTGTTGATCACCATGAACTTCCCATTCTCCTTCAATGAGTAATTTGCCTGGACGCAGCTTCCTTTCTCAAAAGTTGAGGGCAGCTTCTCTATCTCGTACCATTTCCCTAAATACTGACAGAAGAAAGTTCAGAGATGTTTTTAACATGAGTGAGCTGAGGCAGAGCATCCTGGCTCCTTTTTCAGCACAGCTTTTCCTCTGGGTGGTTGGGGTTGGGGGTGAGCAGAGCTGCAGACCCACACTGGCAGCTGTGGCACAAGGTGTGACCAGAGCTGCCACCACCCCCTGCACCCAGGCAGTTTGCTGACAGTCCCATGCCCCTTTTGCTTAACTTGCTACACCCTATGAGATTTGTAGAAAACTTTTCACACCTTGTTGATATCGAATTCTTCTTGAACTGATGGATCTGGGCATGGTCCCATATGAAACATCTGGCCTTTCCCAATGCCGAAGAGGCTGAGCAGGACCGAGAGCCGCACTGCCGTGCCCAGCATGGCTGCACTGGGATGCAGGCTGGAATGGACCTGGGCAAAAGGAAAATAGCTGAGCTGGGACCACTCTGGAGCAGGGCTCTGTGTGAAATGCAGCATGAGGGACAGGACATGCAGCAGGGCACCTCAGGGGCACAGCAAGGAGGAAAGAATCATAAGAAGAGCGCCAAAGAAGTCCCAAGCCTAAAACAGCCTTAAGCTCTGCCTGTGCTCAGGCTGTGCCCAGCAGCTCCAGGAAAAGCCAGGCAATGCCTGGTGAGAACACTTGTACTCTTCACCCACGTCTGACACCCAGCAAGATACAGGGGTGATAAATACCCAAGGACCCACAGGAACATCATGGTTTGTCCAAAGCTAAGGCAAGGGGAAGGGCAGAACTTTTGCTTTAAAATGGCAGAGCACCAGGAACATATTCCAGAGGCAGTGGAGAGCTGGGGCCCTGGGACATGGACGTGAGCACTGTCCACCTGCAGTGTACACCTGCATGGCAGGAGGGACATCCCCAGGTATGCCAGGGCTGCCTGACACTGCAGCAGGGTGGGAGACACAGTGCAGCTGCCTCTGGAGGGGTCTTTGTGTGCCAGGATATCCACAGCACTCCCAGGTGGGGAAGTTGGTAGAGATTCAAATCAGCACCAAATATATGAACTGACCCCCAAAAACATGGGGTGAGGAGGGAAAGGACAGGATTTCCTTTAGAGCAGAAGCAAGAGCTGTGCTGCTCACATCCAAACAGTCACTGGAGCCAGGATGCTGCCCACATGCTTTGGGCTCTGCTTGGGGCAGGTTGGCAGGTACAGACCCTGCAGCACTGGGCTGCTCTGCTTCCCTGGCTGGAAATTCCTTCACAGGAGCAGCAGTAACATTTTCCCCAAGTTTAGAAGAAAAGCCCAGCCTCCAGCTGCAGGCACAGGCCCCACTGCAGACACAGACTGTTCCCATTCTAAATCTCCCAGTTCAGACATACCTTGGTGGACGAGGCACAGTGATGCTCCGCTGAGGACCAGGGTGGCAAGGAACAGCTCTGTGATGAGCTCTCTGCTTCCCTTTATAAGTGTGCTGGGATCATCATTATTCAGCTCTGGCACAAGCCACTCCCTGGTCCTCGATGTGTTTAGGTTTTTTGGCAGCCCAGTCAGCTGCCTTAGATCTGCAGCTGGTACGAAGCTGGAGATGGGCTGCAACTTGGCTGCTCACCCAGGCAAACAAAGGCACCCCACGTGTCTGGATATCGCCCTGCAGCTGCAGAGCTCTCTGCCTTGCAGCCACTCACTAAAGCCTCAGGCCTGGGTGCAAATGACAGGGGAAGGAGAGAAATGCCACAGTCTTTGAGAGGGGCTGGGGACAGCAGCAGCTCCCATCCTGTGCCCTCTGGTCCAGCAGCAGCCATGGCCATGCTCCAAGAGGGGGACATGCAGCCTCTGCCTCCCACTTGAGCCCCGGAGATCCTCCAGGCCACTGCAATTTCCTTGTCCCCATCATAGTCATTGCTGCGACTGCATGAGGAGCATGAAGCAGTGGGACACATCACAGGTTTGTCTGAGGAGCTGAAAGACCTTCCAGCAGTTTTCTTCTAGACTTTAAAATCTTATTAACAAGGAAAGATGTCAGTGCAATTAATTCCATGCTCACCTGGCACTTTTTCCAACAGGTGCCCAGCAAATGCCTTTGACAGCAGAGCAGCCATCTGTGAAGGCAGCCGGTCTTAAGAGTTATGCAAGAACAGTTGAGTAATTGACAGGAAGCTCTCTCTATTTAATTAAGTTTTAATCTAATCTCTGTTGAGACTTTCTCTCTAGGTGTGTTTTTCCATGCTTTACTCGCACATGCACGCACACACATGAGCTCCTGACTGCCCAAATGCCACCCCAAGAGCCACAGATGGCTCAGCCCTGTCCCTTTCTGGGGCCATACAGCCCAGGTGTGCCCTGAAACACAGCACAGCCAGGGTGTGTCCTAGGACCTCAGTGGCCACCAGAGCTGTGCCTGGCTCATCCACTGCAGAGCCAGCAGCAGCAGCTGGGGGTGAATGGCCATGGGGAGCACTTGGTCCTTGGTCTGCCACAGTGCTTGGCACAGGGCAGAGCAGCACCCAGGGCTCTCCCTGCCTCCATACAGCTCGTTTGTGCTTTGGCAGCCACCCATGTCCCTGATGGGGTTGCTCTGGCTGCCCATGTCAAAGTCAGAGATTGTCCTGCAGCCTTTCTGCAACCTCACCTGCACCTCTTGCAATACAAACAGGTCAGAAGTAAGGAAATCCCTGGACAGACCCTGACCTGAATGGTACAAGTGCTGCCATGCACTGGTGGGATTCCCTATGCAAGTAGTTTTTCTCCTGAGCTCAGCTGCCCACATCCTGCAGAGTAATCAGAGGAGAAAGTCCTGAAAAAGGGACAGTTTGGCCACAGTGGAACATTTGCATGTGAAGGTGTGTCTTTGTGCTTATCCACATCTGCACATGGAGCATTCTCCTATGGGATGGAGCAAGGACTCCTTGGCTGTGGTGGCAGCAGTGTGCCCTTGGGTGGAATGGTTCTGAGGAATCCTTTTACACTGCTGCAGCAGGAGTGGCTCCTGCATGCCCTGGCCTATAGGTGCTGCCCAGTATCCAAGGGCTGCCCTGCAGTGCCAGCCCTGCCAAGGACATATCTGTGTGGCTGGGCACTGCCATTTTGGCTCCTGGCACGCTGCAGCCAGAGTCACACCAGAGCATCAAGGTGTTCACCCAGCCATGCTCCATGGAACTCCTGCTGCAGGAGTGTGCAGGAGTGGGCCGTGGCCAGGATGCTGAGAAGTCAGGCGCCAGCAGGAGCTGACACTCCTTGAGCCCCACTGAAAGTGGAGATGACAGGTGGGGTGGGCTTGGCTATAGCCATCACCCCCCTTGCAGCCAGCACCACGAGCACTGGAAGAAAACCTGTCTGTGCAGGAGATCCCACGTCCAGCCAAAGGCAGCACCCTCAGAAGTGCAGAAGCTGCAGTGGAGCCCTGTTTCTCCACTGGCCAGTGCCAGCCAAGGAGCACCCCATGGGTGCCAAGGCACTGCACAGCTTGAAGCACAGATGATGAGAGCTGACAGCCGAGCTGGCTGCCACTGCTGGGACATCTCCACACAAGCACAGACTGCGCCTTCCCCAGGGGCACATTTCTGGGCTCTGCCTGACCACAGAGGGAAGCACCCAGGTATCCGCTGCTCATCTCTTGGAGCAGAGCAGGTTTGGGATGCTCCAGCTGGGAGTCCCTGCTTGGGGCCAGCTGGCCAAGTTCAGTGGCCACCCCAGGACCTTCCTGTCATTCCACATCCAGCACCACCAGCACCACTCGCCTGCACAGACCAGGAGTCTGAGCAAGGGTTTGGGGAAAAGCATAACCTTATAATTGCACCTAATTGTGGGGTGGGAGCAGTCATCTCCACCTGGTAACCAGTTTGTACCCTGGAGCAGAGGATGGGCCACACATCAAAGGGCAGGAAGCTGAAGCAGGGGAGGGAGGACAGGAAGGAGGTAAGCAGTGGAGAAACCAGGGCAAAAGTGGGGGGGTGTTGCTGCACCAGACACGCTCCGGAATGCTTCATGCAAGAATGAAACCTCCCCCACATTTCTGGGTAATGAGGCAGCTGCAGGGCAGGCTGCAGGGCTCGTGCACATGGACAGGGAGGTACCACGGGGATGCAGGAGGATGGGGCAGCGCTGCCTGCAGGGCAGGGGGGCTATGACGGGGGGCAGTGGGCAGGAGGGGGTGGAAAGCATACACGGGGTGAGGTGGCAGGAGCCACACAGCATGTCCAAGGGTGACGGGAGGTACAGACAGACAGCATTGCCTGGGATATCGTCAAGCTGTCAGTTATCCATTTCAGAGAAAAAGCTCATCTGGCTCCAGTGAGAGGACGCAGCAGCACTGAGTGCTGCCAGCAAAGAACATCTCTTAGAACAAACTACAAGTGCAGATAAAGTTCAGCCAGCAGAGGGCCAGGACTGGGCAGTGCCACTCCACCTGTGACATTCTACCTCTAGACGACCTGGCGTAGTGCAGGAGTGAGATTGTCCTGTTGTACCGCCCAGATATCAGCTCTTGGCACCTATGGAACAGAACAGCTTCAGCCAGCCAGGCTTGGTGGGTACCTGGCTCCCCAGGGAAAGGCTGTGGTACCACACTGGGTCTCCAGCTGGGATTTCAGCAGCTGCAGAGAACCCCCAGCAGCGTGAAAACCAGGATAATCTGGGAGTGCTGAGAGTCCCACCATGGAGACAACATTGTTGGACAGCTCAGGTGATGCCTTCCATTTTGTTTTTCTTCCTCCTCTCCAGGAAATGGGGCTTGGTGTTGGCCAGCAAGTTGCAACATGTATATAGAAACAAAAATCAACAAGTAAGAGACAAGACAGAGAAAAGAAAACCAGGTGGGAATTTTCCTCTGTAGGAGTGGTAAAAAGTGCTTTGAAATCTGTTCATGCAAAATGGTGTAAAAATTTTAATTACACTTACGACAGCAAAGGAAGTAAACATGGATGCATGAACTGGCCTCTGGGATATAGGAACTTGATCCCATGCAAGTGCACAAAAGATGTTGTGGTTCATTTATATACAATTAGTGAGTAGGTCTCCACCTTGGAAGTTATCCAATTATGTATTCAAAACACAAGAAACCAAAGAGAGAGAATTTAGGAAGTTAGAAAACTAAAAAGGGTATTTTATTTAAGGGACAACCCCTATCATGCAGGACCAGCAGTGTTCCTGGGTGTGCTGAGGAAGTCTCCTCAACTTGACATTGCTGCCAAGATCTGAATCCCTGCAGAGAGTGAAGCCAGAGGGATATTTACTCTTCAGAAAGTAGAAAAAACAAAACAGAGAGAAGGAAAACAAGGTCTCTGTATACAGAAATATAATGTAGAACTGGACCAGTGACAAAGCTTTGGCCCGGTGCCATCTCACCCCTGTGGATGTGCTCACCATCAAAACTGGAGTTTAAGCAAAATGCCCATAATCCTGGGATTTTGCTGCATTCCAGTGCCCCACATGAAGGGCTGCCTTATGCTGATAAATAAGGCTAAAAATGTTTTTTGATGCATTTGCTGCTGGGTTCTCACAGCAGACCCTGGGTGCAGGCAGAGCAGGCATTTGGCCAAGTTCATCCTCACAGAGAGGAGCAAGCAGGGCACAGCCTAGGGGAGCACAGTAGGACTTCTCCAATGGATGTAGGAGCAGATCCCACGGGCATTTACCAGACTCCCGTGGGCCCTGTCTGGGAAATGCCCACTCAGATTTGAGCATTGTGGGCACTGCAGGGCCCTGGCTGTGTGACCCAGCTCAGCACAGGGTGCTGCTCCCATCCTCTGTGCCACACTGAGCCCAGCACAAAGAGCACCACAGCTGCCCTGCTCTGCTTCCCCTTCTCAGAGGAGAGCTCCCACATTCCCCAGTGGGTTCATTATGCTTTTTTCTCAACCAGCAACATTTAGCCTATTGAAACACACTGTAAATGATTTAAAAAATGTCATTAAGCATGTTTAGAAAGCTTTTTCTGCAAAGGGGTTTTCTGTTCTCGTGGAGGAAGCACAGTGATCCGTTCACAGCATCACCAGCTCTGTCCAAGAGATGCCCAAGTAAGGCTATTTGAAGCCCACAGCCCTGTTTTCTGCAGCTAAGCCATATTTCAGCCCTTAGCTCAGACATGCATTAATGCAGTTACACAATTATATTTTCTATGACCTATATACAACTTACATCTTCCCCACGACACAGATTTATAGTGAGTGGGTAATTGTTCACAGATAGAGAGAACAGCCTCTCTTACCTTAAGAAATACAATTAAGAAATCTCCTGCAGATTGTGCTATCCTGCCAGCTGAGCAGGAAGCCCTTTGGCAGGGATGTGGGCTCTCCTGCTGCCAGAGCACTTTGGAGCCTGCTTCAAGTCAGCAACTTACATCAGCTACCAAGAGCCCAAGGAATCATGCAGGGAGTTCAGGGGTGGCCTCAGACTCACAGATCTCTCTCACTCATAGACCCCTAGGCTGTTTTATCTATATTTTATATATGCACTACGGAGACCCAAGGGCAGCACCTTGGCCCTGAAGGACTTCTCAACCAGCCAGCACAGCGTTTCCATCCCATATCTCTGAGTCCCCCAATCTCACACCACAGGGCAGAGGAGAATTTTAAGAATACCCTTTCTGAAAGAGCGAGTCTCATCCCTCCACACAGGCTGACAGCACAAAGACACTGGCATATGTGTTTGGCTTTGCCTGTGAATAGCAGCATTGAGGCCACCAAGCCTGAGCACACACAGCTTGCATTGAAACACAGGCCTGAGTGTTTGCTAGACTGAAATTTACATTGTATAGAAAATAAATAACATAAATTCAGTGGTCAGTGCTCTGACTTTGGTGCAATACATGGTTACAGTATGAAATGGCACAGAGATACCATTCACGGTGAGTTTCATTCAAACCAGTTGGGAGACTTTAGGAATGATTAGTTTAGACAGTATTAAAAATGCTTCTATCTGTGCTGAACCCCCGGAATATTAGTCAGGTGTGTATTTCAGTGTAAAGAGACCTGGTGTGAGGACATGCATGGGTTATCCACGTGTCATACCTTGCATTCCCTGAGATAATTATTCTTGAGAAATTGTTACCCATGGACTAGAACAAAAGCTTCTTACACCAGGACAGATGTACAGGAGTGTAGGAACTTCCTTGGGATGCAATAGATCAACCTGGGACTGCTTTTGATTGTGTACTTGCCCATGCACAGACAGAGCTGGAAGCCAGCTCCTGCCTCGTGCCTGCAGGAGGGAAAGCTGCCTGAAGCAGGAGCTGGGCTGGCTGGGCCAAGTGTCATCCCTGCCCCCAGGGAGCTGGGGGCTTCCTGCTCCTGTTAGTGCCTGTTAGTGCTGCAGGAAGGGAGCAGCAACCCCATACAGGTGTCCCCAAAGCCTGAGGGAACCAGGCAGCTCCTGTGTGGTTCAGGGCTGTAAAAGTGGCAGTGGTGCAAAAAGAAGGTCCAGATGTACTCTTGGGCTACAGAATCTTAGGGACTTGCTTGTTGATAAAGGTGTACAGCACAAGAACATGGGCAGGGAGGGGATGAGGTTGGGACTTAGTGTGTGGGCTAAGGAAATGATGGGGAGAGAAATGTTTCCTGTGTGTGCACATGGTGTGGCAGCAGCTCCCAGTAAAAGCACTGCTCCATCGCCCCCACCAGTGCTGGCCCTAAGAAAACGCAGTGCTGGAGACCCTTGTTGGGATGGACAAACCACTGCACTCACTGGATGACTGTGTCCTGCACCTCTTCAAAGCCACCTCATGCCAACAGCCAAGCCACCACACCATTTCACCCTCTTTAAAGATGGCCAGTGCTACCTTGAAGCCTTTTCTGAGTCCCCACGCAGATTTTCTGCAGGCATTTCCTTATTATCAAGGTGCACCTGAGCTGTACTGGAGTACTTGATCCTCATTTCTTTGGAGGGCTGCCAGGCTAAGTACCTGCACAAGCTTTCTACAGGGAGGGAAGCTGTACAGCCATACCCCAGACACCCACTGGATGTCTCCAGCGGGACACAGGGACTGACACATCCCTCCCTGCAGTAAGTGATGGAACCATGGGGCCTTTCCAGGGTGCATTCCCTCTCCTAACAGCTCCCTCCTTAGTCATGCTTCCTGGAGCAATGGTTGCCTCTCATTAGAGCTGGAAAGGGAAGGTGCTTGGCTGTGCCCTGAATGCTTCAACACCTCTGAGCAGGCAGAAACCAGGAAGGAGACACAAGCACAGGCTGCTGACTGATTGTCCTAGTAACCCTGGTTAAACTCTCACCAGGAAAATGACTTCTGCAGTACCTGATCCCACAAGGTCATAGGTACCAACCACACCCTTGGGGGCACAATTGCTCTGGCAGGGAGGCCCTGGAGCTGTGCAGTAATAGCCCATGCAGAGTTTTCCCCTGAACTGCAGTTCAAGGTCCCTGGGCAGGGTGCCTGTGGGGTGATGGTTAACCGTGGTGCCTGTTTAAGAGCAGCACACTGGTGTTAATGCCTGCCCTCAACCCTGGCACCTTCCTTCCCACAGCCCTAACAATTCAGAGGGCTTTAAAAGCCACTTGTAGCAGCATTCACACAGGAGACTGGAGTCACCACATTTATTATTCTGCCACAAAAAGTAATTCAGCCGATGGGAAGGGGGATAATAGCTATTGTAGGATAAGTTACAACAAAATGAGTCAAACAACATGCATTACATTGCAGTGGTTTTCTGCTCTCCAGCATGGACAGGGTGGTGGCAGAGGCAGCTGGGATAGTAAGGCAGCTTGGTGCAGGTAGAGTGATTTATTCAGGGTATTTAGTGAACCTGTAGCAGTGCCAGGGCCAGAAGTGCTTCATCTCAGTCCCAGGCAGAAGTCTTTCCACTGAACCATTAAAATAGACCAGCTCTTACCTGGTTCCTCTGTTGAGCATTCTTTCTACAACCAAAGCAAGAATTCTTTCATTTTTCCTGTTTTGACTTTTATTAATGTCTTGGCAAACACAGTGAAGGAAGATCTCAGGTGACCAGATTTGTTCTGTCTGTGTGCTGGAGCTGGAAACAACTGGGGAACACCACTGCCCTTTTCAACATCATCTGCTAGTTCCTGCACAAGAAAGAGCTTTTATACCACAGGCCATGCTCAGGAGGATGGAAAAGCTTGTGCAATGCTGGCTGGGAACAGGCAGGCACAGGAGAAGGCAAGAGCCAGGAACTGGTAGGCAGACCAAATATCTCCATGTGCTCTTCAAAGCAAATCCATAAAACTCATGTTATTGGGACCAGGGTCATGACGATATAGCAATGAAAGTGCAAAGCTGGCAATGGTATAGCAGTACCATTGAGTCTCAGAAACCCTCACCTTTAAAATACAGTTATTGTTCTAAAAAGCCAGAAAACTTCACATTCTTTCTCCATATTGATTCCTTCAGGTGTGAGACTGTCTAATAGAAAAGGTTCCTTCATTAAGGATGACCTGATAATGATGTGCTTCATCGGAAGATACCAGAAAAAATGTCTCCCTGGCCATACATATGGGGGTAAAATACAATCAACTTCTCTGTTAAGGGCAGAGGAAAGTAATACTGCACACCCACACCAAGGGGGTGGGCAGGGACCCTCTTCTGTCACTGCTGTGTTGGCAAAAAGTGCTGTGAGACAAAGCACCCTCAGGGAGCCAAATTAAGCTGCCCTGCAGGCAGTGAAATAGGGCATGTGCACTGCACCATGCTGTGATAAGTGCACTGAACACTGGCTCAGCCAAGTGCTGTGCCCAAGGCTGCCTTCAGCACCAGAAGGAAGATGCTGCCAGCCATCCTGCCAAGGGCTCTGGACAGCTCTTCCCTTCAAGACACCACTGAGAAGGCACTGGATGCTGCAGGAGACCTGCACACATGGCTACTTTGTGCCTTCTGATAAGATGCTCTCAGGGCTGAGGTATTATTTATCAGTAGTTTGAGGTGAAAACACAGGTCTGCTCTTGCCTCAAAGAGCACCAGGGGAGAGGATGATAGGGCTGTATCAGTAACATCCCTGTGGCTCTTCTAGCACTGCTGAGAATGAATTACTGTATCTGGCTCCAGGCCAGGCCCTGGAGGTGGAGCTGGCTCTCTTACAAATTCTCTATTTGTAGCATCTCTCCAATCCCCAGGGCTCAGGCTGCTGGCTGAGAAACCTGCTGGTATTGGGTTGGGTTTGTTTCTAAGACATTTTTCAGCATTGTGGTTACACAAGAAGCTGAAAACCTGTGTTTCAAAACCCCAGCCAGAAGCACAGGTGCTGCTCTGGCTATTTACACAGCACCAGCATGTCTGGGGGTGGGTTTTTAAGCTAGGAAGATAAAGCCATCCTGAGTTTCTGAGGTCCTCAAGTTTCCAAAAGGCTGAGCAAGCCTCCTGTGTGCGGGTGCGCTGGGTGGCACTATTGCAGAGCTGGGTGCTGTCCCTGCAGAAACCCCAAGCCTGCAAAGGTCCCACACCCAGGCACTGCCCTGGCCACTGGCAGAGGGCTGAGCCAGCACCTCCCTGTGCAAGACAGGACCTCAGCAGCCTTTCTCACCTCTCCTGGCTGTTGTGAAGAGATTTAGCACAGCTTCCTAATCTCCACTCCACATGTTTATATTTGTCCAGCTAATAGTGCTGATGTTTTTCTTTGATTTTTTTTTTTTTCCCTCAAGGAAGAGGAGAAGCTGGGGGAAGCAATCTGCCCGGGAGGCACAGTGACCCCACTAAGAGACTTTCTGGAGCACTGGTGAGACCACCAGCAGCAGAAGTAAGGTCCTGACCTCGGGCAGAGGAGAGCTGTGCAGAATAATCTCCCATCCTGGTTGCAGGGCACTGCTGTGTGTGAAAGCACTGCCATCACTGGCCTCCTTTTCCCCAAGAACATTTCTGGTAGTGGGCAGTTTCTCAGCTACAAGTTCAAAGCCAGATGTGCAAGAAGTACTTCTCAAATTCCAAACTTTCCCCTAACACTTACCAACTCCATCCCAAATGTTAAAACAACAGGTTACCTAGCAGACAATGCCAGTGCACCACAAGTCAGTCATGGGCATCATCTGTCCAGAAACAGGAGTATCCATAATCTTGGGCCCATTAGGCAAAGGAGAGCACTCACTTTGCTAACATTCTGGTATCCCTTGTGCTGTGGTTTTTCACCAGACAGCACCTACAGGGCTACGACTTGGGAGGAAAGTGGCACACAGAAATATTGTGATGGTTAACATTATCTAGGAGCAGTCACATCCCACTGCCCACATATTTGTCCCAACGCTGGGTCTTGCCCATCAGCATGTCAAATATGGTTCCCAAGAACACTGCACAAGCTGGCACTTGGTACAGCAGCCTCCTGGCCTGCTCCACAGCTGCTTGAGATCTTCAGCCACATCAGAACAGCAAACCTAGGATATCAGCCACCCTTGACAGTGGTAGAGTTGTGAAGCCCAGAAGAAGTTTAGATTCCTGTGCTCTGTGTAGCTCCTTGAAGAGCCAAACACAGGACTCTCAGTGAAGGATCCCCATAGGAACTTCCTGCATCTTGCCTCTGCCTCAAATGAACCACTTCTTCTGCAGCTCTTGCTGTTCAGAAGAGACATTTGGTTTCTCTTGGGTTCTAGAGATGATCTTTATTCCCTTCATGCACAATAAACTCTTTGTCATTACTGCTAGTGGAGATTTCATATTGCAGGTAAACCAGGCACCACAGGTGCCTTGAGGTCTGCAACACACTCTGAGACTTGACACTGGTTTAGGGCTTGGGTTTTGGTCAAGACACAAAGGATCTGGAGGGATCTGGGTGTATAAACTTGCAGTGGTTGCTTGGGAAACCCCAGGAAGCTCCTTGCTGTGTTAAGGTGAACCACAGCAAACATGGCATGGAGAGGACTGACCACCTCTTGGTTCCTGGTGCCGTCACAGAGAACCTGTCAACCTGAAGGGAAAACCAGGATCACTTCACAAAGGCTAAAGAGTGAACTGAGGAGCTGGATCATCACTGCCTTCCAAGGCACTGTGGGAAACATGCAGCATAAGGTAGGACAGTGCCACAGCCTCAGCAGACAGTGCTTGACAAAAAAAACCCATGGCAAGCTTTGGCAGCATAATTCCTTGTAGGATACCACAGCAGCAATGAGTCTGGACTTCCATGGGATTTCACTGAACTTCTGTCTCCTTTGTCCTCTGGCTTTGAAGGTCACTGTCAACTGGAATTGAGTTTTCTTCCCTCTGTTACTCACCAGCAGAACAAAAATCTGCCCTCAATGCCATATTAGTGCAACTCTGGTGTGAAACGTGTACTCTTCTCTTGTCCCCAGACACCCAGAGCTCCCCTCCCAGGCAGAAACCAGATCAGGCACTAACAGCCCTCCTGAGCACTTCTCAGGGGGCACAGGAGGGGACTGGGGCTCACATGCTGTGAAATCCTAGCCCTGGCTCAACCACGACGTCCTTGCATGGCCTCAGACACCTCTTGGCTCACCAGTCTCTGTTCTGTCTGTGAGAAGAGCTAATCCTTATTACCAGGCAGCTGTAGCCTTTGGATTAGTTACACACAGAGTGCTGAGGCAATGAATAATGCACAGCACTGCTCTAAACGATCTCCTTCGAGGGAAACCACACAAAATACAAACACTGATGGTGCCTGTGTTTACAGAGAGGCCCCTCTAACTGCCTTCTGCTGAGGAAATGGGTCATGCTTGCCCATTCTGCTCCAGGCAGTTCCCACTGAGCAGCCACTACCTGCTGAAACATCATTAATTGTTATTATTAAACCACCTCCTTAATTACTGAACCTAATTAAATCCTAACCTCATTCAAAAGAGGTGAGAAAACAAATGTAGAAATGAGCACCGGAGTCAGACATATGCTTTAAAAATCTCAGAGTTTATTTTTCTCTCCATGCAAATCGGAGCTACTTAACATTAATCACATTTCACAGTGCAGGGGGCAGAAGTGATTACTGTTTAAGCTACAGTTTAGTGGGATCCTTCTGGGACATGAATCCCAGGAAATCTCCATGTTCAGATGATGTGGACAAGACACAAACTGCACAGCAGTATTTCTAGCAGTTGCTACTTGTAAGACAAGCTGCCTTGACAGCATCTCCAAGGGAAACCTGCTTTCCTCCTGAAGGCATCACAGCATTCATGGCTGCATGCAGACTCCAAGAATTAGCAGCCAGTGGCATACAAAAAGTTTAAGGCACAGTTTCCGAGTCAGAGCTAGCAGAGACAGATGAAGAAAGAGCAATCAATGAGCTCTTTTCACAGCCACTTAATCTCACATAAGGCAAAACAGTGGAGGGAAAAGCTGGTCCCTAGAGCAAGAGGCTCAGGTCCCAGCCTGGCCAGCAGAGCCTGCAGCTCTCTGGCTGCTCCACCAGTGGTCACCACTTGAACACAGGGAATGGGGCATGAAGCCAGGCAGCCCCAGCACCTGGAAAACATTACCAAAATACTGCATATGGCCAACAGAAGAGACCCTTCGGGATACTGGGCAAGAGTAGCTCATATCAGTTATCAAGAGATTCTCAGAGAAGATGATTGTGTGACATGGAGATTTCATTGTGCAATATTAAAAACAAGAAATGTGTGTCCCTTAAAGCACCCCTCCAGAACTCATACTCAGACCACAGTAGCTGCACAGTGCCCCATCACTGTCCAAATACAGAGGATAAATGAAAAAACTGATTTGGAAAAGCCAACAGCTCCCTCACCAGCCAGAGGGAAGCCGGAGGATAGCTAGACAATGTCTGTATCACAGTTGAGTAGTTCAGGCACCTAAGGTAGTAGTCAGAGAAGCCAAATTCATTTTCAACATCAGCTTAAACCCTGTCCCACAAAGCTCAGCAGCAGCAGATGGAGAGGGGCAGCTGAGAGATGGCTCAGATCTCATTATTTGAAGGGCTTTTCACTGCCCGTTCTGTGCCCAGTTGTTGGCTTGGCCACCTCCTGGCCACAGTGCTGGGAGGGAAGAACCCTTCTATGCAGATAGGTAATGAGGCTGTTTAGAGGCATATTGCTGTTTCCCTGGAAAGAGCAGACAGCCACAGCACAGCAGAGCTTCTTGGCAGTATCAGGAAAACAATGGAAGGCTGTGACTGACCCATTTTCAACCAAATGGAAAGCTCTGCTTTTTTTTCCCATTTTAGTTTCTGCCTTCAAGCCATCTCATAGCAACTGCTTTGCTCTGCTATTAGCAGTTTGTCCTTGTAAGGAAAAGCAAGAGCCCATTAATAAGCCAAATTTATCACTGGGGGAACCCTGCTGACCTAATTACACTAGCTGCATATTTGACATGTTATATTTACCTTCCTCTGCTTCCTCCATAGCTAAAAGGAAAACACCTTTCAACTTTAAACAGCACAGCTGTTTAAATACGAACAACAAGAAGGAAGAAGAAAAAAGGAACCAAAAACCCTACTGTTCTAGCATTCCACAACACACGACTTAAAGTCATAACTCAAAGTGGAAGCACGTGCATCTCCAGTGGAGACACAGCAGCAAGGAGTGCAGAGGTCAGCCCCAGCCTGTGTTTGTGAGTAGGAGCCCTGGAGGGATGCCTGAGGAATGCCTGTCCTACAGGGTGGCTCCGGGGATGTAAAGCCAGTCGGCAATGGCGGTGGGCAGGTGGGTCATGACCTGCAGCCTCACCCACCAGTAGGTCTCCATGGGGTTGTAGCGGTTCTTCGGGCACGGGGACGTGAGCGCGTCGGCGATGTCACTCAAGACCGGAGACATGTCTCGCAGGCCACTGCTCACGAAGGACTTCATCCCGGCCACGTGGCGAGTGAAGTACTCGCTGCCATAGTCCTCCCGCACCGTGTCGGAGGCCCCGCTCCACAGGGCCTCGGCCTGCCGCTCAATGCCGGCCGCCGTCAGGATGCCCGTGGCTGCCACAAAGTTACTGGGCTCGATGAGGATGACGCGGACGCCCCAGCGGTACATCTCCTGCCTCAGGCAGTCGGAGAAGGCCACCACCCCAAACTTGGAAACGCAGTAGCAGGAGCGAGAGGGACTCACCATGCGTCCCAGCATGCTGGTGATATTCACCACGCGGCCTAGAGAGAAAAGATCAGGGAGAGAGGAGCAGCAGCAGCAGCCAGAACGTCCCAGTAAAAGGGTGCTTAGTTGGATGATGCTGATTTCTAAAATCTGAATCTTGAACACACATCCCCTGTCACGGAGCTTTTCTCTCCTGCCTCCTGTTCTCCAGGGCATGGTGCATGTGCCTCCCTCTGCATCAAAGAATTTACAAAGCATACAACACATTTCCCTCCTAATTTCCAAGCAGGGAAGTACCATGATCTTCTGAGACTGCTAGCTGTGTTTTCTCAAGAGTGTGCTCCACTCATGTATCTTGCTAGAGAAGGGCTCAAGCTCCCAGCCTGGGGTGTCATGAGCTGCAAAGCTCACAACTCTGTGTGATGCCATACAAGTGTTCTGGTTCTTTCTGTAAGCACAACAGCGCATCTGCCTAACACACCTGTGTACTTTTAGACCTGAGCTGGATGGCAGAGAATGAGTAGAGATTTCTCTGTACCTGCAGCATGAGCAGCACAACCACTCACCCAGCTTGTCAGCCACAAGTCTACATTCCTGGGACAAACATTTGATGTGCTGCTGTCCATGGGGCAGTGAAGAGCAATTGTCCTAATTCCTGCCAACAGCCTGTGACAGCCCTCAGGCACTGCCTCAGGGCAGTGACAGCAGTGGTCACTCCTCTGTGTGTCTCAGCCTTTATCCAAGACAAGACATGTGCACTATGGATTCAGATACACTTACAAACAAGTCCTTGAAATTCCACCAGCTATTTTTACAGAGAGAATTTTCACAGCCATGGAGCATAACATCCTCCTGCAGCTCAAAATTTCAGCTGAGAAACAGTGGGCAGCTCTGCTGTCTCATACCAGACCTAAGTGTAACTTAGAAGGACTGTGAGAACTACATGCTGACCTGATGGGTAAGATACTTTTTGCAGTGAGATGGAGCTTGTTTAGTGGTTAATTGCTGTCTGGGAACGGCATCTGAGCAATCTTCTTAATATAGCCCCTTTTTATCCTCACAGAACACACACCTATACCATCATTCCCACACATGCTAAATAAAGAAGCTCTTCAGAGTTCTGCTCATACATCTCTTATTTCAATATAAAACCAAGAGTTTTCATAATACCATTGTCTTTTAAGATCCCTGAAATGGCTGATATTGACTCTCATTTATTCTGTCACTACCTGAAGTTCACCTGTGAATGGAATAACATGAAGGGAGAAGATTCAGTTATCCAAACATGACCATTCTGTGGACTCTGGATTATCTTGTCTGCATGATATCTGCCAACACTGCACAAAGGTCTCTGATATCGTAGATGTTTAAGACAGCACCTGCTGTGTAGGTGCCTGGCCTGCCCCAAGAACAGCCTGTACTACCAAATGCTTACATGGCATCCTCAGAAGCCCTCCTTGGTCTGCACAGGCACTCCCCCAAGTACAGCCTGGATTTATAGCTACATCTCCTTGCTGTGCTGCAAAAGCTCTGAGCCTTACCACAGTGCCCAGAATGTACCTTTAGCTCTGCGAATGAGGGGCAGGAAAGCCTTTGTCACCCTCACAGTGCCCCATAAGTTGACCTCTGCCACCTTCTTGTAGTTGTCCAAACTTGCAAATTCCACCTCTCCGAAGGTCGAGATGCCAGCGTTGTTCACCAGGCCCCACAGACCTGCCAAGAAACACATGATTAAAGCATGGGACAAGGAGGAGTGTCACAGGGAAAACACTTTCCTTGTTGTTTACAGTAACCTAAAACTTTAACAAAGAATTGGGCACTTTCGTAGAAATAAGTTGTAGAGAAAAACCCAGCAAGGAGATGAAATACAGTCTTCCTATACCAGGGGCTTGTTTGGAACATCAAGGAAAATGATGGGGCCACACAAGTATTGCCTCCCAAATATCTCCTGTACAGCTACATGCTCTTCTGGGGCTTTATAAGACTGCATCTGGCTGACTTGTCTTTTAAGCCTCTTCTTGATTCCAGGTTTGCCTCCACTCAGTTACTTTATAATGAATTTTGCAATTTGGAGGGGACTGGACTTTCTCCCACAATTAGGAGGGGAAAAAAAAAAGGAAAGAAAACAGGTATTTTGGATTTTTAATCCTCTTCACAACTCTGACTTGCTGTTTTGGAGGGTGCATGGTATTGATCTGTACATTCATGGCCTGGTTAACAGATGCTGTGTTTTACTCCAAGTATTTAGTTTCCCTCAACCCTAACTTTATCAGGAGTTTGCAAACTTACAACCAACCCTACCAACTACTAGAATTTAAAAATCAATGTGTTTTGTGCATGCAGTCCTGTCAAAATTAAATTGACTGCACTTCCCAAGAGCTTCTGTGATGAACCCTTTACATGTCCGGACTTTGAAGGTCAGCACCCTTCAAAGCTTCAAAGCTGTTACTGCAGGACTCCCAGCTGCAAACATTTGTAGGGCTGAATCCATACTTCATGGACTTATTGAAACATGGGATTATGCAGCCATAAACTGCATGAGGAACAAACAGAGGAGCTGGAACAAGACAACAGAGTTGCTCCTCTTTAGATGTCCTGCCATACACCATGATTATTTTTCACTGTGTTGGAGCTGGGGCTAGACTGTCAGGGCTGCATTGGACTCAGTTGACGTTGGGGCTCCTTTCTAATCCAGGACATTCCTTTTACCAAGAACTAACACAGGGCTAAGAAGGAGTCTTCATGTCCAAGGAGCTCCAACATTGCTATCAAAAGTACCAACATCATGCCACCCTGTTGATAAAAGTTATCAAGCTCTCTCTCAGAAATTTTTGGGCTATTTGCCCTGCCTCTGCTCCATAGCTTCCCTACCCTGATGTATGAAAGTCTTTTAACTTCTACCCTGTATTGATTCACTCAGATAGTAACCATGTATTTTATCAAACATAGTCCTATAAACGAATTGCAATATTCTGCCAAGGTGCAATGGAATTTATCCTCCTGCCGCACTTAAAAACACCAGCATGCCCTTGGCAGACAGACTCTGTGCTCTCATACAGGCCTTGGTAACCCTGCCCCATTCCCAGCTAAGGTTGTTCTCCCTCAAGGCTGCTGACCAGCTGTGTACAGCAGCCTGTTCCTGCTTCACCTGCTGAAGCTCCCAGTTTTAGTGAGTCAAGATGACTGAAATTCACCCTGATCTGTGCCCAGCACAGCATCTCAGCCTGCATGGGGTCCCTCTGCTGCTGCAAAGTAAGGTCTAACTGCTAGCAGAGGGAAATATGGAAACAGGGCACTTGATGGAGTAATTTCATCACTAACAAAAAAACATGCTGAGAAAATTTGGCAGGGATTTACTGAAGACATAAACTGTCAATCACAAACTGACCTCTGCAGAGTATTCTTTACAAATTCCTGTAAAGTTCTGTACAATTTCCCGTTTCCTGGGTTGTGATGTTAGTTCTCACAAACGTCCCTGAATCATTATTTACAATAGTTTGTTGTTGGAATTCCATTGCTCATGGATCAGGGCACGTTACAGCAGGACAAAGTTCTGAGGGGAGCCCAGGGCTCTCACAGGGCTGTTTGCTGGACAGCAGTGTGTTTATTGAGCAGAGCCTTATCGCTATTACGTCTCTAGAGTCAACAATACAGTGGGAACTGCACAAGACCAAAACCAAACAGGCACTCCTATCCAAAGAGTTCAGCACAGGGAGAAGAGGTATAAAGAACTGTACAGCCCAAGAACTGTTCTGCACTAGCTCCTCTGGGGCCACGTTCAGTATGCAACCACACCTCTGTGCAAGGCACCTCAGTTTCAATAGCCTTTATATTCCAGCACCTACTAATTGAGCACTATTTACTGGGAAGCCTCAAACCTCAGTCACACCAATGGGCCTAAAAAAGAAGCCTTTGTTGCTTTGCACACCGTGCTGAGGCAAACACTTACAGGAGGAACCAGTCCAACTTGCTGATCAGGGATGCAAGACTTGTCTGTCCCTGCTACACGCACGGCTTTGCAAACACTGCTGCATTTATAGAAGCAATAAAGCTGCTCCCTTCCAAGCTTTCACTCAGTGGAAAAAGGCTTTGTGCTACCACTGCTGTTGCTGGGCTCTTTGGGAAAAGCTTAAGAAGCTGGAAAAAGCATGACAAGGGCTGGGTGATTGTGTAGGAAGAAAAATCATGCAGAGAGAACATGTGTGGGATCAGAGCTTGTACATTACTCAGTTACATTTCATATGCCTGTTTTAAAGGGGAAGGTGTGCTCACATAATTCGCATGAAGATTAGAGCTGTTATTATTTACTAGCTTAATACTTGCTGTGAGCAAAACCAGGGCCATGGCAGACTCATCCAAGCTTCAAGATGAGCAGCCACCTTCAAGTCAGAACCCTGAAGTCCTGAAGCTACAGATGCCAAACTTCAGTTCACCCTCAGCCTGTGTCTACAGCTGCTGGCCAGCTTGCTACTGGCATAGAGACCGCAGAACAGCCTGTGCAGGGCAAGAAGTCTCACCTGATCACATGGGTAGAGGTCAGGTGGTGTGACATCAGGCTCTGACTGTAAACTCACATCCCACTACCAAAGCACTTTCAAGAAGGAAAGATAAGACTCTTATCTCCCTTGACATGCTTTTGGAGTCCATGAGTTAGACTCATGCTTAAGGTGACACATGGATTAAGGTCATCTATGCCAAGCCTACCCTGGACTCCACATCACCTCTGGGACGTTGCACGGCAAACTGAAAACGGATTGATCTGACTGCAGATCAATCCAGGTTCAGGGGAAGTCCAAATCTGTGCTCCAGCTCAGCACTCAGTTGTACCCACACAGCAGAGGGACAGCAGCAGTAAGCAGCCAGAGCCCATCACCTCTTCATTAGCAGGGTCACTTACAAGGTCTGCATGAGCTAGAAGCACGTGTGGCAGGAGTGCAAGGCAGGGATCAAGCTCTGGCCATTCTATGCCCTTCACAGGCACTCAAGGGCAAAGACACAGATACTTGTGGGCTTGCTGCCACTCATTGCTTTTTATGGGATGTAGAGTTAAAGCCTAATCCTCTAGCCAGTCTTGGTCTCTTTCCATGTGGCTGCCACATCAATAGCAAGACAATTGTCCTCACTGACCCTGGTACAGCACAGCCTGACTGCCAGCCACACACTGTCACAGGCCTTCAGGCTTGTTAACCCTCTTTTGGTGGTGCACAGAGAGAAAGACCTGGTCAATGCATGGCCTGCTCTGTAGAAAGGATTCTGTGAGCAAAAGATCTCTACATACCTTCCTCTGGCTCATTCAGGGTCCTCTTCACAAAATCCACGGCCTGAGCCACCTCCTGGTCACTGCATACATCCATCTGTAGCACTTTCATCCGGTCTGACTTCATGTTCCTCAGCTCCCTGGCTCCATCTCCATTCTCATCCTGTTCAGCAGAAAACAAAGGTGGCCCATTAGATGGACCAAGAACAGCAATGCAGCTTGGGGCCAGGCATATTCACATGGACATGAAATAGACGGTGATGACATTTCACACAGAGGTGTAAACCTGTAAACCTGCTGCATAAATATGCACAAACCAGCGTGCCATCCTCCTCCTCCCTCCAGCACCACTTTCAGAATTGCATCAGTGACCCCGTGCCCTGAAGCACCACGAAGCCCACCCTGCTCTTGGCTCCTCATGATGGGTTTCACATCCCTAACATGCTGAAATACTGTGCCAGCCAGGGAGAACCATGGGTGACTCTCTACTGCCTCGGTCTCTGTGCTCTACAGGTAACATAACTTCTACAGAAACTGCAGTCAGATGTTCAGGAATACATGCTCAGTGGAGATCTGATACACAATGGCACAATTACAAACATGAAGCGAAAGGAGATTCTGGCTAAGGAAGAAAGGGGTTTTGTTTGTTTGTTTGTTTGTTTGTTTTTTCACTCTACAGGCAATAAGAACTTCATGGCTCTGCTTTCATTTCCACCCTTTTCCTTTCTTTCCTCCCCATCCCACCGCTACCATTAGAGATTCTGTTACTACTGTGGGGATTTTTTTGTTTAGTCAAATGTAAACACAATTAAAATTCCAAATTTTACCTGCTCACTTCCAGACAAGATTGCTGCCTAAGCCTTACAGCCTGCTCAGGTGGTAAATAACAAATAAAAGTGAAAAGAGCACAGATTAGCCACACAGTTCCACAGCAGGCTTGAGATTTAATTCACAAAACTATTCCCTGAATCACAAGCTCTGCCTCATTAGGGAGGAAGAAGTTATGAATTGGTGAGTCACCATGCCTGGCTGCCACTCCTCCTTTATCACTTGATACCAACTCCCACAGCACAAGGGCAAACAAGGCGATCAACCCACCCACAGTCACCTGCTCAGCAGCCTCTGCAGCCAGGCAGATATAAAAAACATGTAACTGCTTAGGTTTTTATAAATGTCTCAGGCTATTTAACTCATATAGTATACAACATCTCATCTCCACCTTCAGTCCAGTGAACAACAACACGTAATGAAGGAAAAGAGCTGAAATGTCCATCACAAACATGAGCAAAACAGGGCAGTTCTCTTAAAAATCAATACATAGTTATACTGGCATTATGACAATAGTAGGAATGAGTTCTTGGCCCTATGACTGCATGGCATTTCACAACTGACTTATTTCCCAGTACAACAAGAACAGCAAACAGAGTTTGAAGCTTTTCTAATGCACATCAAACGTGGTGAGCGGCTGTGTTGGCCATCTCATCTAGCCATGAAAACAATTTCAAAGTGGTCTTACAAGTAGTCAGCAACATGGGCACCAAAATATTATATTCCCTTTGAAACAGATGAAGGTTGTATGATGCCTCACCATATTTCTGGAAGATGCTCCTGCATCTCACCAAGTTATTTCCACTACTTAACAGTGAATGAAGCTAATTCAGCTCGTAAAGAGAGAGATTTATTGTATCTATATAAAACTAAAACCATAACTATATCTGCATGCAAGTGCCAGTTGTCATTTGAGCACTGAAAAGACCTTTCCCTGCATTTTTTCTTTAATCTTGCATAATACTTATAAAATAAACAAGAAATATTTCCACTGCTTTTTGAGAAACAAAGTCATAGGCTGGCAACTTAAAAATCCAGTAAAAATTGTTTTGTTCATATGGAAATGAATTTCCCCCTATCACCAATGCAACTCTATCTGCAAAGTTACCTTCCCAGCTACAATTTACTCATTATTGACAAAACATATTGATTTGGGAAGACTGCAACATGCACTATCAACTGGGACCACTTCTCATAGTTGCAGACACAACCTTAGCCACTATTTAACTGTAAAACAAAGTGCTTAATTCTTTTGTCCAGAAGACCTCTTCACAAATGAAGCAGCTACAGATTTTTATCGAAGCGTGTGATCCTCATCTTATGCCCTGTGGTCTTCAGGGGCTTTAAGTACATTCCTTATTAGATACCACATGGTACTTCCTCTTTGTTCTTTAAATGGTAGATTTGTTGGCTGGGATAACACCTGGAGCAGTTCCAGTGGGAGCAGCCAGACTGTCCTCCCAGGGATGATCTTGATGATCTTCACCAGCAGGAGCCACACAGCAGCACAATCGAGTGAGGTGCTGGCAGCAATGGCCCAACTGCTCCAGCAAAGTCTCTCTCCACCTCCCTTTGCTGTCTGATTTTTGTCCTCTCAGAGAATCTCCCAGCTTCCCCTTCCCAGTTCCGTAAGAGCTGAAAGCCCAGCCCAGCCTGCTGCCCAAGTTCTCTCCACAGGCCTTCAATGGGACTGTGTGGTTTCCTCACAGCTATCTCCTATCCCCTATCCTGCCCTCGCAGCCCTGCAGGCTCTGCCTGCCCACCCCACCCTGTGCCTAGCAGGGCCTGCTCCTAGCTGAGAAGCCCAGCAGCTCCACATGCCCTCTCTACCCAGCTGAGGAAACTTGCTCCAGCTTTTGGCTCCCTCCCCTTCCCTTCCTCGCTCCTCTCCTCGTTCTGGTTTGGAGGATCACAGTGCAACGGCGCTGAGGAGAGGCAGATCACACAAGTGTTCATTTGTGGAGAGCCCCCCCTGTTACAGACACAGCCACGACTTTTGTCCTGGGAAGCTCCTGGGATCAGGATTAGGTCCTGGCAAGCACTTGGGCACCGGCAGTGAGATGTCAGGGGGAATCAGGAAGCCACAAACACAGGGCTGAACTCCCATGATGCAGCCAGCTCAGTCCACATGCGCCAGTTCCTCCCCACCCTGCTGCCAATCCATGTCCTGCCTTCCTGTTTCCTGAGCGGAACACCTCGTGCTTGTCATTACTGGATTTCACGTAATTGATTTCAGACTCCACACGATCTGCCAGGATCATTTTGAACCCTGTTCCCCAAAAGGCCTATAATCTTCTCTGCATGGTTGTGTGCATATTTTTCTTCCAAGTGCAAACTCTCTTCCAGGGGCTACTTCCAGATATAGTCCTGGGACTAAACAGCAGTCACTTAGAGCATGAGTTTGCTCATGAGACTATCGTGAGGGACTGTAACAAACTGTAACAGGACCCTTACTCAGGATACATTTATTCCTTCCCCTTTAGCCACTCTGCTGTTTAGCCAAAATGAGATTAGATAGACACAGCACAGTTTGTTCCCAGTAAACTTACACTGGCAGGGTGCTTCACACCATGATCCAGTCATTTGTAGAACTGGCAGGGCAGTGTGTGGCAATTGCATGGAGTGCACTGAAGGTGAGCTGCCTGGCTGGCAATTCCAGAGGTCTATCTCCTTTGGGAAGGGAAGTACAATATCTGCCTTCTTCCAGCCTTCTGGAAATCCCCTGGCCTCCAGGTGCTCTTGAAAATGTCATCCATGGGGCAGAAATCACAATGGCTAACCACACTCCTCTAAATGCCCTTAAGTATATTTCATCAGGCCTGGTATACTTGAGCACATTAATTTATAAAAACTTCCCTTGTTCTTTACCTTTTCTTGCCTACAGTCCTCATGATAACTGCTAGCAGTAGGCATCTGAAAACAATTTTTTCTTTTCTTTTTTTTAGTAAGATCAAAGAAAAGAAATTTCTGTAATTTCTACTCTTAAGGTTATTTAGTAATCTATTTCTGTGTGGTTTTTCCATCATAATCCTAATATATTAACAGAAACTTTCTCAGTGGACTTACTTGCTCTTGCTTAATGTAATCCCTTTTGCATTTGATCCTTTCCAGTTCTATATCAGCCTGTGGGCAGCGTTCTTTTTATTCCTTTAACTTTATATTTGACTGTCTTATAATTAAGAAGCTCCTGATGCACCTCACAGTCTATTATGCTGTATTTAATACAAGAGCTTTCTGTGGTGGTCTAGTAGCTCAGGGATCCTTTAATTCCCTGTATAAAAGCATGTAAGTGGTGATGGACTAACTAGGTGTGAACTAAGAGCCTGGCATCTCCTTCACGACAAGTGCCCCCATACCTGCTCTGGCCCTGCTGGGAATCTACAGCAGCTCACAAGCAAGCAAGCAAGCAAACACACCTCACTTCTGGAGCATTCAGTTTCTTTATGGAGTTTCCAATGAAGCCTGTCCCTCTCTGCTCCACACTAGCACGTGCCTCCCAAACAGCCCCCTCAGCCACACTATTTTCCCTCTCCTTTCCGTTCCCTACATCTGCTGCTCTGCAGAGAGCCTGATTTGTCATCAGCATTGAGACAGGCATCCCAAAGTAGCAAATGACATGATTACTGAAGGAATTACAGAGGCTCCATAAGGAAACTTCCAAACAGTGGCAATAATCCAACAGGACTCTCTTGCTCTCAAGTTACACAATATGTCAGCCAACAATAACTTTCTCTTCTGGTGTGGTGGAAGAACGTAACCTCTGCCATGATCACACAGGCAGAGAAGGCCACCTTTGTTCGTTCTCATCCTCCACAGCACTCAAAAATGTATAGTCATTGTGCCCTGAGCACCTGTGCTGATGTGGTCATCTTCAAATGGAGAAATGAGTGACCATGAACTGATTTTGAACAATTCAGGTCAGAAATCACATGAGTTTTGACTAGCAACACAGCAAAAATGCATAGTAAGGGTAAAATCCCAGCTGAGACGGAAGTGGAACCAGCCCAGTTTATAAAAAGGGTTTCACAACACTGAGTTGTAAGCTGCTCCTTTACAAGAGCAGGGACTGGGATGAGGGGTGTGCAACCCCTTTGAATTTAGTGCGTCTAAACTTCTCTCTTACAAGTGATGTCACCTGCCAAACACACATGACAGGAAGTGAGACCTAAAGATGTCAGAAATGTATGGTAAATTTGTTTATTCAGCCATCCATGAACTGAATAGCTTGTACAGAAACTGCAGAAGCACAGTTGCAAGACGTTTTGGAAACAGCCTTAATAATGCAGTAGAGGCAGCTTGGAGATGAGTTTGGGGAGGGTGTCCACAAAAAAATGACATTGTGAAAGACAGCAATGTGGATGCCATGGAAAACAGAAACCCACAGTGCCACAGCAATCTTGGCCTATCAGATTTATGGTGTTGTGGTATTTCTGAGAGGTTTCCAGCAGTGAACAGTGGCACACTGTACAAGCTACTGTACAGACATGCAGTTGACAGACAATCCCTGCCCTAAAGAGCTCACAATTACAGGAATGAAGTACAAGACACAACAGGCAGATGAAGCAATGGAAGATGTAATGATCCCTCCCCACTGCACCTCTCTCAGGTCTTGAACCAGGGTAAATGGAGGCTGCAAATGAAGATGCTTTGACGCTTTCACTTGAGAAGCATTTTTCTGTAATCAGAAAAAATTTGATCAATTTCACTACTCACCATGAGCAAGCACCCAGCAAAAACAGTAAATCCCTTTTCATGAAGGCATTTTGCCAAGGCATGTCCAAAACCTTTGTCACAGCCTGTTATTAGCACCGCCTTCCCTTCAGCCTGTGTGGAGAAAGACAGTCACAGAATACTATCAGACATTGCAATGTAGGCACCACCAGCACAGCACAGGAGCCACTTGCAGTCCTGCAGCCAGGGCAGGTGCAATTCCAGATGCAAGGCACAGTGGCACCTGTGTGCACAAACACAACCCGCTCCCAACTACTGTGAATCATAAATTTTTCAGTTGCTGGTCTGTAACAATTCATGTTGCCTTGACACCTGAGCTGGAACAGTAACTCACTCTTTCCAGTTTCAGTGGCCAAAGCAGAACAGAAACATCTCAGGAGATGTTAATGATCTACCAGTTCACGGTAAGAAAAAGCAGCATAGAGAACATTCAAATGGCAGGATGTCAGTGGCTAGAACTGTACAGCAGCTCTTTTAGCTGCTGAGTGACTCCTGTCTGCTCCCCATCTCCTCCCACTCTATGCAGCACTTTCCATGCTGTCTTTTAGCATGCAGGAATGTGACTACAGATTAGAGCTTCCTTCTGAAACTCTGCAGTCTTAAGAGGAACAACTTGTCAAATTCTACAGTTCTCTCCTACATTATTATTACCTTTTGACTGACAGGTAAATTGAGAAAGAAGATTTGATATTCCATCTGGTATGACACAACAGGCTTGAGATAGATATGAAAGCAGAATCCCATCTCCTGAAGAGAAGTCTATAGCAAACACTGCCCATTCACCCTCTGTCTTTGCTTGAAAGTCATCTCCTCACCACAGGTGTGAAGCAATGAACTAACACTTAACCTAGCTGCTGTGCTGCACAACGCTCCAAACTGAAACCACATCCATTAGGCAATAACATGATAAAGCAATAAAAATCCAGACGATGCAATAAGGAAGTGAGGTCAGTTACATCTCTCTGGAGATATCGGCAAATAATATTTCCTGTTACTGAATTTACAACAGCTGGAATATGAACATACTAATGTATGAATTGCACTGTCTGGTTCAGCCACATTTTCAGAGAGAAACGGGTCAATCACCAGTGCTCTCTCATCTCTTGCTTTGCTGACATGTGGTGTAGTGAAGCAACAATAAGGGATGATTGCAGGGTGATAGTGATCAGAGCATTACTGCACAAACTCAAGGTGAGCCTCAGCAGAGAACAATAAGTAAATAAGCTACACCCTGTCCTACAACTCATGTTGAAGTTACTGCTCTCAAAGGGGAGTTAAGATCTGAAGCTGAAACAAGAACCGATCAAAAGTCTATCCTGCATTTATAATACAAACACCCACATTAACATTATACTATAACCTATACTCAGACAAAGAGCACCCAGGTACAGACTAGCTCTATTAAAGCTCTAAAGATAGCTACATCTAAAGGACAAAAGATAAGTGAGAATTAAATATACAGTGCTCAATCTGAATTTAATTTAGAGTGACACATCTCCAAGAGAGATGAAAATCAAACATGAACCAGATCACAGAAGTTGTCAAGGTCACCTCCTGCAATAACTCAACAAGCTGGCCCATGGAAAAATAATGGATTTAATTTTTTTCTCTTTCTCTCACCTCCCTAGAGCCTTTGCCTCTGAATCTTGAAGGCACAGGACTTCACAAAAGAGCAGGAAGTGTGCAGGAAACAGGCAGCTGTAATCACTTCCAGAACACAGGTAAGGCAAACAAAGAAGATACCCAATCCTCAACCATCATTAGCTCCTTAAAAAAATCCCCAAACAACCAACCAAAGTATAGACAGAAATGAGGTTTAAAAATCCTCTAATCTGTCCATAATAAGAAGGAAACTGAGGGACAACATACAGTATGAAAAAGATCCTGTGATTGTTATTTGCTACAAACCTAATTGCTGGTAATAAAACACATGACTACAACATTATGGCTCATAGCAGGCCCCAGCAGCACCAAGGAGCGTGCAAAACCCCAAGGCATGTACTGGATCTCACATCTGTACCTGTGCCTGCTTGTGCCGTGCCTGATGGACAGAGAGCTCCCAGGGATGACAGCAGGGATCAACCCCATTCCAAGCCAAAAGGATCCTATCCCAGAAAAGCTTCTGAACACAGAAAAGCCCAATCACCCTTATCTTTTGAAAGTCCTAGGATAAGGCTTAATGGGCCTGTTCCTGAAGTTTGATAAGGCCAATCTCCAACTTCATTTGTCTCGATGCTGGGACAGGCAGAGAGGACCAGTTATCAGCACAGTGACCTTATGAGCATTCTGAGGAACTTTGGGTGCCTCCCTCACTTGGGGTCATACAGTGCTCCCGGAAACACTGCACGGGAGACAGCACTCCAGTGCTGACAGGGTGCCTGGGACCTGCTAAGAGCACAGAATAACTTCTTGTACCAGAGGTGCTGCTGTGGCACGTGGGCACAGTAATGCTGTCCATGCTTGCTGTGTGACCCACAACACTATTCCTCACAGCTCAGGCAGCCCTAGCAGGGCAGCCTCATTTTAACCTGCAGTTAGCTCAGATGAACACAGCATTTCTTACTGGGATATGACCAGTTTATCAAATAGTAGATTTTCCTAATGCAGGTGATCTATCAGAATTATACATTTACTGCAGAACAGACAGAAGAAATTGAAGCTACTTTTTCAGCCTGTCTCTCTAGACAATATCGGAATATGCCATGCTTACCTAGACTTTATCTTTTTTAATGTGCCATTTGGATTTTTTTTTTATGCTGTTCCCTTTTGTGGCTACCCTGACCATCCCCTGATGTTATCAAACAGATTGATTTTAGGATAAGTGCAGCTACAAAGTAAACTTGGCTTGTTCCTTTTTCCAGGGTTGGGAAAGTTGAGGTTTTCGATCCCAGGAAAAAGAACTGAAAATATTCACTAAAGGCAAGGTATTTTCTCAAGTGGAACAGGGATGGGGAAAGTAAGAGAAGCAGAGTGAATGGAAAAGTGAAGTGGGAGGCTGCAATCAGGCTACAGCTGTTAGCTGACCATTCTGGGCGGAAGGACTGAACTGGAGGTCCTGAAGCAAACACATTGGCTCCCAGAGCAAGTTGTATCCTGGGCATCCAAAGCAGCACGGAGGGCAGGTCAAAGGAGGTGATTCTCCCTCCACTCAGGTGAGACCCCACCTGCCGTGCTGCATCCAGCTCCAGGGCCCCAGCACAGGAAGGGCAGGGACCTGTTGGAGTGAGTCCAGAAGAGGCCACCAAGATGATCAGAGGGATTGAGCACCTCTCCTATGAGACAAGGCTGAGAGAATTTAGATTGTTCAGCCTGGAAATGAAAAGGCTTTGGGGTGACCTAATGGTGGCCTTCTATTATCTGAGAGGAGACCTTTTACAAGAGCATGTAGTGAGAGGCCAAGGGGTTCAAATTGAAAGTAGGTTTAGATTAGACATTAGGCAAAAAATCTTAACTATGAGGGTGTTGAGGCCCTGGCAGGGGTTGCCCAGAGAAGCTGTGGATGCCCCATCCCTGAAGTGTTGGAGGCCAGGGTGCACAGGGCTCTGAGCAACGTGGCATTGTGGAAGGTGTCCCTTGGGGTTTGAACATGGCAAGGAGCTGGAACTTGATGATCGTGAAGCTCCCTTCCAACCCAAGCCGTTCTATGATTACATGTTTCCCCTCCAAGTGAAGCACTGAGGCGGAGG
>VYXD01016034.1:533243-592563 GCA_013397195.1 Hylia prasina
AGCCTCGCAGACGGGGCCTCATCACGGCCCGGGCCGTGCCCCGCTCGGCGCTTCGCCCCCCTCACAGCGCCTGTCCGGCTCCACCGGCCCAGCCCGGCCTGGGCAGAGCCGTTTCGGATTCGACACCTGCAGCGCCTCAGCCCGGCCCGGCCCGGCCACACGGCGCCATTTTGGGCCTGGAGGGCGCCTCCGGCGGGCTCTGCCGGCCAGCCCCGGCCCCTCGCCGCGGTACTCACGGGNNNGAGGGGCTGGGCCGGCGGGACTCGCAACGGACCTCGGGCCTCGCCCCCTCCCTCCAAACCTCACAAAAGCCTGCGGGGACACCAACCGTGCTCCCGAATTTGATCATACCACCGGGATTTCTGAGGATTAGCCGAGCCAGCGAGCCTCCTGAGCCCTGTCCGCTCCCGCCCTGCCCATCTCGGTGCCCACCGCTGCCCTCTCTGCGGTAATTTCACTGTTTTCAGCCCAGGCCTGGTTTCCAGCAGGCCCCGAAGCTGGCGCGGTGGCGGCTCAGCCTTCGGCAGAGATGCAAACCACCCCTGACAATTAGATACCGTGTCTCCGCTTCAATAAAGGGCGCTGGGAGATGATTTTTGGGCCTTGGGTTAGTTTTATCCAAGATAAATTTGATTGAAGTTGACTTTCCGTACCATAGTCTTGTCCTTGAAATGTTTTCACTCGGTATTGAGTTTATTGATGGTTTCCTGTGCTTAGTCCAGCATCACCTGCTACTTAATTACAAAAAAATGTATTTTTAACTGCGTGGCTGTAGTAGCTGTAAAGCCAAGGATTGTTTTGGAAACATGTAACATAACATCACCTGTGACCTGAAGTTGTATTCTTGTTTAAAGTTATTTCATCGAGCTCTTTTGAAGGAATATATTCTATATGAATTGCTTAATTTTTACCTGTTTCAGAGAAATTAGTTAAAGGTGCATTAAAGAAGGAGAAATTGACATTTTCTTTAAAGGTCTCCCTACTTGGTAGTTCACTTAAAACGCTTTTCCTTATTTAAAAGCATCTCTTGGGTGGCTGAAGGTTGAGCTGTTTATCTCTGTGTGAGGGACTGCAAGGGGAGAAGATGAATTCCTTTGGACTTTATTTTCCTGTTGAAATACATGGAGTCAGCATGTCTTACAAAATAATTGAGCAACTAAAACAGAGGTGCTATCTTGTGTTGCAGAGCTAAGGAAGAACCGTTTTGCTATTGGTAGAGTGTGCTAGTTGAAAACATGTTGGCCACCAAGCTGTCCCGCCCTCTCTTGAACTTCTCTGTGAAAGCCCTGAATTTCAAGGACCCAGGGAATGGCTTTAGGTAAGTAATTCGGTGGAAAAGAAAGAGTGACATCTTGAGTAAAGCACAGGTCAATGACTCACTTGATTTCTGTGGGACAGTTTATTTACAGTCACAAGGTGGTTGAGATTGGAAGGCACTTCTGAAGGTCATGCTAAAGCAGGGCCTCTTTGAGCTGGTTGCCTAGAACTGTGTGCAGGTGGCTTTTGAGTATCTCCAAGGATGGGTACTCTAGAACCTCCCTGGACAACCTGTGCCAGGGCTCAGTCACTGAACTGAGCACAGCAGAGATGGACTCGGTATGCAAGGTGGGGTTGGCAACATGTTGGGTTTTTTTATTTTTTTACACTGCAGTCAAAAAGTTGTGGAGTAGAGCATTAATTCAGTACCCTTCAAGAGGGTTTTTTGACTATCAGCAAGTAAGCCTTGCTTCAGTGCAAGAAATTGTGATATATTTCTGTGACTTTATTAAAGAGGCAGTGAATCCCATGAAATGAGAAAGTTGAGAGAGAGGGTTTTACTGAGAAATGGAGGTGGGCTGAGTAATTAAGCTGGTTTTTTTCTGCAAATGAGCAGAAAATTGCCTATCTAATTCTGATTTCTAGCTCTGCAAAAACCCCAGCATCTATATTGCTGTATGATTGGAGCCCTATTAGTCCAAATTCAGAGCAAGTTGAGTGCTTTCCCTGGCTTTGTTTTAGAGTAGGGTTTCCAAACAGCAGTGTGTGTACCACTAATTGTACACTAATTGTATAAGGCATTTAAAAGTGGCTCATGGCCTGTTGAACAAGAACTACCACCTCCAGTGTTGCTCTACTGCTGCTGATAGTGATGTCCAGCATCATCATGGTCAAGGATGGCTCTGATAGTAGGGTGTTCTAGATAGCTGAACTGTTAAAAGATTTCCTGTGCAAACAGACATAGGTCTTTTATCTCCTATTTGCTCCACATACACCAGAGTTCACCTGCAGGAATCTGCTGTGGCCTTAAAAATACAAATTAATGTTTTATTAACTTGAGGAAAGAATTTTCAGCATATTCTTGGTTTTTTTCTTCCATCTTCTGTTTTGCTTACTGTGTATTTGTGCTTTGTGTGTCTTGTACTCAGGGCAAAACTGTTGCATTTGCAAGTCCCCACAAGTTCCTAAACCTGCAGTGGCAATCCAGCTGTTCATTGAAAGGCAGTGCTGCCACTAGTGTCTTAATACACTGAACCAGCATTTATGTACTTGACTCTGCAAGCTGAGGACTCCTTTTTTTGGTGGAACTGAACATGATTACAACCACAAATTCAATTTGAGGACCATCTGTGCATTCTGGAAGTCTCTGTTGTGGTCTCTAGAATTCAGTGATGCAGAATGACAAGAATGGCTTATGGTACATTAGTGTACCATGTGGGGGCTCACATCACTTCCTGGCTGTTTCGGCTGGTGGCATTCCTGCTCAGCATCTGTTTTTCTTTTGCCCTTGCCTTCAGGTCAAGATAGGCAGATGTCAAGTAGGTATTCTCTGTAGATTATTGTGAATTGAGTGCAGCAAATCAGTGCTCTGCAGTGTAATAACAGGACCAAACATAACACTGAAAAATAAAATTTCTGGGCACTTTAAGATGCACCAAGAAGCTTACTGTTAAGGTAAAAGTTTCCATCCAGGATTGCAGGTCAGTGATGTTAACACGCACTTTGCCTGGGGACTGACTTTTGCAGCAATTAAGTTGCCTATAGCTATTCCAAGAGCTGAATTGTCTTGTGAGACTCTAAGTTAGAAAAACAGCTACACTGTTTCAGGAAGGTGAGTGAACACCATTGCCTAAGTATGTAATCTCCTTTCCCATCTGGTTCAAAGCTTCTGCCTTCACAGATCCCTTGATTTCCTGAGATATGGCCCAGAGGCCAAAATGTCTGCAAGCTGCTGTGCAGTGTAGCACAGGTCACCCTGCAAGAGCCTGTGATGTCTGAGCTGGACATAATTGTGAATGATTTTGCAAATTTACTTAGAAGACAGAAAAGCAGCCTGCAAGATAAGCTCTGGGAAGGATAGATGCTGTTGGAGGAACCAGAGCGTAGATGAAGTACAGCAAGTCTAAGGGAAGGCCAGAAAGCCCCAGGAGGGCAATGTCAGTGCTGAAAGCAAAAATGAAAAAGCTGATGAAGTCCAGAGAGGTGACTGACAAGGACAGAGCTTGGGGTCACTCTGATTGGTGGTTCAGGCCCAGTTTTGATGAATGATGGCAAGACTTAAGACAGAGCGATGCTACTGGGCAACATAACTTTTCTAAGTGGAATCCCATTTCCTGGAAGGTATTGTTGCTTTGCTCTGGTCTGTCTTTGTGAATATGTTTTGTCTTCTGGGAGTCACACATACTATGCGGAAGAGCTTCAGATCTGCATGGCAGGTATTGCTCAAAGACAGTGTTTCTTAGCTTAAACAGTTGCAAAAAGGGGATATAAAATCGAAGAGTATCTAATGGGTAGACACTGCAGGGGAAGAAGCATTATCCAGGATGAAATAAGGATGGAGCTGTGTGTAAAAGGAGTGAGACAAATCCAAGTAAATTCAGCCTCAGACTGGGGGTCAGAGACAAAGCCACAGCAGAATACTTTTGTCAGACAAATTAATAACTTCCCATGCCCCAACTATGTGCAAATCTTGAGGGTGTTGTTGCTTTTGAAAGTGCAAACACTGCACTGCCCGTTTTGTGGGTGGAAGCAGCTCTGTGCCTCCAGACCAGGAGCTATTTTAGAATAATTTGTAATACTCAGACAGCTTCTGCAGCTGGAAATAGCATCAAGGTCTTTGGAGAAGCAAATGTGTCATACTGTAAGAAACACATAGGCTCAGACTAAGGAGCAGTGTAGGCTAGATTCTGTCTTCCCAAATGACAATCTACATCATGTATGTAGGCAGCACTACATTCCTTTTCATGTACATGTTGCTGCAGCAGGGTATGGGTAAGATATTCCACATCTGACTGTCTCTTGTTTTGGGTTTTCTTAACAGGCCCGTGCAAAGATTTTCCTTCCCTCTTTTGTCCCCGTGTGGCAGCCGCTCTTATGCAAATGAAGTCGATCAGGTGAGTGTGACTGTGGCTTCCAGGAACTAGTTCTGCTGAGCAGGGGTTTTAAAATCCCTGAAGCCTAGTGACCAAACTCATCTTTCCAATTTGCCAGAAAGACTCCAAGCTGGACCTCTCGAGCATACTCCACATTCTTTCCTAGCACCGAGCTTCCATTGACGTAGCACGGTATGTGCTGCTAAGGATGGAAATAAACAATCCTACAAGTGGTTTTTTTCTATTTTTGGAACTCACTCAGCAGATTAAATGTTCCACCTTACAGTGGAGGGAATCTGCATGACAAATTCTTAATAAAGCACTCTTTCTGGAGAACAGTTGTTTAAAGACATGTAAATAAATCATTGTGCCCTCACCGCTTGATCTGGAGAGTGGGCCTTTTTAGCAGCCCTCTCCTTGAAGATACTGACTTGCTAGGAACAGTGCCAGGAAAAAGGAAGGGGAGTGTTTTGTCATCTTCTCTGTCTTGTGGCACAGAACTCAGCGCTATAGCAGTGCTAGAGTATGCACAGCTTCTTCCATAACTCTGGAACAGAGTTTCAGAGGAACTCAGTTGTGATCCTTGCATCACCGATGGGCTTCCAGTGTGAGAAGCCTTTGCTGCTTCCACCCAGCATTCACCCTGATCAGTCCTTGAGTATGCTGGGGAAAAGAGGTGAGTGAATTGCAGGCAATTATTATGTAATCCCACCCACAGCAGCACCTTGGATGTACAGTTGTTGCTGTTGGGCTGTCTGATGCACCCTCTGATTTTTAGCTTGTTATTTAATTGCTGCCTGTCTTTAGGTTAGAAAAAGAAATACGGAGAGGGAAGGAGTTATACTTCCATCTAAATTGTAAGTTGGAAAAATAAGAAGACCAAAAAAGCCCAACCAGACAAAAAGAGCGGTGACCAACTGGTCTTAATATCATATATTAACCCCATTTGAATCTTCTTAGGTCTCAGAACCCAGCTCTAGAAGGCTTAGGTGCTAGAGAGAGAAAGATGAGTGAACATTCAGTAAGATTAAACCATATCCATTCTTCAGTCAGACTCTCTTCTCCATGCCCAATGGGCTGCATGGACACAAGAGTAGAATTCTGTATGTTTCAAACATATAGGAACAGTTCCTGATGAAGGGAAAATATGTCTTGGGAACTCAGGAGGTATATTTTCAGATTTCAGAGTCAGAGGTATATTTTCAGATTTCAAGATGGATATGAATTGCCAGAGCATGGTAGTTTGCTTGGTCTGTTTGCCTTGGAAGCCTGTTGCCAGAGGTGCTGAACTCCTCTATGCTGGGAGGGCAGTGATCCTGCCTCATTGGAGTGGACTCAGTATGAAAATGTCATTTCTTGTGTTCAGGAGGCACTGGGTGACAGGAGCTGGCAGTGAGTGTACAGAACATCCCTGGAACAGACTGCTCCTGGCCAAGGACATGACTTGTTCTGTGCACTGCAAATCACTGATTTCAAATACTCAATTCCAAGTGCATTTTGTTCTGCTTTGTTTTGCAGATTGGCAGCAGAGCTGTGCTTATAACAGGCTGTGACTCAGGATTTGGATTTGCCTTGGCCAAACACCTGCATGACAAAGGTTTCATTATTTATGCTGGCTGCCTGCAAAAGGTAGGGAAAACAAAAACTGTTCTTCACCTGTGGCATGTGCAACGACACATAGCAACTCCAGTCTTCCCTCTCCACTCTGCGCAGCTCTCTGCCAAGGGGAAGGAGGGTGGTTGGTAGCCCAAAGGGAAAGACACAGGTGCTTGAATTTCACAGAGCAGAACTGGCACTGAATGGTATCTAGGGAGGTTTATTTAAATCACAACATTGTGATCTGTTGCGTGTCTGATGAACTGGAATCCCAAATCTAATAAGTAAAGCTTGGTGTCAGGCTGTAGTCTGGACCTTTGGCCCTGCTGGCAGACTATCTATTTATGCAGGGCTTATTTTGATTAATTTTGACGTAACACCAAGCTACCAGTGATTTTATGGCATGTGTTTTGAGCATATTTTTCTATATTCATGAGTACAGTCATGCCATGGTGTCTCCTGAAATAGTTGGGTAGGTGATGGAGTCCCACTAGTGCAAATGAAAGAAGAATCAGGCCACAAACAGCTTAGTGACACAGCCTTGATAACGCTCTGAAGGAGAACTTGGTGTGGCAAAGCATTGATGTTCATGAACAACAGGAGAGAGTTTTAGTCTCTCTCTCCTTATGAAGCACTGCACTTTTTTTAACTGCACGGCCATTTCCTAACAGAAACAAACGTAACTCCTCAGGATATCCTGGGGTGGGTCAGTTGGTTTGATATAATCTTTTAGCTCACTCATCACTATAAACGTGTCTTGAATAGTGATACTGTTTAAAGAGAATTTGCCAGGTATTCTTTGATGTTATCTGACTTTCTACTATTGTGGGGGTTTTTTTGTATTAATACTAAGTTTGGCTTAAATTAGTAGTTTGTTTCTGCTGCATTTTTTTCAAAAGAGGTGTCTGTCTCGATAGCTCTCTGTCCTGTGTCTCCATGTTTGGTCGAAGATTTTTTTGTTAGCCTGGGCTCCCTCTAGAGGCGTCACAGCAGAACAGGACACTCGGTACAAACTGCTGCCTTTCAAAAGGGCTCAAGACAGAGGGTGGATGAGTACTTTTTTGATAGATCCGTTTTTTCTACTCAGTTTTTGTAACAGAAGATCAACATTAGAGAATATAACACTGCAAACTTAAGAAACACTGTTGAGAATAATAGCCTGCTTCTATGTTGATAGAAGTAAAAACTTCAGAGTTGCAAAGTTACTTGTGGGTTTCATTTCTTCTGTCTCAGCTGCTAAAAAGGCACAATTTTCAGTGGACATATCTAGCAGTTACTGAAACCTCCCTTCTATTTTTGTCGTCTTCAGTACTTGTTCTACTGAATGCATGTTAGTGGAAAATCTTGACCTCTGACAATTTCAACATAAGCTGACATGCAGCAGCATGCCAGAAGTCTTTTAGACTTTGATCAATATTTACTGTCTCACAGAAAAATCAGCAGAAAGCTTTGCAGTATCACTTTGTAATTAAATATTGCTTCTTTAGCTGAACTCACATGCCATGTTCCAAAATCTGTGTGGCTGTGCCAAGAATGGTAACAGCAGTTGTCATCAGAAAACAGTGCAAAATTCCAAAGCTCCTTAGTTAGCTGAGTGGCCTCCCATGTGTTTTCAGGCCATTATACTTTCTGTAGAACAAAAACAACTCCAGGAGACTGAGCTGATATTTCACTACGCTACAGGCTTCTCCAGCAAAACCTTAAGCAGAATTCTGATCAGAGTGTAATTATTGCTGGTGCTGATTTTAGGAGCAGAGAAAGCTTGGTGTTTTTAGATGCTAGATAAAAGTGGAGGTAGAAATAAGGAACATAATCTTTGGCTTGGATATATTTGACCTAGCCATGACATAGAGGAAATGGCTCTGAAACTTCAATGTCACTTCCATGGGGTTTTTTTTCACAGCACACCTGCACATCAGAAGCAGACTGCTGCTTGGGGAGCCACTGTGTCCTCAGGGCATGCACAGTTCTTAGGAGTGCCAGGTCCTTACTGCAGATTAAAAGTATGTGCAATGCTGACTTTTTATTAGGAAGGACTTCCTAAAGTGGCCAGATCCTGAGCACATGACTGTAATTTTACTAAAGGAAACATGAGAGAGGAGTGTAGAGTCATGACTGAGGGGAGCCCAAGGATGGATCTGTGCTAACAGTGTGCTGTTTCACACACAGTTACTTCCTAACATTTTCAGTGGCAGATATACTCATGTGACAGACTCATGTGACAGTTGTGTTGATGCTGCATTGCCAAAAGACAGTGGTAGACTGGATCCAGTGAACGCTTATGCTGCAGCTGTTTTATTTTTACCTCTTTGATTAATATATGGAGAAGCCAGCTGACACAAGATGAAGGTATTTTTCCATCAGTGTCTGTTACCACTGGACATATGTGATGTTTGTCTGTGCTGTCAGGAGTGTGGTGGAACCCCTGTTTGTTTTGCTGTGTGTGCTCAGGCTGGTTGCAGCTTCCAGGGGAATGAGAAGGCAAAGGTCCTCTGAACAAGCTGGCACACAGGCTGGCCACTGCAGGGCTCCACAGGAGTGCCCAGAGCCACAGGGTGTTAGAGACCAAGGACACACTGATATAGATACAAGCTGAAGCCCATGAGCCCCAGACAGTGACCACGGAAAGAGGAAGGCAAGGCAGCAATGTGTTTTTTCAGTGTGCCAGAGCTGGGCCCTCTTGCCAAGGGACCATATGCCCTGGGGCTGGCAGCAGAGATGTACTGGCCTCCTGCTGTAGCATGAGAAGATCCTTTCACTGCTGTGTATGGGCCTGGAGATTGTGGGGCAGGCTGCATCCCCTGCCAGGAGACACAGCCACCAGGTGCCTGACTTAAACATCTGCCATCTGCCCTTGCTGAAAGCCAAGGGAATGACCTTGTGGGTGTGGGTTAACATCCAGAGTCCAATTCTTGGCCAGGATGCCAGCCCCAGGAGTCCCTGTCCAAGCACCCAGCTGCATGTGGGTGGGAGGGGAGGAAGGGAGCTGATTTGCAGGGCCAACCCTGTCAGGCTTGAGGAAGAAGATGCTGTGGAGGTCCCAGCAGAACTATGAGGCCTCTAAGGCTGATGCGGCCCAGAGATTTTATAGCACCTCATAGAACTGGGATCGGGGAAAGAAGGGCCTAGGCCTCATTTTTCTTCTTTCCTTTAGTGATATCTGCTGTTTTCAAGAGACTTGCATGTTTGCATTTGCTGATTCCCTGATGGCATTCCCACATTTGCCACTTGTATGCTTTCCAGTGCTTTGCCATATAGACTGCTTTGGCACCACAGTGCTTTCGAGTAAGCAAAAGACCTAGCACCAGACTCTTTTCAGTCACTCTAACACTGTGCATGAGACTTCTAACCACTCCTTTCTATAAGCAGTGTGCTTCCCTAGGGAGAGAGAGCAGTAGATACCCTCTCTTAAGGACAAACACTAGCTGGTGTTAACAGTCTGTGATGGAATGTGGAAGCATGGAGAAGACAGGAGATGTCAGGTATTTACGTTAGTGAAATGTCTCTGAGTGCAGTATATAAGCGCAGGAATGAGAGGAGCCAGGAAAAGGATTTTTGGAAGACAGGTGGCACAGAGTTGTATGGCCACCCTCATGTGGTATCCAAAGTGTGGTCTCTGAAGGGAACTCTTGCTTGAGGGACAGATGGGCAGCCTGGGCTCAGACTGCAGACAAGCTTCATCTCATTGACAACTGCCTGCTGGCATCTGACAGGGAGTGCCTGTGGCTTGAGGTATTCAGAGCAATCTAGTATCATTCAGCAGTCAGGAAACAGGCCTGCTATGAAGTACTGGCCTGTTCCAGCACAGAGGAAAACAGCTATCTAGCCAAAACCCCTTATTTGTCAGGAGTGAAGGGCGCTCTGGTGCTTGCCTGCTGATGCAGACACAGTGAGTGAGGCTACCTGGAAGGCTGAGCAGTAGAGGAGGAAGAGCTGAGCAGCTGTCAGATGATCCTGTGGAAATGTTCCATGTCTAGCCTGTTAATTGGGAATAACAGACTTCTGCTGAGGGATGATACTGAAGGAGCTTCTTCTAGTAAAGACAGGAATCTTCTCAAAATCGGATCATTTTCAGAGATAGATGTCACCATCCTCTACAAAAGTTCTCTGGATTGGCTGGCACAGTCCAGTAGGTTTATAACCTATTATATGAATTTAGGGAGTGATTCAGGTATAGTCCCAATCTCATCCTGACATCCTGTGTCTGTGTCCTGGAAGCACCATGGCCAGGCTTCACCCCTGCAAAGGGATGAGCTCTGGGCATGGCAGCCCTGTTCCCAGCAATGTCTGGCCCATGTGAAAGTATCTCAGGGGTTGGCTGTAGCTAATTTGCTGGGCTATGAGGGCATGTGTACTGGGGGAAACTGTTGTTCTGAGTTGAGAAAAAAGGAGTGGAGATGGGAAATGAGGGAGAAAAAGTTGATAGGGGGAGGCAGAGAAGAGAGCAAGATGCTGGAGAAGATGCCGGGGTGAATTGCCAGCAAACAGACTGGCCAAGCTCTCGATGATCGGACTCTGTAAGCAGTCCTTTGGAGGCAGTAGTTATGGCTTCCACTGCCTGGAAACCTCTGTATAGATCAGTTGAAGAGAGAGAGCAGTGGGCAGCAGTTCCTCTTCTCAGACTGTTGCTCCCAAAGCTGGCAGTGTGACCAACAAGCCCATGCAATGTAGATGTGCAGCCCCTTGCTGGCCATTTTACACCATAACCCCCCAAGAGAGTTGCTGTGCCCCGTGTCAAGCCAAGTAAGGATGGCACCACATTCCCACCTCTGCAGCAGTGGGACATAGCTTGGCCTCAGGAGCTCATGCTGGGCAGGGGGTGCTTGCTGGGTGCCTTGCTGTGGAAGATCCACCTCTGGCTGCGTTCTTGGTGGTTGAAGCAGTTTGTACCAGCTGACTTGGTACAGGGCTCATGGTCAGATGGAGATGCTTTAGGAACAACATTCTGCAGGACCAGTCCCATCTGCTCCCCTTCTTCCTAGGGCTGCAGGACTGTCCTGAATGTTTTGTGACGGCTCTGTGCACTCTTTTGCTTGATTTGATAGTTGGTATGCGTTTGATATTCTGCACAGGCTCTTTAGCCAGACTGAAATCAGCACTTTCTTCCCCTCTAGGACAAGGGAGAGGGTGGCTCCAAGGAGCTGGACGCCATGAAGAGCGATCGAATGAGAACTGTCCAGCTGAACGTCTGTGACAGCAAAGAAATGGACCGGGCAGTGGAGCATGTGCAGAACAGCCTCGAGGACCCAGAGAAAGGTGGGTGTATGCAATGGGCTCTGAAGCAACAGAGGGGGCAGGAGCTTCCTTGGCTGGGCTCTGAGAGCATTGTCAGGGTGTATTTCAAAAGCTGAGCATGCCATTGAAGGACACGAATCTTTGAGGAGCAGCAGGGCAGAGCAAATGGCCCGTTTGAATATTGTACTATATCAGAAAGGAGCTTCCCACTTCACACAGCATCTACAAAGGAAACTGCTTTGTTCTCCACTAGCTCCTGTAGGGACATTGGCAAAAACCAGAGTGGTGTTCAAGGCTCTAGGATTAGTGCTTTGTTCCTGTGAACTGAGGTTTATTGTGACTCCCTTTCTGTCGTAAAACCTGCCCAGTGCCCAAAGATTGGGAATTAACAATGGAAATGTCTCCCCCATTCTTTCAAAAGGTAAAGGAAATGGTGAGGTTTTCCAAAGAATTTCCCATGAAGCCAGCTGGGTATCATTAATGCTATTGTATATAGTACCATTTAGAGTTTGGGGGTAGCAGTACTGATTTTTTTTTAGCCTGCCTATTTCATTCTCCTGAGGTGATGACAGCAAATTCTGCTCTGGTACTGTGAAAATTGCCCTTGCACATACATTTCTTAAAACTTTCCACCTTCTGAAGTACATTTTTCTCCTAAAGGATATCCACATGCAACACAAGGTTGTTTTAAAGCAGAACAACCAGCAATGTTTTGGTTGGGATTTTGCAAACCAATTTCTTTTGATGTTCTTTGTATTTAACTTTTTTGTATGGATCTTCTATATAAATTAAGTTTTCTAGCTCTATATTCTCAAGCACAGGCCAGGATGAAGTTGCCTTTCCTAGGCTTCTTCTGATAACACAGATCTGACACAGTCACATAAGAGTGAGTTTTTCTAAGTGACAGATAGAAGCCTTTCTCAGACTTTTCTCAGCATGTTTCCTGTACAATTAGATTATTATATGAAGTGAGTTAATTTTATTCAAAATTCCTTTTTAATCTTTCTTTTTATTGCCAACTGAGTAGGTAGCTTCAGTTGTTGCCATTTTGGTTGCAGCAGAATAAAAGGGAGAGGCCATGACATGCATGCTCACCCATGCCTACACCCTCCTTCCCAGCACTGCAGACACTCTAGTTCTTATGGTGACAAGGGATTTTGCTTTGAAAGAACTACTCTTTTGTTTCTTACAAGGTCATTCCTATTCTTAATCTTTGCATTATGTATTTTGCTTCTTTTAAAAAATCATGATGGATGAAAAAAGAGTGGCAAGGAGAACAGCTTAGACAATGCTGAAGTTCTCTGCTGGCTCAGAACTTCCTGGGAAGCCTCATTCACAGGACTTTGTGGCTGCAGTGTTGGGTGGTACAGGCAGATCTCCATGGTGGTTATATTTGTTCAGGAAACTGACGTGTGGTCTGGACTCTCTTCCATCTGGTCTTCACCATCACAAGTCATAATGAAAAGCTCTGTTGTGTGGTTCAGTAACCTGTTAGCACAACTAATGGTGCTTGACTTTGTCTCGTAGGGCTCTGGGGGCTGGTTAACAATGCTGGGATCTCCACATTTGGGGAAGTTGAATTCACCAGCATGGACACCTACATGGAGGTAGCTGAAGTGAACCTGTGGGGGACCGTGCGAACCACCAAGGCTTTCCTCCCGCTCATCCGGAGGTCAAAGGGTGAGTGGCAGACCTCCTGACTGGCTCTCCCTGTAGCAGGTCCCTCATCCTGCCACATCTTGCTGTGTTAGAGGCCAGAAGGTCCACAGCCCTTCTCCCTGCACAACTGGCCACGTTCCTGCCTTCAGAGGCAGAATGTGGTCCCCAGCAGACACACAGATTGCCTTACCTCTCTGAGTTACACAGCAAGGCAGCAGGCCTGAAAATCAGTTATTTCTCTTTCCCATATGTGCTGCCTTCTCCTGCAACATCCCACACAAGATCTAATCCATTATACCTTCTTATACCTGTTCAGAAACTGCTGTTCACAATAAATTACAGTGCCAGGAGCGTTTCTCTCTGCTATATAAAAACCAGCTGTGGCAGGGTGGGCAGCCGCAGTGTAAAAAGCTTCTTGCAGGGAAATTGTCATTTTGCACTGGGAGGAAAAGAGGGGTGTGATGTAGGAAAAGAGGGGGCTGTACAGCAAAGGCATGCAGACCTGGAGCTTGCATGGGTCTCAGCATAAAGGGGCAAAAGCTTTCCTGTGCTAGGGCCTACCTCCTGACTAAATTTATACAATACTGCTTTCACTTGTCTGGGCTCAGTCCAGATTGCTGCTGAGGAATCCTGTTTCCCCCCAGGCGGGCTCTGTCCAGTCTCTGTGTTCCCCAGGGCGCTGAGCTTTGTGTGTCAGCATGTGCCTGTTCCCTCGGGTAGAATGAGCCAAGGAGCACAAGCAGTGGGCTTGTTCTCCTGCCTGAAGACCATTGCCTAGGACAGCATTGCTCGGGCAGAGCCCTGAGCACGTCTGCCAGGCAGCCCTCAGCAGGCAGGCGGGGGCTGCACGTGTTGGGTGGTGTGTGCCAGGTACCCGCTCCGGGTCAGGTACCGCGGCTCAGCTGTGCTCTGCCCGGCCTCTGCCTAGGTCGTGTGGTGAACATCAGCAGCATGATGGGGCGGATGGGCAGCCCTGCCCGGTCACCCTACTGCATCACCAAGTTCGGCGTGGAGGCCTTCTCCGACTGCCTGCGCTACGAGATGCAGCCCCAGGGCGTCATGGTCAGCATCGTGGAGCCCGGCAACTTCATCGCCGGCACCAACCTGTACAGCCCCGAGCGCATCAAAGCCATCGCCGACAAAATGTGGGACGAGCTCCCCGAGATCGTGCGCAAGGACTACGGCAGGAAGTACTTCGACGAGCAGGTCAGCAAGATGGAGTCGTACTGCAACAGCGGCTCCAGGGACACCTCGCCCGTCATCGAGAGCGTGGCGCACGCGCTCACAGCCACGGCCCCCTACACCCGCTACCACCCCATGGATTACTACTGGTGGCTGCGCATGCAGATCATGACCCACATGCCCGCTGCCATCGCGGACCGGCTCTACGTCTACTGAGGCCTCGCGCTCATAAGCTGTCCAGGTGGGAAACTGGTTTTAAAGAGAGCTTTGTACACACTTCCCATTAGTCCTTGGAAAATTTTTCTAACCTCATTTCAGAGTACTGTATTTAGCTCTAAAGGGTTCATTTAAGTGTCTGACATAACCTAAAAGGCAGTAATTTGCAAGGGATGTTTCATAGGCAGGAATATGTCATGTTTGTGCAGGGACAATGATTTTTTGCTATTTATTTCACGTAATCCTTTCTTTTTTCACCTCAAATATGAAGCTATAATCATTATTTATACTGCAATTGCTCTGAAGCCTTCTCAGAATAATTTCTGCTGATGGCCAAACACAATCTTCACAATTCCTGCCTAGGATGCAGCCTTCGCACCATAAAACAGAATCCCTCCATGCTCTAATGGCAAACCACTGCTTCCTCATGATAAAGAATGTCCAACTCACTTTTCCAGGCCTGGTCACAGTAGCCCAAGGCAGAGGAGAGACTTCTTTAATTTGAGGATCAGAACTCAACATGCTCAAGGTGCTGAAACCGAGCAACTGACCCCGTCCGTTTCACTCTTAGAATTACACTGATGAAACATTAGAGAAAAGGAACCAGTCTGCTTCTCTCTCATGCTTTCTTGCAAAGGAGTTCAAGAACCCAGGGACTCAACCTTGCAGACTTTCCCCGTGGGAGTTTCTTACTCACATGAGCATTCCCATGACTGTGAGCAGCTTTACGCACAGGACTGCAGGTGTCAGGATTGGCCTGCAGTGACATTTGCCTTCTCTTCACCAGTATCTGAAGATGAACTCCAGAGTTAGCTTGGAGAGGAGCTTTGCTTGAGCTCCTGTGGTTTGTGAGGAACACTGCAGAGCAGATGGAGCAGAGAAGGGTTATAGTCACATCAGTGAATGCCCTTCTTGCCAGGGACCTCAGTTACAGCCAAGTATTTGTACAGCACCTTGCACAGAAGGGCCTTAACCCTGACCAGGCCTCCAGTACCACAGCACAGGTGATGATAACAATAACTTCCATTGAAGGAGTCACTGAGTTGAAATACATGCAACATGACATAAATCCATCAGAACATCCATAACAATAAAGTTAACTTTAGGAGCAGTCTCATTTCCATGATGGTTGTTTACATATCTAAGAAACATTTGTTTTGTACTTTAAGAAAAGAAAAGGAAAAAAAAAAAAGAGCCTTTCCTGGGGAATTCAGGAAGAGTAAATTTTTTTAAGCTTGAAAAGCAAAAATAAAAAGTAATTAATGACAATTGTTATTGAAGTTGAAAAGAAAAGATCTCATGTGCTCTAGTAACATACTGTGACATGATCAAACTCCTTTGGCTTAATAAATGTATACATGAATGGTAACAAAATTCAGAGGCTCCCTCTCTTTATTTTTGAAATATATAAGGTGAAGGCTCATTATCTGTAGTGGTGAGGTTCATGCCTGTTACACACACACACATATCATTCAGAGCCTCATTTCTAGTCTGGAGCCTTTCATGTCTGTACTGGGTACTGCAAGACTTTTGTAGGAGTACCAGCTGTGTCCTGGGTCTCGTGACAGAGATGCCTAACCCCTGGACTCTGTGTATTCACAGCTCTTAAACCTGCATTTATAATGGACTCTTGCAGATTACAAAGGATTATTATGGATTATTCCTAAGGGATCAGGAAAGGAAACTGAGCTCTGTGGAGGGGAGGGTTGTGGCAGTGATTCAGCAGGGTAGCACAAAAGAGGTCACTGACAGATCCCAAATAAATTCCAGGGAGAGACTGTCTGGTTTCCAGACCTTCCTGATTTTCTCTGGAATCCCAGGAGTGGTAGCTACTTCTTGAGTGCAGGGCCTATTGCCTTGTTTTCCAATACTCCAAGGACTCTTGTCTAGGACAAAACATGGGTATGAACTACCCAGCAGGCACAAGGGCTGAATTGCAAAGCACAGCAAAACACCTGGATAACACTGTCTGTTCTGAATGATACAGCAGAGCAAGAAAAGGTTTTACAAGGGAAGTTCTTGTAGCCTAAAATTTAGCTCTTAAGATGCTAAGTAGCATTAAAAAATCATCTCATTCCACCTGGGAAGCTAACTCCCAATTTTCATTCTGGGTTTTAATACAAACATCAGTGGAGTTAGGTATGCAGGAGACTGAGTGCACAGCCAGGTTATCTCAGTTTAGCTCAGTGACCCTGGGAGCAAATGTAGCAGGTGTTCAGCAGCACCGTGTTCACTCCCAGCCAGAAGGATAAAGCTGAGCAGGGATAACTGCACTCACATCTACATGGCATTTCTTCTGGAGGCTCCTGAACTCTCCCATGAGGTGGCCCCAGGGAGCTCTGGAGCTGTGCCACTGCTCCAGGGCCAGAGGAGATGTGGCAGTCCTGCTGCCCTGCAGTGCAAGTCACAGGGAGCTGTGTGTTTTCATATGATGGGGAGGCAATGGCTGTGCATCCAGCATTTCTCTGTGAGTTTTCCTGACACTGGGAGAGTTTGGCAGCGGATTTGTGATCAGGAAGGCTGGCCAGTTTCTCTGCTGGGATCTTGGCAATCCCCCGATTTCAGGGTTTGCCCTGAGAAGCGCATTAAAGGCTAATCCCCTCTGGGTTTGCATGACTGTCCTTTTGACTCAGAGCACTCCAGGTCTGCCTGCACGGTGCCACTGCAGCTCCTGGAATAGCTTCAGCTCACGTTGATTTGAAAACTGAAAAGAACAAAAGAGGACTTGGCCAGGCACCTGGTCCTCTGTACTCTCAAGGCTGCCTCAGGAGGCACTGGGGAGCCTGGAGGGGTCAGTCTGTAGGGTGCACACCTGAGCTCCGGTCTGGTCCCAGCAGGCTGGAGGAAGGGCTCTCTCTTCCCAAATTTCTTGCCGGGCGAAGACCCTTGGCAGTGATGCAACATCTCACTGTGCAGTATCCCTTAGGCAACCTGGAGTTAAAAATAACTTTCCCTTGGGTGGTGGGAAGTAGAGAGATGGAATAATTTTAACTACAGCTGTTACATCTTGTTCTGAGCCTTAATGTTGAAATCATGAAGTCCTTCCCACTTCAAAGTCCTACCTACTTTTTGCTCCTGGTGATGAGGGTAGTGAGTACCAGCCTTTAGTGACTCCTTACTGCCACCTTGTCAGGAGGAAGTGCAGGGATTGCCCAGTTAAACGGGAGATCATTTCACAGCCAGAAATTCACACACCTTCAGGAGACCTGCAGCTCCCACATCCTGGCAGAGGTCTGGCCCAGGTTCCCTCCTGGGACTCAGCCCTGTGGGTCTGGTTGAGACTTATCCTAGGAGTGGCAGTTTGGAAACAGGACTGCTTTGGAAACAGAAAAGAGGAAAGGAGTACTCATGTTCAGGCATTGTTAAACAGCAGAGCACAGGATGTCTTTCCCAATTAAATATAACAATTATATAGATCCTCAACTAAACATAAAAGTAGCTCAGTTGCTGAGCTACAAAGTCAAATCCCTGTCTATTCTGAGGTTGGACTGAAGCCAAGGGGCCTTGCTTCAAGGTGTATGTTCAGCTGCTGGCACTTCAAGGGCTGTGGCTCTGAAAAGGAAGCATCTCCAGGAAACAAGAAAGGAATCAAAAGTATAACTCACACACCTGATGACGCTTCCCTGGGAAGGTACTGCTCAGAATTACTGCACTGGTTTCTCTCCCCTCTTTCCCAACAGTAGGACTTGCTGTGCAGCCTTGGGGTACTGTGGATTTAAACTGGTACTTCCCTGTACGAGAGGAAATGCTGGCCTGGTACCGGCAAAGTAGTCAGCAAGGAGTTTGTCCTCACTGAGCAGGAATGCAAGAAGCAGGAGATGCCAAGGCCAGGAGCAGCCTGTGCACCTGTGACATGGAAGGCCACCCTTTGCTTATCACCAGCCACCACCCTGTCTGGGTGGGAAGGGGGGCTCTGAGTATCCCCTGCTGGCAGGCAGATGGGGCAGCACATCTGCACTCTGTCAGCTGCAGGGACAGGCTGCCTGGAGCAGGCTCAGCACAGCCCCTGCCAGCAGTGAGGCTGGTGATGGCAAACACAGGCACGGCAGCTTGGCCTGTGTTTCTGGGGACCTCCACCCCCACCATGCAGAGAGACATGCAGTGGCACAGATGCCATCCTGCAGCTCTCCTGCAACCAGTGGGGCACAGTGGGGGTGGTTGCCTACCATTTCCTACCTTCCAAAGGGTCTCAGGACCTCAGGGCTTCCTACAAACCACAAATCAGGCTGTTCTGCTTCCATAGCCAGCAGGCAGCTCCCTGCGGTCTGTGGGGAGCATAGGGGTGAGGAGTCTGGCTAAGGTGTGGGTTGTTATCTTAAAATAATTTTTGCTAACATAGTGTTTTGTTTGTGGTTATTTGAGGATGCCTTTCTGTCAGCATCTGTCCCTGATCACGAATGAGTCTTTCTGACTTTCTGGGGCTTTGCCACCATAATGAACAGGAAGAGGGAGTGGACCTGGCTACAGTCTCCTGCAGTCATCTTCTCCCTCCCTTCCCTAACACAAGGTTGTGCAATTATTTGTGTGATGTGGGACACCTTCAGAAAAGCTTGGGAGAGCTGTGCCACCCACCCACACAAGTCCTGGGGAAACAGAGCTCTCCCAAAGCAGAGCTGCTCTGGTTTCTCAGCCATGCAGCAAGCAGGTCAGCCCACCCACAGACCAGCTGGGATCTGTGGTGCTAAGGAGCTGTGCCCTGGGAATTGCAGCCTCCCTGCAGCCACCCCAGGCAGGTGCAGGCCTCACCAGGGAATTTGACCATCCTCCCTTTGCTTGTCTGACAGGCTTCAACATGCTGGTCCCTGGGGTGTTTGCTCCCCTCACTGCTTACCTCTCCATCAGCAAATGGGGCACTGAAGAGAGGGCTTGTCTTTCCCAGCAATCTAGTCCCATGAGTTTAATCTTTTATGTCCAAGGAGGACATAGAAAACTGAAATCCCCCTCCTTGTGCAGGCATTCATCCTGAGCTTTATTTTCCAGCCAGAGTTGCAAGTTGGGAAGCAACCGGATCCTGCTCGCCTCCTCTCCGAATACCCACACACCAAAACCCCCAGAAAACTCCTTGCTGGAGCTGGGGGTGAAAGTGTAAATGTTCCCATCCTCATTTTTTCCCCTGCTGTGAATGTCAGAACAGTAGCCTAAAAATGCAGTAATATCCGGAGCGATCACTGTGGTGGTATTTCTGACTTTGCTTGGAGCAGGATGAACCATAAATCTTGTGAGATAATATGTTGCCACAGGGTCTTGCAGCCAGTTTTTCAGGCCTTAGGAGCCTTAATGCTGCCTGAACATCCAAGCCAGCCCACCCACTGCTGGGCATTACTAGCACAGAAAGCAACAGCTTTCTGTCATATCCATGAAAACAGGGTGAGTATTTGGTGCTTCCTCTATCTGAAATCTTGGAGGTATTGTGGGAAACTTTACCAGGATCCAATCTACCACACAGTGAAACTGGGGTATTTGTTGTTGTGAGACTACAGGTGTAACTGGTCTGAAGGAGAGACCAGAAAATTATATATTGGTTAAGCAAAACTTTGGGTTATTCTTGATGTCTCGCCTCTGAACCTGCACTGAGTTTAAAACCAGAGAAAGATCCTACTCCCTGATGGGTCATCAGGACCTTGCCAGTGCCAGCTGGGGTTCCCCACCCTGACCATGGCTCAGGACCCCATTTCAGCCCTGCCTATGGCTGTGCATTCCATCTGGAGTGGGGATGGAGGATACTGATCTTCAGCCCCACTGGGCTGGATTCATCCTGCCTGACCCCTCTCTCCAATGGACAGAGCCCATGATCCTGCTCAGGGCAAGAGCAGCACTCTGGGACAAGGGCTGATCCCTGCTGGGGAGGCTCCTGGCCTGCTGACACTGCTCACACTCAGCCTGCTGCACTTGGCAATGGCCCTGCTGGACCAGGAGGTCAGCACTCCCTCTTTGTCCTGCCTCTACTTCTTGACCCTCCTGCTGCTTCTCCCTGTGGAGAGGTCCGTGCTGTCCCCCTGCAGCCTGTGGGTGTGGCTGTAGTGGATGTGCCTTTGGCCGGGCGCTGGCACACAGCAGAGGGTGCTGGAGCAGAGGGAGCTGCTTTCCTCTGGCTGCCAGCGCTTTCCCTGAGCTCCTCTGGATGCCACCCTACTCCTTGCCTTTCCAAGCCTGCTCTGTGGAGATCAGCTGTGCTTGGCAGAAACCTTTGCAGATGAGAGAATCACCTTCCACCCCACAGAGACAGGGATTTGCATTCCCTTTGCTGATGTTTTGGGACAGCCCCACCTCTCTGTGTTGTTACCAGGAGTTTCCTGTTGCACTGAGTCTCTCAGCAAGGAGCTCACCTGCTTGAAGCATCACTTCCCACAAGGAACACCACTGGCCTGCCTGGAAAGCTGGGTTCTGCACGGGAGAGGAGGCCAAACCCCAGCACAGCCCAGCCCTGCTTGGATTGATACTGCCTGGACAGCATTCCTAGGGATGCAACCCTTCCTCCTCATCCTTTGAGTCCTTCTCAGCTCCTTCCTTGTTTCTCAGCTCCTGAGAGATCCCTTGGGCTAACTCTCAGCCAGATCAATGCACTTTCAGCTGTGTTGTAGGCACTAATGAACCAGTGGCTTGGCAGGGTGAGTTGGGGTGGAGGGGCAGCAAGAGGCTCCCAGGCTTTCAAGAAGGTTGGTAGATTTTATTTCTGCTGTTATTTCTACCAGCAGGTTTCCTGTGCAGACCTGGTGCTGTTGGGAGGTGTGGGTGGGTGTTCTGTGGGGCAGCAGGGGATGCTGCAGGATGAGATGGGCACACAGGTGGGCCAGTGGGGACAGTGTGGCATCTTGAGGAGGTTACAGGGATCCTGCCGTAGGATGGGTGTGTGTCCTGCTCTGGCTGCCACTGGAGGGCCAGGAGGGTGGTGGTTGGGAGGACAGGCTGTCCCCAAGATGCCAGCCCTGAACTGAACCCCTGGAGTCCTTCCAGCCACCTGCCATCGGTGCTGTGGCCCAGCTGGGTGTCCTGAGTGCTGGGTGGAGGTGAACAATCATGCCCAGGCCCTGAAAAGTTCCCTTTCAGCCCTGGCAGATGAGAACAAGGGTCCACACATCTGCCAGAGACTATTCAGTGGTGGCACAAAGCACAGACAGAGCTGAGCCATGCACGGGTGCTGCTGGCCAGGCACAGGCTGGTACCACAGCACAGGGCTGAGCCCCTGAAAGGCCCTTTGTGACCCTGGCTGCTGCGCCCAGACCCTGTGCAACAATCCTCGCTCCCAGCCTCTTGCTCATGGCTGCACCCTACACACAGATGCCTTTGTGGCTGTCTGACCCACTGCAGTTGTGCTCTGGTTTGCACCACAATAGAAACCCAGGCCAAAATCCACCAGAAATTCCTCTTAAGTGGAGCATGAAGCAGGAGCAACATGAATTTTTGGGAGTTTCGTCTAGATGTGGCCACTCTCAAGCTGTGCTGAGCAGAAGGGCTGGTGTGTCTGGGCTGTGATGCCCTCCCAGGACATGAATCCCTTGTGAATGCCACATGTCCCACATGGCACTGAGGCTCACCAGCTCAGTTCCTGGCAAAGGCCCATCCCAGAGCTTCACACATGGCCCCGAGGTCTGTGTGCAGGAGCTGAGCTGGCTCTGGGTGCCCACTTACAGCTCTGCCCAGCAGCACTGGGGCTTTGCTTTGCTGCTCTGTCCCTCCCTGGAATGGAGAGTTTGCTGCTAATGCTGCCTTGGGAGCAAATGGGGCTGTAGGTGGCCCTAGGCTGGGCTCTGGAGTGTGGCCTGGCATGTACAGGGGGTCACACTGGGGTGGCATGAGTGGACAAATGTCCTGGAGTCTGAGAATAAAATCAGGCATTTTTCTTTCTCATTCCAAGGAAATGCTGGGACCCTGGAGGACTGCCTCTTCTGACTGCTGTTTCCCCTCTTGTGTAATTCTTTAGGAATAAACATCCAGGCATGCTAACTCCATCCCAGAAATGAAAAAAAATGCAGCAGAATTCCCAGCCCAGCTGATAGCCAGACCTCTGAGGAGGCAGGACACATGATACAGCCTGGCATCTCCAGTGGATGCCCACCAGGCTGAGCTCCTGCTCCTGGAAAGCACCACTCCAGCACTGCCTCCCTCAGAGCCATCCAGCTCCCAGCTGTGGAGATGGGACTGCCAGGATCACTGAGATCTTTTAAATGTGCTTTTTGACAGGATTCACTGTGGTTTGATGGAGCAGAGAGAAAGGGAATCCACCAGGAATTACCCAGTGCCCTGTGGATGTCTGTTAGACTGCAGTGAGTATGAAAGCAGATGAAATGTTTTTAGGTCTTGGCTGAAACATTCTTTAGGCTCCACTCCCGGCAGCGCTTTGAGCTGAGCTGGCAGCTTTGATCCCTTGAGCAGTTGGGAGCACATGGGAGCTTCTGAGGCACTGCAGTGGTGAGCAGAGGGCAGACAGGGATTTTGCTTTGGCAATGCTGCTATTAGCTCAGTCACAACTGTTTTGGAGGATTTCTGACAGAAACAGGCAGAGCTGGATTTTAGCCAGCTGCTAACCAGGTGGTGGATGTGTCTTCAGATGTAACTGTATTGGTACACATGCAGCTCCACAGCAGAATTTTTCAAACATCACGTTCCTTAAAAGACCTAATTTTGGAGGGAGTGTGAATGCTGTCAGTGGCAACACCTACAGAAGCGTCTGCAGCAGCCCCTGAGCATCCAGAGGGAAATGCAGGCGTGGCTGTTTGGAGATGCTCCTCCTAGCCTGGGAGTCCCCTAGCAGGGCCTGTGACCCCTCTGACAGGCAGATCTGTCACCCTCCTGCCCTTTTGGGATCAGCCCCTTTGCAGCCTGATTACAGGCCTGGCTGGAAATGCAGACGGCATGTTTTTGGGGTGAGTCACAGAGGGTTTGGTGGCTTTTCCCTCCCGCAGCTCCCGGCTCTCTGGCCGGAGCGGCAGCAGCGGCTCCTGGCCCCAAGGAGCAGATCTGCAGCCCTTTACTTGTGGAGAGAGGTTTGTATGAGTGCTGAGCAGGCTCAGGGGAAGCAGCTAAGAGTGCCAAGTATTATTCTGGAGATCTTTCATCTTTTTTGGGAAAAGTGACCCCAGAGATGGGTGATGGGGAGGCTGGACTTCCCAAAGATCCTCAGTGGGGAGGGATCTGCTCCTGTGGGCCTGGACTTGGTGCCTGCCGTGCTCCCTTTCCCATCCCTGAGGCAAGCAGAGCTTCTTGTCTTTCCTGGAGCACAGCGACCTGCCCAACTTGCTCCTTTGCCATTAGGAGTTCTTGATGTGCCTGGTTTGCACAGGGGTGGGTTTTTAATTAAACTTGAGTGTTACAGCTGGGGGGACATGGACAAGTGGCAGATAGGAGAACCTTTCCCTGTCAGATGGGAACAGAAGGAGCACTTTTGTGCACAGCTTTGCTCCAAAGGTCATATAACATCTGGGAGGTGAGGGGAAGCCTGACTGGGCTGCAGTCAAGGAGCACTTCAGGGAGGGAATTTCTTATCAGTGTGACATATACTGACTGCTGCCTTTATTTGACTGCTGTGTGGGCAGGGCACAGAGTTGCACTGAGGCGGGGACCCACAGCTCAGCTGCTGGGAACAGGCACTGCCATCAGACATGTCCTCTGCTCCTCAGTCTCCTAAACCATGACAGGCACGTGTTTGAGTACCAAGTGTCTCAGGGCTGTGATGGGTCCTGGTGCTTCCAGAGATAGCTGCTCCAGACAGGCTCTCACCTGGAGTTTGCTCAGGTGTGGCTGGGCCCCACAGTGTTTGTAGCGCCTTCCAGCTCTGCAGCAGGCAGTGACTGTGCAGGACCCCAGACCTCCCTCATCCTCTGATTTGTATCCCTCCCTGTCTTTCCTCTGCCCCTCACCCTGCTCTGAGCCTCCTCCCTGGGCTGCATTTCAGGCATCTTGGGCTCTCCTGAGCTCCCTGCTCATACTCCTGCCACCTTCACCAAGGCTTCCGTGCCATCCAAGACTGTTCCCAACCTTCAGAAATGCTGACAATGACCCACTTAGTATTCAAAGGCTTACAGAGCCTTGCAACAGCTGTAAATTGTGGGAGCTGTCTTTTGTGTCGAACAAATGTTATTTTGTTTGTACTAGAAATAGGTTGGAAGAACTGTCAATGAACAGCTTTGGAAACACATCCCAAAACAATATGAAGTATCTCAGGATGCATATCCACAGTGGGCACCACCAATGTCCTGCCTGACAGCCCACTGTCTCCAGCAGAATATCCCCAGCTTCAGCATCAGTTCATAACATCAACAAAAGCCTCTGGTATAATAGCAGCCCTGTCATTTGTGCTCACTTATCAGTCTGTCTGTGAAGTCTCTAATCAATCCCATTATTTATTGGTATAAAATTGGCTACCCAGAGCAACTGAAGGCTGCCCAGGTTCAGGAGGAACACGAACACCATTTCCTAACTCTGACACTCTGAGGCTCCCCATGGTGAAGGCTGTCAGTACTATTTGCAGACATCACTGTGCAAAGGGAAGACAATTACTGCAGGAGAGCCACTTCTTCTGGGCTTGGTGATTCACCAGCCTGTGTGGGTGCCATTAATCCCCATGGAGTGGGGGCAGGTGGCCTCAAAAACATGCTATTCCCTGATGCAGCATTGCAGTGGTGCTGGCAATGTCATAGAGAGTTTCCCCCTGCTCTAGGGGAGCCTTTTCCCCCTCAGAAAATACTCAGAGAGGGTGCAGGACTGCTCTGCAACTCATGGAACATTAGCTGGACCCTGCTGTGGGCTTTTCCAGTGATACCTGCTGTCCTGCAGTGGGAATCCTCTTTCCTGGCAGAGTCTTTGTCACTGAGCTTTTCCCTTCAGCAGCAGCTGTGCTGTGCAGAGTGAGGTGAAAAGCTCATCATATTCACTCACGTTATGGGTGTTCAGGGAGCTCCTAGACCCTTCTGTGGTTCTGCACAGGAGAGATCACAGGTAACCTTCCTGCATGGAGCACCTTGAGCCCTCCCCTCACAGCAGCACTGTCCGTGTTGCAGCCCCTGTGACAGCTCGTGGGCTCTGCTGGGGGGAGCAGCCGGGCCACTGGAGATGCTCCTCTCTGCCCCTGCACCCCTGGGCTGTCCTGGCCTTGGCAGCCGGGTCCTGCACCATTCTGCACCTGCTGGGCTGACACACACAGCTCTTGGCACGAGCCATGGAATAGACAGCTTGTAATGGAAATGTTGCCTGCACAACTCCCTCTGCTCCTCAGCAACACCTGAAATCCCCCTGCGTTATGTTGCTTGGTTTGTATGAAAACATAGGTGATATCTAGGCACAAAAGGCACGATTAAAGATAGGCTGATACACAGAGTAACCTACACAGGGGTGCAGGCTGAAGAGATTCTCCTTCCCAGCAAATACTTGTACATGGGATTTACTGACTGCCTTTGCAGAGAGGAGGCTTGTATGGGGAAAAAAAAACAATCTTCTTTTCCCCCAAGCTTAAAAAGCCTGGTAAAAATCTGTGTTTGTGTGTTATTTATTGCCAGAAAATATTTGTCTGACAATTATAATCACACTTAGTATCTCCAATATGTTTTAAAGCTGAATTGCCTGATCATTTTTCTTAGCAGTGAGATAATTCTTACCTCAACCAATAATTATCCCATAGTAGCTTATAGCACCCGTGTGCAGCAGCTCTGTGTGCTCGGGAAAGGCCATTTGCCAACTCTCCTGTGAGCCTCCACAAGGCATGGCATGGACTGCAGAGCTGTGCTGTGGGTGCTGGTGGAGGTGAGGAAACCTGGGGGAGGAGTGGCTGTGGGCGCCGGGGAGGCAAGCAGCAATACAGGAGAGACACAACCATGAAGAGTTGAGCCAGCGTGAATTCATCTGCCAGAGAGATCCAGAGTGATGAAGTGCCCCCGGGCCGGTTTTAGGGGTTCCCTGGCAGAGTGCCATTGGGGCCAGCAGGGAGAGGAGGTGCTGCTGCCCCTCAGCACAGGGCACCCTCCTCACCCTGTTGCAAGAGGTGCTTTTGCTCACCTGAACCCTAGGGGTTCACACAAGCCCTGGTGCTCACACAATCCCTGCAGCAGCTCCACTCGGGGCTCCCTTGGCAACGGCAAAGCCAGAGGAAGGAGGAATTGCCCTCCGGCATGTTCCAAAAGGCAGCATGCTGTAAAATTCATTACCCTCAGACTAGTTTTAGCCCTCCTGTAAAATACATTTTGTGTCTAATCTTGGTAACACGTCGTCCCTTCGCCGCCAGCCTGGCAGCGCGTCTCACTGCCGAGAGAGCCTCGCTGCGGCGAGAGCCGCCCTGCCCGGCAGGCGCGGATGGTGCCCTGATCCTGGAGACGCGTTTCCAGGCTGTTTTGAGCTTTCTTAACCTGGAGTGACCGGCACTCGTTTTACAGTGCATCACGCGGCAGGTGAGATGCCGCCTCTCCGGCTCTGTGGGCGGATGGATGTGCCCAGGGATGACGTGCGAGGCTGAGCTTGGGGTGCAGCCCGGGCACCCGCGGCCCGCAGGTACACACGGGGCTTGCATCCCTTCAGCTCTGTCCTCCAGAATGAGCTGTGAGAGCTGTGTCGCACCAGGACACGGTTCATTTCTCCTTGTGGGCACCTACAGACCGTTTGAATCGATTAGAAGTGGTCTGCAGAGCGAAGCGTCCCTCAGGCGCGGGTGCTCTGCTGACCCCGGGTACAGGAAACCAAATTTTCTTCGCCGAGGGAAGGCAGAAGAAATGTTGCTGCTCATGGGGAACCTTTGCGGAGCAAGGACAGACAAGCCCTCATGCCCTGTGTGACCGACGGCTTTAGCAAGGAGGGAGCCGGCCCCGAGGGGCTGCAGGAGCAGCAGCAATCTGCGTGCCCGGGGCCACGGCAGCAGTTGCTGCGCTCTCCGCCCTGCGCCGGTTCCGCCGCCGCCCTCCGAGCCCCCCTCTGCCCCCCGGGCCCTCCTCGCCTGCCCCGAGATGATCCCAGCCACAGATTCCTGTTCGGTTCACGGTGTAGGGGGAGGAGGTTGTAGCATCCGCCTCTCGCTCCCGTTCCTGTTCCAGAATGAGTCACGGTGATGAAGGAGCTGAGCAACAGGCGAGAGGCTAATTCGCCTTGTGACGGTGATTCAGCCCCTGCGGGGCGGCGGCGGCGTGAGCAGAGCTATTGTTTCTCCCCCACCAGCTGATGACAAAAGTGTTCTTGCCCCTCTCATTGTAGAGGAAGAAATATGACCGAAGTGATGTGTGAAACAGCGATGAGTGATGTCCCCGCTCCAGGGAGCAGCCTCTGGTTCTCAGCCTGCGCTGCACCTTGCTGTGCCCGCAGCCGGCCCCTCTCCTGCCACGGGACAGGTGCCAGCCCCAGGAGCAGCGCAAGGCACACCCGGCTGGGCTGGCCCGGCGCTCAGAAGGGACGTGCACAGCGAGGAGCGCTGTGACCAGCAGTTATCCTCTGCCTCTTGTCTAACGAGGGGGCATCAGGTTGATTAGCAGAAATATATTCACCACAACAAATTTGTATTTAAGTTGCCTGTGGCATGGCAGAGAGGCTATGAAAATTTTACAAGGATTCAAAAAATGATTCATTCTATTAAGAGAAGATAATACCTGGTGGTCACTAATTCAAATACAGCCCCTCAGTTAGGAACCATTGAACCTCATTGAACCAAGTGTCAGCAGATGTGGGGAGGAGGTGCAGGGGCCATGTTTGCAAGCTCCCCTGGACATGTACCCTCCCCTTGGCACACACTGGGGAGAGGTTCTGACAGTCCAACTCACTGTTTCCACATCCTTTGCTCAACATATGTGTGAAATTTATAGGTTGTTGCATAAGTAATATGTGGTCTTTAAAAAAAATGCTCCAAAATCCAGCATTGCGAAATTAATATGAAGCTGAACTGGAAAACCGTAAATCATCTTTTACTGACTTTAGCGTTTTCTCCTCCCAGTTATTTACATTTTGCTCTTTTTGTACTTGCAATTTAGATGAAGCCCAAGGACCTGCATGTCAGATTAATGCATAACTGATAGCAGCTTCAGGAGATTCAGACAGGAGCAATATGCGTATCATTGACAGTGAATATTCATAGGGATAGATCATCCTGGAGGATTAAAAGCCACATCCTGGAGGGGTGGATATAACGAAAACAGGAGTAATCAAGTAAATGAAGCAGAAAAGGTGTAGCTTTACTGGCTTTTTACAGTCACTATCTCAGTCTCCTTCAGTTCCTAATTACTGTTGCCAGAAGATAACAGCTATTAGCAGTGGCTGTAGATCCTGGGCTCTTTGAAGTCCTGAACAATACACAGGAGGTACTACAGGACCTTCTTCATCTTCTCCCTAGTCTACACCACCCCTGGGTCATGCAAACTGCTGAGGGCTGTTTCTACCAGCAGTGTTCCCAGTCACCTTTGATCGCAGCCACGCTTGCAATAGCTTCAAGGAAAAGGCTTTATTTTGGTGGAATAAAAATAATTTGTTGCCTGATCATATCTAAACAACCCTGAGAAAGGCAGTCCCTGTATCTGCCTGGGCAGGGAGGAGATGCAAACTGTTTTGGGCAGTGCTGAGGCCTCACCAGGGAACCTTCTCCCCCTCCTGACACCTGGTTCAGCCTGGTGACAGCAGCACCCCAAGTTTGCCTTGGCCATGACTGTGTATGAGTGTGAAATAAAGCATCAGGCTCATTGTCAGATCCAACAGGCACAGTGAGATGCAGAGTGCACAGAAGGTCAGCACTTATCTCTCAGTTAAACCTGCAATCTAAAAATTAAAACCAAAATGGCTCTTTAATTCATGTGTGTTCTGCTTAATTTCTAGGGACTTAAAGATTCCTCCTGTACATAACAAGAGCCACAGATACATTTTAATTTCTCCATAAGATAAAAACACCTTTTAATTGTTCACCGTGTAGTTTTGTTCTAGTTACACAGCATTAAGAGGTTAGAACATGCAGCCTTGTTTCCACACACCGCACGGGGGCAAGCAGATGTTTGGTTGCCTTGTCCACTGCCAGCTGATTTGATCTGTCTCAGGTTTTGCAGCATCAATAATAAATGATTCTCTCTGAACATGGGGGTTTTATGCTTTCCATGTGCAGAAACCATGGGAAGGATGGAGCTCTCCCTTCCTATGTACCTGGCACCTGCCAGATGCTGCTCAGGATTTTCTGCAGCATTTTTGCACAACCCTTGTTCCAGTCTAGGAGCCTGCACAAGTGCCTTTGCAGATGGAGAGGTTGCTTTGGTCTCTTTGCAGGTGTTCTCTGAATTGGGCAGTTCTTAAAGGGAAGCCAAAACCATCCTCTCCTTGGATCACAGAAAATAGGTCAGGAGGAAATTCATGGCTCTTCAAATCTGATAGCTTATTATCTCAAGCAGCCAGATGATGTAATCACCTTCATAACCAGTGGGACTACACTCTTCTCATGTGGAAGCTGCTGCAGACACCCACGGTTCTGATGGACAGAAACCTTGCTTTAGGAAAAAAGTACCCAAAAGTACAGCCCAAATTTTAATTGTGGCCAACTTGTTCTTGTGGCAGCACCAGCCTAGGCAGCTGCTCTCACTCGCAGCTCCTCCAGTTCCCATTAATATATAATCACTTCTGCTCTCATCTGCTTTTTTATAAGTGGGGATATGCGATTGGTGGGGTTTTATCTGGGCTCCTGGTTTGCTGTCTGTGGTGGGTTGACAGCAGCATCATGCTGTGCTGTAAGTACCATGGGAGAGAGGGCTCTGCAACAGCTGGAGGTGGAGCTGCCCCATCTTTGTGTAATGGACATGTGGCAAAAGCTTTCTGTCCCCAAAACCAGTGCTTTGCCAACTGAGGTAAGGTTGTCATTCAAACAGTATCAGTGAGATCTTCTGTACTAAATCCCAGCCACATAGCCCCAGATCTTGAGAACTTCAGGAAATGCAAGCTTTTTGTTGGAAGGCACTCATCCACCACTATCTTGACGTTCAAGGTGAATGTACCTCTGTTTAGCCTGGAATGATGTTTTCTTAGCCCTCTGATGTGATACAAGTTCATGCTTCTGCTGGAAATCTTTGCTGTTTGACTTGTGATTCATTGTACTAACTTGTAGCTGTCCAAAGCAGCTGGTGTTTGGCCTTCCCTGATTTAGCAAGCTGAACTACAGGGCTTTCCTTTAGCCTCCAGTGTGATCATCCCCTTGCTTAACCTCTTATTCCCAGCACCCTGTGCTGTTTCTACACATACCACTGTTGTTTTAGAGAAAAAGTAATTTAAAATGTTTCCTTCTTGGGAACTTGGAAGATTTCTAGTTCTGCCCCAGCATCAGTGTGGCACAGCCTCACTTTTTTCCTTGCTCTCATTCATTTGCACTGCCAAAAATCCTGGTGTTACTTACTGATTAACTTTAGTCACTCCCCACTGCTCCACCTCTCCATCTGGCCTTGGGCTGTGCGGGGCTCTGCTCAGGGCTCCCTCCCCCATGAGATGGAAGAGGCTGTGTGGATTTTCTTGTGCTACCAGCCAGTCTGTTTTTATGTGTTTGGGTTCAGCTTTCCCTGGGCTGTGCAGCACAGAGCTGCTTGGCTGCTGGTGGAGCTGCAAACTGTCCCTGTGGTCTGGAGCTGCCTGTGATTCTGCTGTGTCAGAGGTTTCCTCACATCCCTGTTACTCGGAATTTCCCCTGCTCCTGTTGCTTTGCCAGGAGCCTGCCTTGCCTGAGAAAGCAAGAGTTTCCCTCTTGTCCTGGCCCAGCCCTGTGCTGGGGCTGGCTTGGACATGGACTGACTGTGACCTGTGAATTAGCTGGGTAAGGGCAGCTCTGTGGCTGGAGGTTTGCTGGGAGGACATGGGTGAGGAGCTGCTAGGAGGGGTCTGGGCTGTGATATGTTTTATTGCTGGTCCTGGCAGCTGGGAACTGGGGCAGGAGCTCACCCCGTTGGCAGACCACACTAGTGAGTGTTCCCCTTTTTAAGCCTTTTAATCAAACTCTCTACATCTTTGTGATTTCTCTGTACTCTGTACTTGTGTTTCAATTTCTGATGAGCTGTATAAGGCTGTTTTTTGGTGAAGTGTTAGAAAGCTTTCAGATGTTGCAAATGCTGCTGCTGCTGCCCTGATGTGAAGCACTGCTCAGTGCTGGTGATGGGGAGCACTGCCCCAGGTCTGGGGTTCCAGTGTGGCTCCATCAGAAGTCTGGCTCACAGGAGCGTGCCAGGCTGACAGCAAGAAGGATGGAAGGACAGAACTGGGATTCAAAATAATGACAAACTGAAGAATTATGCAAATCTCCACTGTATAGGAATGGACTTGAGAAAACACCAACTTTATTCAGATTTTGCTGACATAAGTTGCTGTCAAATTACTTTTCCTCTTTCTCTCTGCAGTGCTATATTGCTGTAGATACTGTTCTGCACGCAGGAGAACCTGTATCTGATGGCAGCACCAGAACTCTCTCAAGGGTATATTGTTGTGGGTGGCTTGTTGTGCAACCACCATGAAGCATCACAGGTGTTAACTTCTGTACACTTTTTTGTTTTGTTCTTTTTCCTGCCCTGGTGAAGACCCCCATGTGTCCTGATACTGTTTTGGCTTTGTTACAGCTCTCACCCTTCAAAATGCTCTGTTGCTTTCAGGGTAGCCATCACCTCCCAGCTCAGTTAATCAGACTCTCATTAGCTTTGGTCCCCTGCTGATTTTCCCACTCTGCTGCTTTAATCCTGCTCTGATCTGACAAGCAAGGCACATGGAAACAGTGGCTAGGATATGCTCTGGAAATAGTTCTGCCCTTTAAAGCCCTTGGTCATGTTTTTCTCTTTGGTCCTGAATTCTTTCCATATTCCATATACAGGTTCCACTGTAACCTGCCACCAGGAACCTTCCCTTGGAAACCATTGGTGCTTACATCCTCCACGATGTGTCTTGGGGACCCAGAGGAAAACAGGCTTATTTTGAGCGCAGTCAGGATGCAGGGGAATTGTTTACTGCGAGGCAATCCTGTGCCAGGCATGCCCAGGAGCTCCTCCACACCCTTGCTGGCAGCTCCAAGGTCTTGGCTCCTGCCTGTTCCCAAGGAGCTGCCAAACATCAGCTCACGACCAGAGCAGAGACTGGGGTGACAGATGATCACAGATGGGGCTGGGAGGCAGGAGAGGAGCAGCTTCACTGGAGGAGGTGCTGGGTTAGAGCCCTCAAGGGAGCAGCCTGGGAAGGAGGGAGGGCTGAGTGGAGCACTGAATAGAGGTTTAAACTTTACGGGTCTTTTGGATTGTGCAGCTCTGATATTCAGTCAGAGATAAGTGTTCATTCACTTGATATCTTAGAAGCTATTGAGAAAAAAAATATTATATGGAGTGCTTCTTTGCTTAAAGAGTAAGTATTGATGTAATAGTGACAAAATTGTTCTATCATCAGCTGACATATGCTAGTCAGAAAGCTATTACGTGGGGAATCCAGTCATGGTGCCTTTGTGACATGTGGCATCCTGTTCCTGCACATTCATTTTTTTTCCATGCTTTTGAGGTTTTGTTCTCTTCAGTATCTGATGTGTGATGTAGGAAAGAAGGGGGATAAATGAATAAATCAGAATAATGAGCAAGGAAATTTTCTCTACTTGCAATTCAGGGTTTTGAACAGCCTTTTTGATGAAACCCAGAATGTATGAGTGCTAGTTGTCAGCAAGGAACAGACAATTGCAAAATATTCTTTCCACAGGAAAGGGCCTTGCAGCCTGAGGCAATATTTCCACAGTTTTCCAATGTTGCTGGTCACTTATAACAGGTTTTCTCTGTTTTATGCAGCTGTGGTCTGGCATGCTGTATGACAGGGAAAATTTTCAACTTATGGTTTGCAGACACTGGATTATTAAATAAGTCCTGTGCAGACAGAGTAATGGCTGCCTGTGGGGTTTTTCTGGTTTGGCTTTTTTTTTCCTCCCTTCCCTGAGTTGGAACAATTTCTTTCTCAAAACAGCTCTGAATGTCTTTGCCTTTTCTAAATGCAGGATGATGCTGTCCTCCCTGGTGTGTGAAAACATGCAAAGAGTCATTCCCCCTCCACTCCTAGCATGCAGGGCAGGGTGGAAAGGCTGCTGGATTTTGGGTTCTGCAGAAATTACATAACTGAGATTCTGCAGAGATTACATAACTGAGTCCTCTGGTCCTTTTTTGTGCCTATTTATCCTTGGGACACTTACCTGCTTTCCTCATGCCCTGAAAAGCAGCCCTGCAGGAGGTGGGGTTGTGCTGCAGGTACAAAGAGCTGCTGCTTTCTTGTCGTGGTGCTGCAGGAGCAGGGGCAGTGCCCGGGCAGGATGGGGCTGCTCCAGCAGCCAAGGGGCTTCTTCAGATCTGATACTGGCAACGTGCTCTGCAAGGGGTTGGCCTGGGACTCCTGCTTCCTAACACTGAGGTTTTATTTTACAGCTGGATGAGCAGAGCTGACTCTCCTTCTCAGTGCTATAGCCAGCAGAACACAGGTGGATGCAGCCTGGTGGTGCCCAAGCTCACAAAGGGCAGGTATGGTTTGCACAACACTCCAGCCTGTAGTGACAATGTTCCTGTGGGGTGTAACTGCAGCTTCAGAAAATGCCTCATCCTACCAAGAAAGAGCCCTAGGCAGTAATGCAGAAATAAGAGGTCTATATTGATCCATAACAGGCTGGGTTTAGCTTGTGCTTTGACATGGCACGTATTTGCTCCTGATATTTCCCTCCCTCATATCTGGTTCCTGGATCCCACCTCAAAGTTGCACAGATGTAATAGTTCAAAAGACTTGTGTGGAAGAAGAATCCAAGGAATGAGTAAGGCAGCAGGAATTCCACTAAATCTTTATACTAAAAATGGTCTTGGGAGTAACTGCCATGTATTCTTAAACTCACAGAACAACCCTGGATGTCACTGGGGCTGGTGTCTGTCTCTAGAACTGTCTTGAACCCTGTCCCCAGGCACTGACCCTCTCCAAGGCCTTGTGTCTTTGCCAGCAGGTTTGGATTTGCAATGGAGGCAGCCCCTACCATCCCTCTACAGCACCATATTAACATACACTGAATGGCAAAACTGTGCATTAATAGCACTGAGAAAGCAAAACATCCTGAAGGGTGTCCAGTTTTCCCTGGTGTTGGAAAGGGAGTTTCTAAATCAACATCAGTGCTGCTTGTCTGGAGTGAAAAAAGAGCAAGTTAATTATTCCCTGCTTGACACAGAACTGGTTTTGCGTGATTTGCAGATTCTGATCCTTGTCTCCTTAATCAGCCTCTTTTCTCTCTCACCACCCACACGAAGCTTCTCTTCTAGTTCCTGCGTGATGGTACTCGTTATTACCCCCATTCATGGTGCCAGGCTCAGAACACTGACATCAGTCTGCTGCCACAGCTGATGGAGGCAGCTCTGTCCTGCTGGGCACCTGGGGAGAGCATCCCATAATCCAGGGGCTGTCCTGACCTGCTGCATGGCCACAGGCACCGATGGGCAGCAAGAGCTGTCCTTCCATCAGCACCACAATTGCTCCTGTGCCCAGGGCATTGCTGAGTGTTCTGCAGGCAGCACAGCTGTATGGCCACAGACGAAAAATAAAGGTAACTGACTTGCAGTCCAGAAGATTCTGTTCAAACCTAATCCTGGAAAACCCTTCTGACTCCAACAGAAACTTACTTTTGTGAAAATTCTTTACAACACCTCAGTTGGTCCTCTGTGCGTTTATACCTGGAGGAATGTATTGGTTTCTGCATAAATATGCACAGGTACAGCATCAAACAAATTTCAATATGAGTAAGAATAAGATAATATTGTATACGCAAATTTTTGCTGATGCTATTTTTCAGCCAGGGGGTTATACTGTGGACTATGGCTTGGGTAACCCAGAAAAAAGTCCCTGCTGTGGATTGCAAAAACTCATTTTCCATGAAGAAGCCGTATGTCAGAGATTTCTAAGAGATAATTTTACAGCTACTTTCTGTACTCAGAACAGCTGAGTAAACCTGTTTTACCCACAATATAAAGCAGTTCAGCAAATGCATGTCATCTGGAAAACAGTTTTAAGATATGGGATCATGAGACCAAATTCCAGGAGCAGGAATGCTGATGGTCTTGTACCAGGACATTTTGTTGGAAGATCTGTCCCCACCTCTTTGCTTCCTGAAAAGAGATGTGATACTTATGGATTTTTAATAAAGGGAACCCTTGTTCAGTTGCTCTGGCTTTTTAGAAGAAACCCTTCTAATCTGGAAGTCAGCTGGGAAGGGGGCTGAGGGTGGGCAGCAAACATACAAATGGTGCTGCTGTAGGAATGCAGGTGTACAATCTGCTGCTGCTGCTGGCCCTGAAGAGCCAAGGCTGGATGGGGGAGATGTTTTAGTGTGAAAAAAGATCAGGTTATGCTGACTATGGGGTGAAGCAAAGTCTTGACTCAGATTTATCTGACCGGAGACTGTTCCAGTTGGCACCATCTCCCAGTCTGGGTCCCCTGCTAGATTTGTATGCTTGCTTGGTGGCCTCATAAAGCATCCACCTTCAGAGATGATGAACCCCTCAGCTCCTGCTGGCTTTAAAGGTGGTTGTGTTTTGAGTTTCTTTTCTACTGCTTGGTACACTGACTCATGTTTCAGGTATTATTAGCATGTACTTAAAGGGTATTTTGTAGGTGCTACTTTTAAGATCTGTCCCACTGAAGCAGTATGATCCTGTTGTGGTTTTTAAAGTCAACTGGTGGAAAAGTTATTGCATGTGTTCATGAGGTCCTTGGCTTTGCTTTGCATTTCTGGTAAGGGGTAAATCAGGAAGCTTTTAGTGATTTAACTCAAAGCTGCTTCTCTACTTGTTCCCTTCTCATGTAGACAGACCAGAATCAAGTTACACTGATTATGCCAAGGAATTGCTGCTTCAGACAAAAATTAGAAGGAGCATTGGGGGTACAACTCGAAGTTATTAATGTGAATTTACATATGAAAACTTGTTTTTAATAACTTTCTACATCACAAAAATTTCTCACTGGAGAAATAGGTCACTTGAAAAAATCACCTATTTGAATATTTTTCTGTTTCTCCAGGAGGCTTGCTATTTTGACACTATGCAAATATTTTGATGTTAATTCAGCTGGCACTGCAGTGAGTTATAACCATTGTTGAAGTAAGTGCACAAGAAGGGAAATAGAAGAACAAAGATGCTTTGAAATATGAAATTCTGCAAACACAATTACTAGAGGAGACATGAATATAAAACTAAATTTCTCCATTAAAGTGAGTGTTTATTATTTCTCAAGACTGTTCTTTTACCAAAAAGAACAAACGTATCATTTTGCTATCCAGATGTTTCCAGAGGTCATTCCTGCTGAGTGCAAGGCAAGTGATGTAGGGAATTAATGGGCAGCAGAACAGAGAAATGCTGTGGTGCTTTCAGGGGAGGATGGTGACCCAGGACAAACTCTTGCTCTGCCCCAAATGCTGCACGTGCATTTCCCTGCTGGCTCCTGAAAAGAACAGCAAATTATCCTCTTCTGAGAAGTGTTTATGTAATTGCTACTCTAAGTGAAAGAAATCTCATCATGGATTTAGAACCAAAATTGTAATCTCCAGTTTCCCTCTGCCTTAGCCTCTGTGAGAAAGGTTCAGGCCTGTTTGGGGAGCAGGGGACCAGATTGCTTTGGTTGTTGTTGCAATAATGCTCATCTTCCCCTGCTCCAGTCCTGTCCCCAGGGAGTCCAGATGGAGCAGGTGGGACCCTCCAGCCCTTGATCCATGACAGGCAGCAACAAGTACACTACAGAAATGCAGATAGGGTGTGTTTTTTTTCACTGTGGAAGCCTTTTGCATGCCTGAGCTCCCCTCTGCCTTTGAATCCAAGGGCTGCTCCTGAAGGGTGGGTGCTGCTCTGCAGTGGTGGGTGGGACAGGGGTGTCTCTCCTCTGATATGTCCCTGGCTGTCCAGCTACCACTTTATCAGCACTGGTTGTAGTGTCCCTGTTGGGTTCTTCTAATCACTGCTGCAACCTTTCCAAAACTGTTGTTTCCCCGGTTGTTTGGCTGTTTCACTGTCACTGTGAAGGATGGGGAGTGCTAACCTGCAGGAACTGGGGCATTACCAAGAGACAGAATTTGGGAGGTAGATTGCTGAGTTTATAGACTGTGAACAGCATTCATTCATGGATTTCACTGTGACTTCATTCTTTTGCCTCGGAAAGCTGGAGTTGAGAAGTATCAGGGGGATGGATAGTCTGGCAGATGTGGAGAGCTTTGGGGGACACAGCTTGGGGCTGGTGCTTGAACTGAAGGGCTTGAAGGCATGGAATAACTGAGGGGCAAGTCCTACAGGCACAGACAGATGGTGGCCAGACCTTCCCCTGGTGAGCTGCCCTACTGCAATGGCAAAAGGTCCTGATGCTCAGAGCCTGTGGATAATCTCTCATCAGATTCATGAAGTGAATGCAGCCTCTCCATTTATGTCCTGTGCCATCAAGAGCTGAAGAAACCTGGTGTGGGCAGCACAAGGGAAGGTTGGGGAAAGCTCAGCTCTCCTCCCTGAGCATGGTGGTGGTGCCAGTTTTGCTGCCCAGGCTTGCTGAGAGCCTGCTGAGCTGCAGACACTGAGAACTCATCATTGTAGGAACAGAGCAAGAGCTCTTTCCTACCTTGACAGAAACCACACTGGCTGAGCAGTACTTGGAGTCCTTGTAGCTGTCTAATAGAGCAGAGGTGCTGATTTTTGCAGTTATTATTAGCAGTGAATTATGGTGTTCAGCCTCTGGAAGGGCTAGTGCTGCTGGAGCAAGAACCCAAGGGATTAGTGCTCCTGCTCTCACTGTGGCACTGCTGGGATGGGTGTAGGACCATGTGGGGGCACCCAGAATGTCCCTGCTTAGATCAAATCCCTTTCTGAATATTCTTATTTGTAGAACTGTGCTTTTCTGCTCAGTTCTGCAATTCTGAATCACAAAGGCACAGTCATGACTGACTACATTTCTAAATATTGTGATAGAAAAAGTCTTTTCTGTTGCTGGCCTGACACAAAGCACTGCACCACTAGCAGGCAGCAGCAGCTTTAAATGAGCTCTGCAGACCCAAGATGATGGCTCCAAAGGGGATATGACTTTAGGATGAGGGCTGGACAGCCTGTATGACCAGATTAGTTAAATAGTGATGGGGAAATGGCTGGTGAATATCTGCAGAAGCTGTGAGGGAAAAGGACTCGGTGGGTAAACATGTTGGAAAGTCTGGTCTCTGAAGGAGATGCAGAGATCTCTGCACAGTTCCCACAGTTGTGTCAAACCAAGGATTTTTAATTTTCTGGCTATGCAATTACACTTGCTGTGAAGCCTCAGCAATAGATATTTTACCATGTCCCTTGGGAACATTAGTTCATTAGTTAATTAGTTTACAATTTTAATTAAAATTGTGCTGCTTAATTTCTTTGAACTGTACTGACTTCAGTGACGTGGTGCCATTATCTCACAGAACAGAAGGACACACCTGATGCTGGCTGACTCTCACCTGCTGTGTGCAGTCCCTAAGGAAAACCAGGAGGTCCAGGCACTTTCAGCTTACAGGCACATGGTGTTTCTGGGAACATCTCCCTGACACATGGTCATTTCACCTTCTGCACCAGGCCAAGGCACCGTTGGGTCCCAGTGCTTTTCCCACCCTTGCTGAAGAAGTCATGGACTTCCTCAGTGCTGCAGATGTCTGGACATGTCTCCAGTGGTGAGGAGACAGGTTAGAGATGCAAGGGGCAGAATGACAGGCTGGGTTTGTGCAATCTCACAGCGTGTTGCTGGCTGTGGAGATGGGAGAGAAGAAGAAGGTGTGGATAAAGTGCCCCCTCTACACCTTAACTGGCAGTGCCTGGCTGGTACTCAGCCATGTCAGTCACAGCCTTTGCTGGAGATTAACAGGGCAGAGATGTATTAAGTGCTCTGCAGAGCCTGAACAATGTAATTACCGTCCAAGTGAGGCAAGAGTTTGTGCCAAGAGATTTTTATCTTCCATGAATGAGCTGGAGAGTGAAGGGCTCCTGGATTTTATGAAAGGCAGGAAACTCCAACTCTCCAACTACTGTTTTATGAGCCAAGAGATTTGACCACCATGAAGCAATGTCTGTGTCATTAACTTGGCCAGACAACCAGAATATGTCAGGACAAGGGTGGTGACTAATGCTGCTAGAAATGCTCCTGAATTACTTGTCAGCTGCTGCTCCTGGAGCCCCTGCTGTCACCAAGGGGTCTGTTCCTGGCAGCACCAGAGCACCTCTGCCAGCTCTCAGCTCCTCCTGGCAGTGCTGCAGGTACTGTGGCCCTACAAGCACTTTGGCACAGCCTGAAGTGAAGCTCCACAGGTGGAGAGAAGCAGGCAGCAGGAGAGGAGTGGTGTTTCTAGGGAATGGGGGACTTTGCTGGTGTGGGTGTCTGACTGCATCCATTATCCTGCCCTGTCTGCTGCTCTTCACAAGTGAATCCCTTTTGATCTGGAAATGAGTCTGGCTTCTTGCCCTGCTGTCCCAGTGGTGGGCAGGCTGCTGCTGCCCCCCAGCCAGCCTGGCCAGGGCTGCTCTTGGTGGCTGAAGTAACTGTTTCCTCTCTTGTGCTTGTCCTCTGCTGTGTTCTACAGAGGAATGAGGTCTCCCCTGTTGTGGTTTGCAGAACTACCCAGACATTTAGTCCTTGCTAGAGCAGGCTGGTTTCCTGCTACTGTGCTCTTTCAGGTCTGTTGAAATTAATCCAGCTCTCCTGAGTGTGGGCAGCACGAGCAAACTTCCCTTGTGCCAGAGAGACAAACCACATATCGGACCTGTGAGAGTAATTCCTCTTCAGGCTCCTCCTGCCTCTCTCAGCACTTGTTTCTGTTTCCTGTCTTGTAGCCAGTTCCTTTTTGTTCCTTGTCTTTTAGCAGAAGCATCTTCAGTTTGTTAATCCCCCTTTGATGGCATGTCAACTGCCTCTCTGAAGTCCAAAGGGATGAGCTCCAAGTCTTCATTTGACTTTCAAAGGAAGAAAGAACAAAGTCTGACAAAATTCCTCTTTGCAAAGTCCACATTTATTGTTACTGTGTTCATTATCTTGTACTATTTCAAAATTTGTTTTTAAGATCTGGCTTTCTACTGCAGTTATGCTACCAAGCTTCAACCTTTCCTTATCACTTCTCCCTCCTTAAGAACAGATATTGTTTTGCATTTCCCTAGTCACATCCTAAAGTCTCAGATGTGCTCAAACCCTGCTATTTCTGCAGCCTCTCATGTCAGTCCACTCCAGTATTCAAAACTATGGGTTTTTCCCCTTGGGAATGGGCTGAAAAATGGTGAATTAGTATTTATCACATTATCCATCTTGCTTCTTGCATCATATTCAACATTATTGGGTTTATTTTGAAAAGTAAGGCAAAGAGTTAACTTGGCTTGGGGCCATCCTGAGATTAGCATTTACCCCATTTTCTCTGTAGAAAGACCCTCCCTTCTCCTTCCTTTGATCTTCTTTTTCTCATGTAGCTGACTAAACTTGTCTGTTTGTGTAATACCTCCTGTGAGGTGTCATTTGGTCTGAGGATTGCCGGAGGTGATAACCAGATGCTTTTGACCCGCTGTGTGTATTGGTGCCTCTGCTCTTATTCCCTAATCCATTCCACCGAGAATTTCTGCATGCTCCAACTACTCTCCTAAGGTGGTTAAGTGTGCCTTTGGCTGCTGTGCTGCTTCAGACTCTTTACTTCTTTTGCATGAGATACAAGTACCAGATCAGCTTAATAGTTTTTCTTCCACTTTTGGTCTTGAATCCTCAACTTAGCAGATTTCTCATTTCCTAGAGATGATCCACTTGCCTTTTGGAATAGGTAATTTGGGATCATGTTTCTTAGATGTTTGTTGTAAATTAGTATGTGCTCAGTCGATAATAATTTATTGTTACACTGGCTTTTCACAAGCTCTGCCAGCATATGCTGGAGCACCCATCACCATGTGCCTCTCTGAAGGGTTCCATGTGGCACTGCAGTCTCCTCTCTCTGGGTCTCTGTGCACTCCCCTCGCCCTGTAATCATCCTCACCTTCGTCTCTGCTTCAGAGGCAGATAAATCTCTGCTCTCCTGTTCACTGGCTGGTGACTGCTTAACTCCTTGGCTCTCCTGCCTCTACCAGCCCTGCCCTTTCAGTCAGGGCTCAGCAGTTCATGGTCCACCGGCTGGGAGAGAAGCTTAAGGAGGAAAAGGCCTATTCATGCGGATCAGGTGATGGTGCACTCCTGCAAAGCCTTGCCTGCAGAACAAAGCATTTTTGGGGCTTGCCAAGTTGCCTCTAAGGATGCAAAAACCACCTCCTGTGCAATTCCTTCCCTTAACAGAGGGAATTCAAACTTCCCTGCACAGCCACGTGGTGCCTGTGATTATGTGGGCACAGTGCAACCTTCGTGGCTGCTGTGCTCTTGGAGGAACTGGCAGAGAGGATCACAGCTGGTTTTAGCCTCCTCTCTGTCAGCTTTAGCTAAAAATTAATAGCACACAAGCTTCCTCCATACCCTCAAACTTGGCCTTCCCCTGTTTCAGTTTGCAGATATTCACATTCTGGTTAATAATATAATTGAGATGTTTCCAGTGATTTAAAAGGCTTCTGACTAAGCTCTTGGCATAAAGAGGAAAAAGTGAAAGCCAGAGTCAGGGGGAATCAAGAATTCAACAGAAGCCTTTGAACCAGCTTTGATTTACATATGAATAACACTGATCTGCAAAGGGAATTGTGTCCAGTCATCCCCAGCAGAGGCGACAGGCAGGAGCTGGTTCCATGCTGGGAGTCTCCCCCAGTTCCTACTAGGATTATTTTCTCCACCATGCTTTTGTGACTGTGCACTTCTACCTACTTACACAGGATCTCACACAGAGATGAATTCCATTGATCTCAGGGGAAGTGAACCACAGAGTCCAGGGTGGCTGTGGTATGTAGGACAGGGATAGATGTACAGTGCTGGAGGTCTGGGAGGTGTCACATGCTGATGCAGAAGCAGAGTCAGCAAACAAGGTGCTGAAGTGCCTCGGTGCCTGTGCTGCTGGTGGGACAGCCCAGCAGGGACATCTGCCCTGCTGCCAGGCCGTGCCTCTGTGCTGTGTGCTGACCCTGTGACTTGCATCAATTCTTGTCAGTTCTGCTCCTGCAGGTGTTGGAGATGAAGGATTTTGTGGGTTTTTACTTAGAGGAGGCACTCGAGCATAACGTACAGCCTATAAACTGCTTAGAGGCCTCTAAGCTTTACTTACCGTTCCTTCTGGGGTAACCAGCGTCATGTGCCAATCTGACTAATGCTTTTTAAAATGCACTAGATTAAAGGTGAATGTGTTGTTTTGGATTTAGCATTGCAATGACAGCATTTCTCACCTGCTGTTCACTTACAGCTCAGGGATGATGATGATGAACACTTCCTCATCCTGAACTCTGCCAGTCATCCCTGAATGTGACAACAGCAGTTCAGTGATTTCATCCCTGCCCTTTTTGCACACATCCATAAAACACACCTGCATGCTGTCACCCCAGCTTCACACTACGTGAGACTATGTTAGCGAGTCAAACCTTGGATTTTCATATCTAGGTGTTCTGGTTTTTTATATTTCTGGTTTTTTTCTGAATGTCAGCCTGCGCAGGTTGATGATCCATCCCTAAAGGGGTTCTACAGCTGCACACCTTTACTCCCAGCTGCAATAATGTTAGCAATGACTGTAACTGAGGCTGAAACTGTACTTTAATTCCCACAGGAGCTGTGCAAGCCTTGGTTGTTTCTGGATGTCACTCCACATCCTTCTGATTGTGTAGAAGGTAGCAACCAGTGCTTTCAGACTACATCAGGACCCTTCCTACTTGGCTTGGCTTCTTTCCTTTTTGGCCACTGTTGCATGTGTTTTACTACTTCAAAACTTACCTTTTCCAACGGCTCCAAAATATTTTCAGTACCAATAGCTTTTAACTGAACAAGACTTTGATTTGGGATTTCTTGCTTTGGTTGCAGGGAAAAGAAGGGAGGTATTTTTACTTATGAGCACTCTGCTGTCTGCGCCTGCAGTTTTCTGCAGGACACCTCATTCCTGTCTTGCTGGAGCTGGTTTAGACCAGCCTTACATTCACAGCAATTTATATTTAATCTGCTGTCCAGATCTAGTGCTTCTGAGCCACTTCAGTCCACGCACCTCCTTCTCCTTCCTATTTTGGGCTCCTGGGTGCTTTGACGCTTCTCCTGTGTAGCTCAGCCTTCCAAGCTTCAGCTTACGTGAAATCCCCAAGACAGCCAGCTTATGTCACCATCATCCATGAGGGACAGCCACAAAGAAATCTGCAGCTCAGTAGAGCTGCTCTTGCTCCCGTTCCTCTGGAAAGGGACAATGTAGGCTTTGGGAGAAGGCAGGCATGCTGCAGAGCTGCATACGTGACCTTCTGACATTTGAATCAAAGAAAATAATGTAAAACTCATTTGCTACAAACCCCACCTTTGAGTATATGACTGTTATATAAAACAATCATTTACTGTGGTGTTAGAATAAAGAACTGTCCAACATCCTGTACAGATGTGATGGTTCTTCTCTCAGCAATAGGAAATATCTTGGTTCACAAGATGAAGTAAAAGAGATCTTGTTGGGCTTGCCTGAGAATATGTCCAGGGTATCAAAACCACAGACAACGTGTGTCTCCTGCCCTGCTTTGGTGCAGCCTAGGTTTATCCCATTCCCCTTTCTTGTCCTTCTGGCAGAGCTATTGGAGGTTCAAAAGAGGTGTTGCAGCTCTTTCTCTTGCTCTGCCAGAATTTTGAAGGGTGTCACCTGAAAGGTTGTTTTGCAGAAAGGCTGCAAACTTGTGTCCAGCTACAAATGAACTGTCCCTGCCCTGGAGAACACTTGTGGCACTGTGTCCAGATCTTGGTCATTAACTCAACGGAGCTCACGTGGCTCTGCTGCTGGCCTGCTGGGTGACCTTGCTCAAGTCACTTTGCCACTCAGGTCACCTCTTTCCTGCTCCTTGCCCTGCCAACATACAGGGACAGGACTGCTCCTGCAGCACAGATGAGAGCTGACCCAGAGGTTCAGCTGCACCACGGGCTCCCCAGCAGGTGCCAAGAGCAGGGCACAGTACAGCAGCTCTTCTGCCTGCACTGCCCAGAGCAGCAGGGACCTGGCCTTTGTGAGAGCAAGCTGCCACTGCAGAAGGTCTGATGGAATGTAACACCTCCTGTTACTAATCAAGTAGCTGTTATCTCCAATCCTCCTGGCCCCTACCAGGCGTGCATCCTGTTTGTTTTTTAAACAGCCCTGTAGCATGCTGTTCAATAATGTGAGTATTTTATGCTTGAGGAGCTGGATGCAGCACTGCTCTCTTAAATGGCTGTTGTCCTGTGTTGCAAATTAACAAGATTGCACTGGGTTTGTAATCAACAGCAATTAACTTGCCACAGAGGTTGCCAGAGAAATCTTTTGCCCACATCCCAGGCTCCTCTGATCTTTTTGCAGCGTCCAAAGCCATAGTACAATGTCTTGCACAGACACACAGAGCTCTTTTCTGTGCAGCAACAGGGCTTGGGATGTCTGCAGAGCTCTGCCCCCAAGCCAAAGTCACCCTGGGGAGTGCAGAAGACAGCCCAGAGTTACTGCTGTCCCACAGACACCTACTCTGTGTCCTGCATGTGTGACCCTGTGCCAGCCTGACCAGCTGGAAGGTGAGTGCCTCCTGCACTGCTCCCAGCAGCAGGGAGGTGCAGGCCAGCCTGAACTCGCCACACATCCCACAGGAAGGATCACAGCATGCCCACTGCCTTTCTACCCCAACCTGGCACTTCTCTCACTTTTCCTCATGATGGAAAGAGCACCCGGAAACACCTATAGCACCTGCACCTGAGCCTCCATCTACTAAACTTCAGTTGAATTTTCTTTTAAAAATGTCTGACATCCCTTCTGACCCTCCACTTCAGCCCTTCTGGGCTGTGCTGCTGTAGTGAAACCCCCCCAGTAGATCCACATTGGCCTGAGGAGGTCTCTGACCCCTGGGATGAGCTGGCCAGGTTGTTGCTTAGGGAATGTGCCCTCCCTGGAGCAGAGCTCAGTGCTCTGCCCTTCCAGTGAAGGCAGGGATCCAGCTGACCAGCCAGCTGCTTGTGCAGATAATTGCAGTATCAGTGAGATGGAATTAGATTACATTTATTTCATGATCAGTTATGTTCAAGCTCTTACACAGACATCTTTACTGTGTTAAATTAAAATTAATTAATTGCTTTTTCTGGGAAAAGATTAACATCTAAGAGCTACATAAGAGTTTCAGGACTTGTCTATTTAGTAGTGCTTGACTTGCTTCTACAAGGCTTGATCTTACCAAGTCAAGAATGAAACATAAAGTGCATTCAGGTGAACTGGATGTATCACCTGAGTTTGTACTCACTTCACACATTGCTGGTAATTGCCTGCTTTGTTTTTGCTGGTGTGCCTGAATGCTTGATGACAAGGACATCTGTGATGTGCCTGAGAAGGGCAGCCAGGAGGCAGCTCCTTTTGGGACAGGGCAAGAGGTAATACCTGGCATAGTATCTCTTTCCCACATCAGAAGTTCTTCTCCAATGAGTATTTCCCTCATCCCTCCCTGCCCACACGGGAGACAGGTCACAGCCAAGCAGATCTAGCAGATTTCTCAAATGTGAGAAAATATCTCCATTTCTGCCTTAATTGTCCTGAAATTTCAAGGTTTTAAGGTGTCATAGTTAGTTGTCCAGGTAGCTGGAAGAGGTACCCTCTAATCCATGTTCTCTACATCCACTAACTAAAAGATGGAGCAGCAATGCTCTGAAAGACTCCTGCCCCTGCAGAGGCCAACAGGACATAGTGGACAAGCATCCTAATCAGTTTCTGAACATGGGGCTCACTATTCTGTGTCTGTACTTTTCAAATAGCTTTTGGAAGTAGATTTTCATGGCTGATCACAGTTTTTGTAGCCTGTTTTCCCTCTGCTCTCTTCCTGCCTGTTCCCATATCAGCACAGATATTCTGACAACCCAGAGACCAGTGTTTTATTTCTGTCATTCCAGTTTTTCTCATGTATTATTAGATCAAGATGGTTGTCTCTGTCTCTTTTATTTCACTGAATCTGCTATAATGTAAAATCAGCATTCATCTCCTCTGCAAGTGTTTGTCAGGAATATTCTCACCCCCAAAACAGAGTATAACTATGCTGTGTTTTCTCCACTTTGGTGAAAAGGGTTTTCCACTTGAAAGCCACAATGATGGACATGCCCTGGGTCAAATGCCACGGAGTGATTATCTCTTTAAGCACAGATCTCAAAAGGCGATTTGCATCCCCCCACACAAGCTTTCCCCAGGCTTTTCATACCTTCAGGCAGAACAGGACCCATTTTTTGTGGGAGTTTTCTTTGGAGAGGGACTCTGAGGACCTGTGCTGTGCAGAGAAGGTGTGAGCCCAGCTCTGCAGCAGATCGGGTTTGCTGTGAGCTTAAGGAAGGATGTCCCATCTCCTGGCACTCAATACCATTAGATCCAAAGCAGGATGCAAGCCCCTTGTCCCCACCTTTGGCTGACAAAATAAACATGAATTCATTCTGATTTTCTCACCTCTCTCCTGCTCATGTCAGAGGTGAGACTGAAGCTGTATAAGTAAATGCACCCTGTCCACCAGATTCTGTGTTGCATTGATACTGACTGTTACCTAAAAATAGTCTCCTTTTGGGTGTCATAACAGTAGCTGCTATTTAACCCCTCCTTTTCAGTTTCTTTTTGGGCTCCAAAGTGGGGGAAGAAATTGCTGTAGAAGAATATTGGGAAAAATATCCACTCTTTTTCTTCAATTTTCTTTAGCCTTGCTGGAAATGAATGACAGGCTGCAGCTGTCAATATGACATTCACACACACACACACTCAGACACACTTTTACACAATCACACACACTCAGACTCACTCTTACACACTTACACACAAACATTCACACTTTTGGTTGACAAGGGTCTGCCCTGGCTCATACTTCTTGTGTAAAGTCACAAAATCCACAAAGTCTCTGTTTTACCTCCTTGTTCCTTTCCCCTGAAGGAAAACAACCTTGTAAATTCTTGTAAATTACTGGGAGAGGTGGGAGGTGGGTATTGATTCCCTGGTGGTGTAGCTGCTTTTCATACTTCCCTCATCCTCAGAAGACAGTGCCTGTACTGTGTAGTGCCAGGAAGTGACAACTGCAGAATGTCCCTTCTTGGGCTAGAGGAGCTCACCTGAATACTTCACTGGAGTATTTCACAGCACATTTACACACAGCTAAGCAGGTACAGCTCCTTTGGCTCTGTGGGGTAGGTGTCTTGCTCTGGTTCCAAGCTTGGCTGTGCATTTTTAAGCATTATTAGACTTCAGATGAAATTGCTTCCAGCTGCTTTCACAAAACCTAAATATTGCCAGGATCCCATATAAATGTTCCTTTTCTGCCAGATTGTGGCCTCCTATAGAGAGGTCTTCAAAGACCAGTTTCAACAAAATCAAATTATTTTGGAATATAATTACCTCTCACCCCCTTAAATTTCATTGTGTTCCAAAGAGTTTCCTGTAAATAGATCCCACTCTTTAAAGGAGCCATGCTATTCTGCAGTGCTGGTGGGAGCCAGCCCTCACCAGCCTCCCCTGCATTAGCAATTCTTGGACAGACAGTGCCTAAGTAGCTTGTTATGCCATAAAACGTCACATTTCTTCTCCCCAGCACTGCTTGTGCTGATATTCAGCTCCTGCAGGAAACCATATGGCTTCCAGAAGCCTACCCACATACCTGTGCCTGCCCACACAGTCCATGAGTCACATTTGCTGTTTGGATGCCCCTTGAGTCATCTGAAAATCTGTGAAACTTCCATGTTGCTTTTCCATGCAATCTCTTAAGAACTTTAGACAGTTATGTATAAGGATTTACATATGTATCTTTTTTCCTAATCTGTTTTTAGTTTCATGGGTGGTAATACACTGGCACTTCTACTTTTGAAGGAAATTGAATCTTGATGAGAGCAGAGCACTGGCTGCAGTTGTCTGGGGGTGGGATTAAACTGAAAAAGTGAGACCCTTTTGAAAGAAGGGCTTTGGGAGCAGGAAGTCCAACAGACTTGGGCTTCCACCCTTTATTTCTGCTCTGACAGGGCCACACCTGATCACTGCTGACCCTTGGGGTGTTTCTGTGTCCAAAGGCAGCTGCAGTGCTGGCCTCAGTGGGATGTGAGTACTTTGGGAGCCCCTGACAAGACTTTGAAGCACTAAGGGATGGCACAGATGGAGCACACTTGGGTGGCTCAGGACTGACCCAGGGCAGCAGGGCTTGGGGTAGATGTTTGTCTTCATGCTCCTTCAGCTCCTCAGCTGCAGGGACTCATACCCACGTAATGTACTCCTTAGTGAGAAGAAGAAAGTTTAGAGGTTGTTTCTGGCAGAAAGTGTTACTGCTTACAGCAAAAGGAATGCTCTGGTGGATGCCAGTGCCCCAGGAAGCCTCTGGCAGTTCCCAAGGGCTCCTGCTGCCCTGTCAGCCCCGGGGCAGCTCTCTGTAGGACAGCACATCACATTACCTGCAGCCCTGCCCCAGCTGTTCCCATTCCTCAGGGACACTTCTGAACCTGCCTCTTGGTCAGCCCTAGAGCTTAACTATCTTGGCTATTCAGGGGAGCTTGGTCTCCAGCTGAGCCTCTCACTAACTCCCAGGGAATGGTGGTGTCTCCTTACACTTTTCCAGGATGAAGAGGCCACCAGGAGCAGCAAGCTTGAGATAGAAATAATAAGGCTGGGCACTCTGGATCCCTGCTGGCTTGTGCCACTCCATCAACAGACCAGCAGGAGCTCATTTGCCCTTCCCAGATGCCACCTCATCTTTCCTTCTAGCTGAGTGCTGTTCCTCAAATGGTCTGTGCATCTCTGAAGGATGGGCTGCTTTTGTGAATGTTTTATATGGTAAAACAATAAAAGAAGCCAAACCTATTGTTTAATGAGCCTAGAGATCACTCCCCAGGTCTACACAGATATTGAAAAGATTTTAGGGGTCTGTGAAATGAAAACCAGTGTCCTGCTTTCAATATATATCACTGCTGAAACTGTCATGGACCAAGGCTGATGATTTCACTCTGACTGTGGTGATTGTGGAGTGATTTCCCTGGCTTTAGCGGAGATGCTTTTTGTGAGGCATTGGACTCTGGCTGCCTGGGCCTGAAGTCTGCTTTCTTCTGCAGCTACCAGCAATGAAATGGAGTTGGTCCATGTGTGGGATGGTAAAATCTGCAGGGGAGTGTTATGTTTTCCACATTTTCAAAAGTACTTTCCACCCATCCAAAGAGTTTACAGAAATAACCTGCTTCAAATCTTAAAAAAGCAGCAGGTGTGGAAAAGTTAAACTCACTGGGGGCTAGACCACATAGTTTACTTCCTGCACTGCTTGGGCAGTGAAACCTGTGAAGCACTGTGGGTCAGTGAGGGCTGGATCTGCAGGGTGCTGTGGCTCAGCACAGACAGCACAGTGCTGGGAGGTCTGGGCACTGAGGAGCAGCAGAACTGAACTTTTCCTGACTAATTGCAGAAACTCCAAGAAGTTCACATAAGGAACCAAGTGAGAGCTGAGGTTGCTTTATACTCACACAGCGTTGCTTTGATGCTTTCAGCTCTGTGGGCCTGTATATGAAACAAACACCATGGGTATCCAGCAGCTAAGTCTAGCCACAGATACAATAATTAACACACCTCAATTGTTAATTCCTTGATGGTCTGAGCTGCTTCTCATGTAAATATGAGTATGCAGCTTGCTCTGCAGAGACCAGCCACAAAATTTCCATTTTTAGTTACATTTAGCCAAAGCAGACAAAAATAAAATCCGCAGAGGCAAAGATGCATCAGAAATTCACTGGAACTACACTGAAGTTGTACCCTGCATAAATAGTCTTAACAAACAATAATTAACACAGCCAGCATGTTTCATTGTATTCTTAAAAAGAGTAGAAACAGAGAGAATCCCTTCTGAATTCTAATGTAATGCCGTACATAATAATTAGGTTTTCATTCTTTGGACTGCTAGTTTTGTTTTCCATGATGGAATGTCTTTAGAGAGTTTAAATGAACTGTTTGCAATGAAACTGGATGCTTCCTCCAGCATGTAATAATCATAACCAAATGAGATTTTAATTAATAATTGAATAAATCCTTGGTGAGCTTTTGAAATAGGAGGCATGCTCTACATCTGCATGATGCCAGGAGATCTGTGAGAATACTGAGCTGTTTCTGGTTAGGAAGCTGAGAAATCACCCTTGAATCCAAACCAATGATGGTGGACTGAGTTCTTCTCTTAAGCCTACCCTTAGTGCACAGGCCTGGAATTTCTCAGCTATCCTAAAGCAGAAATGTAAATTCAGTGCAGCTTTGGTGAGCAGAATACTATTCTTTGTCAGTAGCTGATTTCTGTTCCATCCTGAATATAAAGCAGTAAAAAAACAAATCCAAACCTCCTATCAGAGGCTTTATCCTGTCCCCTCCCACTCACCTTGGAGGAGCTTGTCTTATGTTTTACTATGTTAGAGGTGTCCTCAGCTATCAGAATAGTCCTTGGGACACTTGACTTTCAACAAGTTGTCTTGAAGCTGATGCACGCCACAACACTGTCCAAACCACCTACCAGAGGACCCCAGAAATGTCAAAAATAAAGACCTGAGAGAAACTCTTTATGAAAAAGAATGTGCTGGAATGAAGCAAAGCCAAAATCTAAATCTTTGTATACTGTTTTCCTTCAATATAGAGCAAGTTCAGTGTAGATGCAGCCCAAATTTTGCTGTGAAATTTACTTTCCTATTTAAATACATGGTCCAGTATGTGTGTCTCTGAGGTGAAAGGCACCAAGCCTCCAGGAGATGGAAATGAAAGGACACCATGTGCTTAGAGAGGAACATTTTACTGTGTTCAGTCTATAGTGACATGTGACTGCATCAAGTCCCACCTTGAAACCAGCTCAGTGACTTGTTTTCACTTTTCTAGTTGGAAGCAGCTCCAAACCTCACTGCTCTTGTCCCAGGAAGCTTTCTGGGGGACCTTTGTACTTTTTTGCTCAATAACCTTACTGACCTGAAGGTACCTGTGAGGTCACCCACTCTGGAAATCCCAGATTTCCTGCTCTGCCACCTTCTAGTGCAAATTCACCTTAGCTGAACACAGATGCCATGGTTATGTAAAACTCTAGGTGAGGTCTCACTACTGTTTAGTGAAGGACCATTAGTGAAGCCCTATCTGCCTTAAATCTCACTCCTGAGGCCCCAGTCAATTATCTTCCCCTTTCATGGCCTTAGTAAGGGCTCATCCTTTGTTGACTGTTTCTATTTCTTGCCTCTCTCTCCTGCCTGGTATTACTTTGATCTCTACACTGTTCCAACTTCACAGCATTTCTTTCTGCTGTAGCTTTTCAAGTCACCCCATGCTTCTTCTATAAACTTGTCTCTGTAAAGTATAAAATATTTGCTGATGAAAGAAAAAGGAAAATATTGTACCTCTAAGTCAGTCCACATAGTCTGTGCATCCATTTACAGAAATTTCACTGATTTCAGCATTAAGCAAATGCATAAATACAAACCATTCCAGGACAGAGGCCTGCACACCACCAAGATAATGTTTTATTTGGCCACATTTCCAAATTATCAGGAAAATAGGACAAGAATTGCAAGCATACACCTGTCTTCCAACTTTCCTTGTCCTTATGAGTCAGCCCTGGTATCGGACAAACTTGTTACTCAACGCTCTCTACTGTTGCAGTAGTGCAGTTCTGGGAAGAAATGTGGCACAGCTTCTGGTGATACCACTTTTTACTTTGCAAAAATCACAGTTCTGGTAAGTAGAAGATTTTTTGCCCCCCAGCAATGAAAATCTGAAAATTTTGAGGACAAAAAGCAAATAAAAGGAATAGAAGCACTGGAATATCAATAGTAAATAGCCTTACAGTACATGTTGTTTCTGAGTGTGCATGTTTGGTTATTGCAGCCAGCTTCCCTGTAGCTTTATGGAGCATCTTGCTGGACCCTTGGACCCATCAGGAGAAGTGAGCTGTCCATGCAGCTTTGCCAACAGCAGCAGAACACTCAGGTCAGTGAATTCAGAAATAGTTCTGATTCTGGGGTATAAGCCCTTTGGGGACTTACAACCAGAAAATGTTAAAATTTTCATTGACCCCAACTTGCAACAGTGTCTGATCAAGAAATTGGGGCAAGATAAATAACAGAGAAGCAAGAAAGCTTAAGTGAGTTATCTATAACAGAGGATTTCTGAAAGGACAAACAAGAATCTGCTTGTGATTCAGTAACAAGACTTTGGACTCTGATAACTTCTTTTATAATCAGTAAGAGTAGGCACAATACCACTAGGATTTAAAGAGTAGTTTTCATGAAAATGGGCAGGTTTACAAGGATTTTCGGCACCTAAACACATATCAAAATACAACAGAGAAGCTGTGTGGACACTGCAGGATCTCAGCACCACTGAATGCTCACTCCTGGAGTGAAAGGCAGGATGCATTAACTGTGGGCAATTCCTGCAGCCCCAGGTCCTCTTTATCAGTAGATCCCTGCAAGCTGGACAATTTCTCAGGTTTCTTCACTCTTCCAGCTCTGCAGTTATGCAGTGGGACACTGGACTCACCCCTCAGCTTCAAGTCACTGGCAGCCTTTCCCTTTAATTATTCATAAAAATCTAAACAAGACTAAATTTTTTCTTGAATTATCCAGCTGCATTCCATTTTAACACCGCTCTTTTCCCTCACATATCTGTGGTACATACTTGCTTTTATCCTCCCAAAGCTTCTACCAAAGCAAGGAGGAAAAAAACCCATTAAGGGGAAGGTGTGCCTGATAATTCAATTACCTGCTCACCACTAGTGAGCAGCAACTTATGCTGACTCCAGTAACTCCTGCTCTCAAGTGATCCCTGCAAAAAACTTCCACAATCTCAAGGAGCAGGGAGTATGGCAGGGCAGGAGATGGGAAGCTTGGGCCCTGTGTACCCAAACCCAGGCACAATGCTGCAGGTGCAGCTACAATCTGTGAAGGACAAACCAGCATCTGCTGGTTGTGCTCCTGTTAGTTGTCCTCAGAGACGTATTTCTCCATTTTTTGGGTGAGCTCAAAGGGTAGGTGTTAGCACAGGAAGAAGGAATTTTAAACATGTTTAGCTGTCTGTCATTCCAGGAGAGAGAAGGGTTACTAAAAGAGCTCCACATGCTCAGGGTGTTTCTGCAACATTCGGAAATACTCAGTGTTTGGTGTGAAGTAGAAGGTCTTAATACATTGCAACAAAACAGTTTATTTGGAAAGTGACTCAGCTTTGAAACAAGGTACTTTCTGACAAGTATGATTTTGATTCCTATAAAAATCACTGTCAAACTCCCTTTCCATTTTTCCCACTCTCCTAATCTAGGTACAAGTGTCTGTAATCCCAAAATGCAAAGACTTCTTGTCTTTTCAGGTGCACACGATGGACGATTCAGTGGTAGCAGAGCATGTATCTCTCACCCTTGTGCAAGAGGCATAAGGCTGGGCACAGCCCCATGCTTTCTGCTACAAATAGTACATTGTTTAGGTTGGAAAAACAAAAGTGTCTTGATGTGATATGCTGTGATATCATTTTGCTGTGCTGCTGGATCACGTGGTTCAGGCACACCAGTTTCAGTAAAGCAAGCCATGGATTGCAGCTCTGTTTCAAGGCAGGCTGGGGACTGTGCCTCAAATACAGAAAAAGCACCTCCATGTTATTTACTCTATTTCCATAGAGTAAGAGTAATAGCCCTTTCTTGTCTTTGTCTGAACTAGAGTGTCTTGCCATTTGGGGGGCATTTGTTACATTTTCATAAGATATGAAGAGTTTAATTTATTTTTAGTAGCTGTTGTTTTAATTGGGTAATGTGATCATACAAAAACCCACGAATTTGCTTCCTAAACACTCTGCTTAGCATTTGGTCAGGCAAACCCCACAGCAGCTGCTGCCTTCCTCCCAGGAAAACACTGCTCGAGAGCCTCTGACACACTCTTTGAAGGTTTATTTCTTGCATCAGGTTTTCACACAGACAAACTCACCTCATACAACACACCAACCTCTCTGCTTAATTTGACTGGGAAAGTTAAAATAGGCAGGTTATATAATGATGTTTATCTTTACATCAGGAAGTCAACTAAGAAGCTGTTAAGCTGATATTATATAACACAGCCCTGATTATAGAAAGTGTGGAGGAAGATAGTCTAGGTTTATGCATATCATATTGGCAGTAATTGTTAACAATTACAGTTAATATTGTTTTGTATGCTTTTGTTTTTGATGTTTTGCAGCCTTCCAGAAGATCCTGGAACATTAGCAGCCAGGCACTGAATTTTAATTGTTTATAAAAATAGTAATTGCACTCTTCTATACATTAGGTACATATATTTAAATAAAACACTCTAAATAAGGGAATAGAACTCTCATATTTCTTACAACGCTCTAGTTCCTGAGTTTGCTGGAGTAGTAAAACTCACTCTTTTGTAGGAGTGTGAACTGTCCCAAACCCAATAGCTAAATCTTGCTACAAGAGCAAAAGAAAGATGAGTTTGCTGTACACACATGGCATACAATCCCTAATTGAACAAGAGCTCAAACAACTTCAGCACACACAAACTGCACAATGATAGGAAAAAGAAAATAGTCTTTTAGACAAAAAGAAGTCCAGTTTTCCCTGTAAACAGGAACACTTTCATCTACATCCAGCCATGCCCAGCTGGACTCTCTAATGCTAAGAATAAAGACATCCTTGTATTCTGATGGAGATCAAATTAACCTAAGACGAGTTTCAGTTATGAGGACAAACTGGATATACAGTTCACAAATGAAAATTATGAAGATTGTATTACTGGAGAAACTGTCTTCTCTGTATAAAAAAAAGATTAAAATTAAATAAGCAGAGATGTGTAAGAGGATCCCATAAGTATTCCATTGAGTAGGCTTAATTAAATTTGCTGAACTGTGATTTTTTAAAATAAAACTTTGATTTTAACAACTGAAGATCAGATTCTTCCCCATGTAATAGGCAGCAACTTATTTTACCCACAAGAGTGAAGATGTTAGACAGAAGTGAGCTGATATTTCAACTGTTAGCAGTATCTATGACAGGCATGTGACTCATTGGGTTGTGTGACAGAGTAGTTGTAGACTGTGTTGGAAAGAGTAGCTTTAGTCTTCAGTGGCCTCACAAAAATTTTCCCTATATAACACCTTTTTGCAGGGAAAAAAGCACATTACCATTCCATGTTTTGATTCAAGTAGAACGCTTCCACAAGAAGGTGTTTGCATCTCTTATAACCCACAGAACTACAGATGATAATGAAAAGGTGCTCTTCTGAAAAGAGCTCCTGGAAGGTGAGGCTGTGGCACACGATCCAAACTTATCAGACACCAGAGATTCCAGATGAGTGGAGGCATAATGAACAAGCAAACTTCACTCCAGCTTCATTCCTTGTCAGGCAGGGGAAATGAGGCTTCATCAGTCTCATTGCTTCCCCAGTTAGCTGTGATGCACTGCACCGAGTTTGCAGGGAAGTGAAAGCTTTTCTGCAGCTGTCAGAGATCCTTTCATGAGCATCAGCTCCCAGTTCTGAATGAATAAGGGAAATCACCTGCTTTGTATGGGACTGCTACTACTATATGGTGACGTTGGACACTAAATCTGACAATCAAGAGAGCACCAATTTTATTGTTCTTGTGTTTTCTTTCATTAGTAAGCCCAACATAAAAAAGTCTTGAGTTTTACTCACTATTCTTCAACAGTCAGCATTTTTTTACTAAAATTAATACTGTAATTATATTATTCTAGAAATATTCCACCTTATACACCAGTGTTCATCTTTAATTATGAACAGATGTAGCAGAATTTATTTAATCTATCCCAACTTCTCTTGTAATGGAGTTTATCTCAGCTTGTAATGACTGTATTTTTTTTGCCACACTAATGACTGTAAATTCTTGCCACGTGATGATGTTTGCAGTCCTTTTGTTGTTGTTGTTCTTGTGTTGATTTAACATTATGTGTGGATCTAGGGAATGTTTTTTGAAGTGTCCTGTTCTGAGTTCATTATACCTCTCCAGTTGCTGTGTGGGACACCAGCTGCAACACATCCACTGCCATTGCCAGTTTGAACAGTCTACATTATCAGCTGGCTCCAGTGGGACTTAAGGGGCTCACCAGGTGGCTGCCATGAATTCAGACCCCTCCATGTCCTGCTGTCCTGCCTGTGGCCAGAGTGTGACTGCCTCAAAAAGTAAGAAGCCTGACAGCATTTTTGTTCCCTGCGGTGTGGTGCCAACAGACCAGGTGATGTTCTAAAGCAGAAAAAGCCATTTTTAAAGTGGCAACTGGACTGCTTTGAGGAGTAGGAGCTGGTGTAGCATCAGGTACAAATCTGTGGCAGGGCTCACTACTATGATCACTTGCCAGAGCAGGCAGCTGCCAACAAGTTCTGGCATAGTTTCTCAAAGCGGGAAAATATCATCTTGTTTCACTATAGTTTATGAAACTGGGGTTATTAGGCTCTGACATGGGGCTGCTTTTTCCCCCATCTACAAATGGCATGGGCAAGGATCAGGAGCTTGTGCTGTGCTGGCCTCCCTGCTGCCAAAAGCTGCCTGGTCCTGTCACACATGCCCCCAGGCAGTACGTGTGCTGTAACAAGCTTCTGTCCCTGCCAGAGACGCTCCTGGCAGCAGCTGCAAAAGAAGGGATTGTAAAGGGGCAATCTGAGGGCAGTGAGAAAAGGCCATTGGTCACATCCTCAGATGCACTGGAGGACTACAGTGGCAATGGGCTGCTGCTCTGTGTAATTGTCCTGGAGTTCCTGTGCCAAGGGTCATTTTGGAGCACAGCCAGGGCATGTTAAGCACGGCGTAATGCTGACTTCTATACTGACCACACCAGTCACAACTTAAGTACTAGTTTTTCTGTGTGCTGCCTGTAGTGGTTTGATGCAAGTGATATGGCTTAAGTTGTGGCACAAATGATGCTCTGGTTCACCCTCAGTTTTCCCCTCCTCCAAGGGAACTACACAATTTCCTGAAAGCTGGAGCCTGAAAAAAGCAATGTGTAATACAGGACAGTTTTGCAATGCTGGCTCTAGCTGCAAAGTTGCTAGTAAAAATGTCATTTGCCATTCATGGGATATTTTCTATATGCGCTGGAATTTCAAGCCCACTTTTCATACTGAAGTTTAATATTTTGCTTTCTGGTTCAACTGCTTTCAATCAGCAAATACACTCCTAGAACAGAAACAGAAGTGCCAGGAACCAACATCGTTCTCTGAGGTACAATAAGGCTCACCTAATTGCTTCCTGACTTGCTGATCCATCATCCTGACCCCCTCTTTGATGTTTTCTTTCTTTTTTTCCCTTTCCTAGAGCATTAGTAACAAGTGAGAAATGCTGTCTCAGGGTGTTATATATGGGATTATTTCTCTATTCCCAGCACAGTGACCGTATGTAATGGGATTATCTCTTATTTAAAATAAAAAAGACTTAGAAACATCAAATACTGTGTATGAAAAAGTAGTTTCTTTATGGTGGTTCCTTTAATTGTTAAAAAAAAAACTTTAAAAAAATTTTGTAATAATACATTTATGTCAGTCAGCAAAAGCAACCTAAATGCTGCAGATGTCTCCTTTCTGCTAGCTAAATTTAGATTGTTCTTCCTCTCCTTCTGTATATATATTCCTCTGACATCAAGAGGGCTATTGCCCCTTTACAGCACATTTATTGCTGTTGTAAACACTGAAAACTGATGAGGCCAGATGATGGAGGCTTCTGCCAATGTCCCTTCTTAGCCTGCTTTCATTTCAAAATATCTGAACTGGTACCAGCTGGTGCCAAAAATCTGAGATATGAAAATACAACTAGAAAGGAAGAAAATGGGCAATGTGTGTCAGCACTAAATGTATATTCTGCTTGCTTCAATGAGATGTGTGAACAGTTTCACAGTACATAGCTAGGGGAGGAGGAGAAACTCCTGGCACAAATCAGAAAACAAAACATAGGACTGTTGGGGAGGGAAAAGAGAGAGGCCTTGGCTAGATCTGGGTTAGATCTGTCAGAGTGTAAGTTTCCTTAAGATTAGGTCTTTGCCAAAGAGAAATCTAGTTCTGATTTTTACACTTCAAATTTGTGAGAGTTGCCCAGGAGGATCTTTTTAGGTTCTTTAGATAAGTTCTTGAACTTATTCAGTTGTGCTTAAATCTAAAAAGTGTAAATGGAAATGCGAGCTTGGATTAAAAAAAAAAAAAATCACATCAGCAGTGTTTGCCTTGAACTTTCAAGTCTCTTTCTGCCTCTCATATGTGTATATATACAGGGTTTGAAGTGTATCAGATCAGAGGCTCTGGTTGATTGTCCATGTGATTGACAGATAAGTTAACATTCACTCTCTGAACAAGAGTTACCCCTACATTCACTGGCTTTAATATACAGTTTCTTTTAATGGATATATAGAATAAGTTACAAAGACCATTTAGCTCACGCGTTTCTATCTAAGGCATCCATTTCTATGCTGTCACCTCTCCCATGATGTCCTTATGCTGATCTTATGCCCCTGTTAACTGCAGTAAAGCTATTTCTTTATCTTACTTCGAGCCCTTCCTCTTCATCCTCGTCTTCACCAGGATGACTGAAGGAAAAAACACCCAGCAACAGGTGGATGCCAGTGCTCCGTGTATTACCTATTGTGGAGGCCGGCAAGGTCTGTGAGGTATTTTTGTCCTCCTGCCTGTCCCTTGACCTCCCTCCACGTAATGCGACTCTGGGGTCTCGGCAGCCAGGCACGGCTCTGCCTGCGCTTCTCCGCCGCAGGAGCCGGTCCGTGCCCGGCACTCCCACAGCACCATCACACTCGTTCGGTGCTCGTTGCCCAGAAGCTCCCGCAGCTGAACGGGGACAAGCGCTACCGCAGGTACCCGGCGCACACCTGCAGCTGTCCCGTCCTCCCGCAGCCCACGCTGGGCACCACCAGCGGCACGCCGGGGACGGCGGCGGCGATCAGCTGCGGGGAGGCTCGGGGCGGGTTCCGCCGGGGGCCGGTTCCCATTGCGTTCCCGGTGCCCGTCCCCGTGCCCGTCCCGGTGCCCGTCCCGGTGCCGCGGGCCGGGCGAGCGGGGCGGGGCGGGGCGGGGCGGCCCCTTTAAGGCGG
>VYXD01016034.1:592820-647871 GCA_013397195.1 Hylia prasina
GGGGCTGCGGGCGTTGCGAGCGCGCCGAGGGCACCGTCCCGCCCGCGCTCTCCCGGCTGCGAACAAAGGAGCTGCCGCGCCGCGCTGGGGCGGTCCCGGGCGCGGGGGCTTGTTGCATCCCCGGTACTCCTGCACGGTGCGCCCCGGTCAGTCGTGTGTCTGGTCTCCGCTTGCAGATACCCAGCGAGCCCTGCGCCTCCTGGAGGAATACCGCTCCAAGCTGAGCCAGGCGGAGGATCGGCAGCTGAGGAATTCCATCGAGCGTGTCATCAGCATCTTCCAAAGTAACCTTTTCCAGGCTTTGATAGGTAAAGGCTGGCTTCTTTCAGTTTGTGCGTAAGCCGGTCAGTTCTTGCTGATGATATTATTTGTGGTGTTAAGAGCCAGAAGTGTATTACCCCTAAGTTAGGAGCCATGTGCTTCTTGTCGTTGTGTTTTTGTTTTGCATAGTAACACACGTGTTGTTACAGATCAACAGTTTACTTGCTACACCTACTTCCTTTATTTGACGCTTTTAACTGGTCCATACTGCTTAAAACTGGAATTGTTTTTAATTCTGTAACATGTTATCCTAGATTTCTTTAGCTCTCCAGTGTCTTTGTTCACCTGATAAGTTTCTAAGGAGGGTGGGGTTTTTTTCTGTCTGTATGTAACAGCTTAGTGAATGAATTGAAATGTTTTTAGTCTAAGGAATCAGGCAATTCCTGTTGAAGAGTCTCCAAAAGCATCACAAAGCGTATAACTGAAGTGGCACTCTAACCTAAAGTAAATGAGAAGAAACGTCTGATGTTTCAGGCAGTACTAAGTCATCTCTTCTCCTTTGTTGCATATTAAAGTATAGTGAAAACCCTATTAATTCTCAGTTTACAGTCCTTATAGTGCTTGACTTAATATGTTCCCATAAGTTCTTAGTAGTACTTGCCTGCAATTTTGAATTTCCTGCTGGTCTGTTTGGGAAAAAAACCCTAAGCATAAATAGAACTTTCAGAATCCTGTCTTTATTTGGAAACTTCCGCAGAGAAACAGCGAGGAGTGGTTTCTTCTTGATGGGTTGTCACTATCTTTATGACAACTAATGTTTGTTTACCCTCAAGAACAAAAGTTACCCTGTATCCTTGTCTTTTACTAGTACCCAGTGTCTGAAATTGACTAATGTCAAACCTTGTAGCTGTATTTGTTACTTGACTTACTACATAGTTACTGTGCTGGGTTACTGCACATTTTCCTTCGCGGGGCTGCGGCTTCTTTGAAGGTGTATTGTGGTGAAAGCACAGGCAAAACATAAACGTGCATCGCTGCTGAATGCTTTCTTCTGGAGCATTTAATCTTGTGTAGATTTTCATTAGAGAGTAATTGTGTTGTTTTTTTTCCCCTTATCATGTAACTTCATGAAGGGTAGTTGTGAAGATAGGTCAGTTAAAAGAATCTTTTCCTTGTAGGAACTCTGCATTTCTCTTCACTACACAGTTGATGCTAATCAACTCCATGATGAAGAGCTAAACATAATCCTTGTGGGACACGTGTGAGTGGATTCACTCATTGGCAGATCAGAATGTTGAAATCTTGTGTAAAATACTTAATGTACAGCAGCAGCACTTCTTATTTTCACCCAGAAAATTTCAATGTTGACTGCCATTTTTCTTGTTCTGGATGTGTGTATGTGTGAGGAGTTTTTATTTTAAAACTCTTCAAGCTCCATGCAGTACTCTGTTTTCTCCCCTTCATTGAAAAGATACCAATCTGAATTTGATATTCAGTTTGCAAGATGTAGTTTCTTCTCATATCCTTGTATGAATCTTCAGTGTTTATAACTCTACACCAAGTAGCAGTAGTGGACTTGAAAGGGCAGGCAACCTCATGTCTGCTGTCTTCATTCTGCAGGAGCCAAAAGGAAGAATATGTTGTTGCCTGGGTGGGCTGTGTGGCCTGTTTTCTGGACTTGTAAGAAGTTGCACTTTGCAACCACAGGACCCCAGTTCTTGCTGAGTTCAGTTCATCTGTGCATGCACAGCAGGTGCTTCTTGGGCAAGTTGCATTAACTTTGCATTTCCTGGGTCCCTGTGTGATTGTTTATTAGATTGCATACATATGTTCCCAAACCATCTGGCAGAAGGCTGGTACTTGCCAAGCAATTTGTGTCAACTTGGGTCTTTCTCCTTTAACCTGCTGCTTTCTGTGGAAATATGTCAGGGGACTTCTTGTTCCTGGCAGGCTGCTCCTGGCTGTTGTTTTCCTGGAAACACCTCCTTTCATGGTGGGGGTAAAGACTGGGGAGACTCCCTGGGAATGATGTGATCTGGAGGATGGCTGCAGTTACTGGGAAGACCTTGAGCTGGCTCCTGCTTGTCTCGTGTCCCTGAAGGTCTGGGAGCAGGCTGGATGAAGTGTTCAGTTGTGCTGGGGGTTAGACTTACCTGGAATTCTCCACTGCTTGTTCCTTTATGGCTGAATTTGAAGTGTGCATTTTATAGAAGTTGTTCCCAGCTGAAATAGCCAGTGCTGTTCTGACAGCAAGATCCAGGCTCAACTATACCAAGTTATCGCCCTTATAGATACTTCTTCCAGAAAGTGTGTTACTTTTAGTTTCTGGTTTGGGTGCTTTTTTTCTTTTTCTTTAAATAAAACAATACTAAAAAAAAAACCCACTAAAATTCATACATTTATTTTCTGCTTTTTCTGCCAAGTTACTGCACTATATCCAAGACTTGTTTGCCCATAGTAGGTAGGTTTGTGAAGGTTGTAGTCAGGATCTGCTGTCAGCTTCATGTATCTTTTTTAGTATAAGTTTTGATTTGGCAATCAAATGCTGTTCTTTCAAGCAATAAATAGCATTATGCACAGAAATACATCTTTGGGGTTATAATGGAGGAATTTATATATTCCTGAAAATGATGGTTTTTAACAGTGTTTCATGTTTTTAGATAGTAAAAGGTTTTAGAAACCAAAGAGGTTATAGAAATTAAAGGGTGTTTTTTGTAATGTCCATTTGGATGCTGAAGAATAAGTAGTATTAATTTTTCATTTGAACTTTTTTTATGTTATCCTTTCCTTTAATTCTCTCAGTAAAATTTTAGTTCGGCAATCTACAAGCTTGATCTTGTTCTTGAATTATGGCTTTAAATGGTTTGAATTAGACCAGTAACTAGTCAGTGTGAACAGCCAGTGTCACCAGATCAACATGGCAAGTGTTACATTTTAAGTGATGTAACTGTAAGGACTTTGAATCTGTAACAAAAGTTGTAACCACATGTGACCTCCTTAAAAGAGTCTCTGAAAAAGCCCACTTTTATATTTTCTGTCTTCCATAATGTGGTATTTTCCATTGCTTCAACTAGCTATGTGTAATAATGTCTAAAACTTTAATGAAATGAATACCAAGGGCCCGTCATTGAGAATAGTGTCAGTTTCAAGTCAATTTCCTTTTGTACAGGCTCAAAAATGTGTGGTATTTTTTCTAGTTTTTGACTTATTTTTTTCAGTTAAAATGGCTTGTTCCCAATATTCTGATCATTGGTGAGCCAATTTATTAAGAGACCAAAGGAAAACATCCATATATAGAACCATGGGGTAGATTTATTTCACTTTGGTAGGGTATTTGATATTTATCTTCAAATAGTGAGGTAATAATTCTGCAGGTGGGTTCAGTTCTCAGCTTAGGCACACTCTTACCTTTCCAAAAGCTACAGGTTCTGGAAAAGGTACAGATATATTTATCTCTTTGAAAATATAGGAAGAAAAACACTTACGTGTAAAAGTAACACTTCTGAGAGAAAAACATATGAAGCAGACTTCTGTTTATACACATAGTATTTTTGTTTAATTAAGATCTGCTTTTAATGAGTGTCATGTTGAGGTTTGCCATATTAAAATACACTTCTAAAATTAAAAATGTTACAGCTATAGCTAGAGACATAAGGTAGTTTGCTACTTCAGAAGCGTTCATCTTCCTGATAAGGACTAACTCCATGTGCACTGGTGCCAGAAAAAGAGAATTCTAGGAGAGTCTCTACTTACACTGGCAATGGAGTTGGCTGTGCTACCCTTCTTGCCTAAAGTAGGGTGTTTTTATCTATCTATCTAATTTTGTAGCTATGCATAATCAGGCGTTTTAGAATAAAATGGCAAAACTCAATAGGGAAGGTTCAACATGTTGAATTTCATTGTGTAAGGAGTCTTACTTGTTGCACTTTGAGTGCTTTTGCCTGAAGACCTGCCTTGCAAATTGTGCTTATGCACTGGCTTTTCCTAGCACTAAACATCCCGTCTAGGAAATTTTGAATAAAAAATGTAGTCGTTTCAGCAATCCTTACTAAACCAAAGAACAGCTTCTCCCATTAAACGTGAAGGTGCTTAAAACCATAGCTTGCATGAGCCTTATTAATTGAACAAAACATATTAAAAATGCTGTTAATACATTTTTACACCCTAGAAAAGTAAGTCCTATCTCTGAAAATTTTGAAAAAAGTTGATGATTGCAGAAAGTAAGCTCTTTGTTCAGGTTTCTCAGCAGTGTGATTTGGACTGAAAGTTCTAGGAATATAGAACTTAGTTTGCAGGTTTCTCATCTCTATCCACATTGGCTTTCTGAACTAAATTAGGAAAACAACCCTAGATTTTAGACTGAAGTAGACTGGATAGGGTCAGCACTCCTCAAAGCTGGTCCCCTTTGGAGTGGACTGACCACATTCCTGCTGCCTGGCATGTGGCCTCAGCTCAGCTGTGTGTGGCAGTTCTGGAGCTTTTCTTGCTCCTTCTTACTCCTCCTCACTTAGCCACCTTGGGAATGTTTCCTATACTTGCTGGCTAACTGGAAATCAAACACAAGCTCCTCTTCTGAACTGAAACCAAAAGCACTTGCTTGTGGGGAGACCTCAGTTAGAACTTCTATTTCAGCAGTAGAGTTAATAGAGCATGTGCCATGATGACACAGTTAACTCTGCAGATCGGTTTGTGCCTTCCCATTTTCAAAGGTTACTGAAGCCTTAGTGCCTTTCTGGCTCTGCTGAATAAGATGTACATTAAAAATCCAGAAATTCTTCACAGTTGAGGATCTTGTTAGATAGTCAGTGAATATTGCTGGGGTTTATTATGTTTTTATTAGAGGAAAGTTTAGGGAGAATTGGACCTTCTGTAACACTGGATATGCTGAAATTGTTGCAGGTGCTAAATAGGTGATTTTCACATCAAAATATTATCCTTGCTGCATTTGTGACTTCCTCCAGATTGCAGCTTCTGTGATACATCTTTACTCATATTTGAGGCTGAAACATCCATGCAGTATAATCCTTGCAACTCTGAGGTCTTAATTGACATCTGGATAAGTTTCCTAAGGCTTATACTATGGTTATGCTTACTTTGGTCTCCTTTGAATACACAAAAGTTGGTCAGTTTTACAGAAATTTGACTTAGGGTTGTGTTCACAAAGGTAGTTAAGTACTTGATTACTTTCATCCAGATGGAGAGGGGATAAATATTTTAGTTGGTGTCCAGATGATTGGAATGTTAATTCAGTCATTGTTAGTATGTTTCTGCTGTGCAGTTTGTCTGAATGTCCCGGTCTTTGGAAGACCTTCATGTCTTACTCTCCAAGGAACCTAATAATAAGTGAAATAATTTCACTGCTCCTCTTTTTTTTTAACAATTACTTACTATTTTGTATGTAGTGCAGTTTGATAGTTAGCTTGCTTTTTTAAAGTGTTTTCCACCCTGTATTGTGTGTGTGTGACAGGGCAATGTATTGAATTTTTGGGATTAGGTGCTGCTTTTGGTAGCCAAAAATAGCAAGTAAGTAGTAAGTTGAGTAGCTACTGGTATGCAGATAAATAGTATTGTGGCAAAAGTTTATCCTTGTGGTATTTCACTGACTGTGTATTCAGTGTTGAATAGCTGCACTGTAGAATATATCAGTTGCAGTATTCTCTTCCCAGGGTTACCATTGAAAAGGTCTGCTGACAAAAAAAACTTGTCAATAAATCTAGTGTTCATCCAGGGGCTGAAAAGACAGTAGAAATTTTCAATAGTTGGTGTAGTTTCCAGGTTCTGGGAAAGTTTGCTCTCTGGCCTGTCCTTGCTTTATTTCCCATGTTCTTTCACCTCTCTTCCCTATGTGTGCTGCCTATCTCCTGCTATGCTTCTCTCTGTGTTCCTGGATTTGCCTCTAATCTCCCTCAACATTTGCTTCAGTGCTGGGTACAGTGTAGAGGAAGGGGGAAAGCTTGAGAGAGGCTATTTGTCCTGATTTTAGTCCTGCTTCCATGGTGGTCCTAATAGCAAGGGCAGAACATATTGTTCAGCTGTGCAGCTGGAATGCCATGTGTCCCTGTGCATCTGGTTTGCCTGCATGTTGAGAGATGGAGCTTGTTTTGGTGCAGAGGGAAGGAATCTTCAAAGAAACTGAACTGCAGCAGCTGACTAGGAGTCTCCTGGCACAGATGGTTTCCTGAATTATAATTAGGCCAAATTTGCAAGATTGTTAAGAGACTGCAGAAGGTGTGGGACTGACACTAGAATAACCTCCTTAGCTTCATGTGCTTTCCCCAGGTTAGGGGAGGCTCTAGAGCACTTTGGTAAAGCTTTTATAGGAATCTTGTCATGTGTGAGTATCTTCCCAGCCATGCCCTCAAAACAGCTGAGTGACTTTGGCTTGAAATGAAAAAGTCAGCTGAGATGGAGGAGCAGCAAGGAGAGCGTGTGAGCAAACAGCAAAAGCACTGCAACTTCAGTTTTAGAAATTTGTGTTAAAATTTGGCTGCAGGAGAGGCACAAGTGTTAGTGCTGGAGGAGATGCTACTCTGTGGCACACCCAGCCTGGTGTTGCTGCTGCTGCCAGGTAATTACCTTGGAGCCTGAGCTTTCTGTAGGTAGAAGAAAGCAATGCTTGTGCTGCCTCATCTAAGCAAAGCTGTGCACCTGTATGGAAGCTCAGCTTGGAGGCTTGAGTGAACTCATCCCAAAACTAGTTTGATTTTTTGGAATGTATTTGCCTGGTGAGAAACATCATCAGTCCTGTACACTGACGTTATCTAGGGGACATAATACAAATAAGACTTAATAGTAAGCTTTTTGTTGCCACTGAAGACAATAGTAAATGCATCCCATTAAGAAAAAAGTATATTCTTGTAGTGGCTGCTGTTTTGTAACTGGTGTTGAGATATTTGGGGAGGGTGGATAGCTGGGAGTTCATTTTTAGTTTGGATACTTGTTTGGGGGCATTGGGAGGTTCTGGGGGTTTTTTTATGCTTAGGCTGATGACTAAGTGTGCATGAGGCAATATCAAATCAGAAAGTTTAGGCAGCAAAATATTGTGTCAGTTTTCATCTGTGTGTGATGAAATTCTGGACAGAGAAGACCCTGTGGGTTTCTGAAGGAAAATTGGATAGAGACAATGTGAAGCACTTTTTAAGGAAAGACTGGATGTGACATGTGGTACAGTTGACATGGTGGTGTTAGATCATAGATTGGATTCAATCTCAAGAGTTCTGTTTACCAACCCAATTGAGTCTGTGAAGATATGGTGAAGGATAGTAAGCAAAAAGGAAAATATGATGAGTAGTTTGGAAAGTGTAAGTGTTCAGGCTGATAAGGAGTTGAATTTATCCGAGTGTAAAAAGCATCTAGAGGAATAAAAGCAATTAGATTAAGCACCAGTTCATGAGAACTAGGAGTGAAAAGTGGAAAATTACATCTCCTGGAATGTGAGTTAAGCAAAGAAGTGTGTGCAGGAAGGATGTTCAAAGGGTAGGACACAGTTGCTGAAGCTGGTGAAAGAGCTGGGGATCAGTACCTGGATGCTGCAGCTTGCAGCAAAGGATCTTGCAGAACAGAACGTGTAGTCAGAAAGCTGCACCACGAGTTGCTCCTTAAATTTTTAAGAACTCTTGATTGTGTGCTGCAGTTTTAAAGAAGAAATAGATCCCCAAACAGCCAACCCTGAAAGGGGCTTTACAGGGGTTGTGATGAGGCTGGCTTTCACTTCTCATAGTACAAATGCAAACATTTATTTTTGATCAGACACACACACACCATGACAACACAATCATTAAATACACAAAGAGAATGCTTACTTAACTCTGGTCATTGGCTTGGTAATTGGACATGAAGCTTTTCTTGGTCTTTGTATTTTTTTGTTGATCACCAATCATGCACTTTTCGAGTTGTGCTTTACTTGTATTAAATGGATATTCTTAGCTTGACATAACAGATGAAGTAAGCGTGCATGATTGAGCCTTCCTTGGAGTTAGTAGGAGTTTCTTTACGACTGTAGAATGAAAGTCTGTAGTGTTGGCAGACTCTTTTGCCTGTTCTGACAGTGATCATTACTCTGTTTTGTCTATACATTCGTTATGTTGGGCTGTTAAGAATTTGGCAGATACCATTTATCTCAAATTGCTCTGAACTGAAATAGCATGTTGACCTTTGTTTTCTTTCTAGTAGTTTTAAGACTTGAGTTTTAAAGTGCTTTGGGTGCTTTGGCAGGAAGCCCATAGAAATAAAGCTGTCTTTCCCCTCCTTGATTTAGAGAAGTACTTAGTTTTTAATGGGATGGCACCTTTTCCTGGACAACACGCAGGTAGTCAAATCCTTAACAAACCTGTTTTTTCAAATATGGGTAACATCATAAACAAAACCAGGCATTTGCATGTGTTCCATTTGGATGAACAAATGTCTGAGAAGAGGCAGACCAATGAGAGATGACAAAGGAATTACTTACATGGACTAAATTGAAATAGGTCAATTTCTGATGGAATTCATAAGCTCCTTGGTTGCATGCAAGTCTGAGGGAGGGTGCTGGCTCTGAGAGTTTCTCCTTGAAGAAAGCTGGTATTGAAAAGCTTCATGTGGTAAAGTCTCCATGGTGATAAAAAGTTACCAAGTGTTTTGCTAACTTGCTGGCTTTGGCTGAAATTGGTTTGTTCTGATGTTGAAGATCCATCAGAAAAGGAACACCTGTCCAGTGCAGGATTAACTAAGTAGCTGAATGTAGAAGGACCTTGACAAGCTGAGGAAATGGGCTGAGGGGAACCTCATGGAGTTCAACGAGTAGAAAATGTCGAGTCTGGTACGTGGGGAGGAACAACCCTATGTACCAATACATAATGTGTGTCACCCAGGTGGAAAGCAATGCTGCAAGAAGGGATGTGGGGGTGCTGCTGACAAAAAGTTGACCATGAACTATCAGTGTGCTTTGGGGCAAAGGTGGTGAATAGTCTTCTGGGCTGCATTAGACAGCCAGCATTAGAATTGCCAGCTGATAAACCCTCCCCCTTTGCATTTTAGAATGCAAAACATTTAGAATTTATTAAAAAATGAACAAACAGAAAAGAAACATGACCTTCCTAAATTCTTGCTCGTATGCAAAACTGTTAACTACATTAAAGCTGAAAACCTTCAGATGGGGATACAACTAATACAGCTTACACAAATGGGATTGTTAAACTCACATATATTGTGGTAGCAGTTTATACCTTTGTATAGTGCGTGATGTAAGGGCAACAGTTCACTGGTTTACATAGAGAGCGTCCAAAGCAGTTGGTTGTAGTAAATGTGTTACTGTTTAAGTTCATGAAATGCTAAGCTTGTGTGGAATTTCCTGGCATTTATTTAAGAAAAACCATCTATAACCCACAAATGGTCAAGATGCTTAAAGTGTAAAAATGCTAAGCCCAAAACCAGTAGGTTACTGTGATCATTAGAGGAATGCTTTCCATTTAAAAAAGAATAAACCACAGAATCGTTTAAGATGCAAAGGACCTTTATGATCATTGAGTCCAGCCTTTAACACAGCACTGCCAAGTCCACCATTAAACCATATCCCTAAACGCCACACCTACAAGTCTTTTAGACACTTCTGGGGACACAACCATTCTCCTGGACAGCCTGTTCCAATGCTTGACAACCCTTTCAGAGAAGAAATTTTTCATCATTTCCAAACTAAACCTCCCCTGGCACCACTTGAAGTTATTTCCTCTTATCCTATCGCTTTTTACTTTGAGACAGACACCTCAACTACAGCCTTGTTTCAGGTAAGTAGTAAATGCCAGAGAAATCTAATTGTTTCCCTCTATACCATAATGCAAAGGTTCAGCATCAGAAGTCTGAAGCCAACATAGTATAAAAAAATTACATGGATGATGCTTGTTTGAAAACCAGAACATATTAAAAGATGGTCAGAAAAGAGCAGGGAGTGGGACACTGAGTAAAGGACTTCTTTCCCATGGAGGTGTGCAGTGTTGACTGTTTTTCTCCTCCCTGTTATGTTTTGTTGAGGTTATTGTTGTTTGTTGACATATTCTACGCTTCACTCTTTCTTCTCTACTTTGCAGTTGCGTTTGAATTTCTTGCATATACTGAATATTTTATATATGCTGGATGTTCTTTTTACTCTTACCCCTGAACATTTATTGCCCATTTCTCAAGGTTGGCTTCCTTTAACCAGTAATCAGCAGTTATTGGGTTGTTTGTAGACTTAAGGCCTCTGATACCATCCTGTGTCTTTGTTTTCAAGGCATCTCTTGTCATGCTATGCCTTTGTCTTCTATGAAGCTTTTTGTTCTAGGGTCATAGGTAATCCATTGCCTGCAGAATAACCAGTTTTTATTGGTAGGTATTAGCTCTTACACACACAAATGTAAATTTGTACATTCAGTCTGTGTGTGCATGTACTTGTGTTTATGTACAGGTTTTAGTTAGCTTTGGACAGCTGTGTGATGTAACACTGAATGATTTCACATATATTTATGTATACTATTTATGAAATATATAGCGCAAATATTTATTGATATATGTTATATATAAAAATATTTATAGAAATAGGTATTAGCTCACACAGTTGTCTGAAGCAAAGTAAAAGCCATGCAAGTTATGAGTCATCTGGTCTTTAGATAGGTGGTGGTAGAGTTGGACAAGCTAAAACAAAGCTTTGGGCAGGCCAGGACAAGAGCAGAGGCCTGGTTATTCACTTGATACAAGGCCCATGGCCTGTTATCAGCAATGCCAACACCTTGTACATAGGGTTACACCATTCCCTTAAGAAAATGCTGTTATAGGAATCCCATCTTTCACTTGCAAACTTACAGTTATCCAAAGTAATGCATGCATAAGTGAACACAATGAGATTTTTTAGAACATCTTAAGTTATCCTGATTATATTCAGTTATCCCCACTGAATATATAGCAAAAAGTAGCAGGCACTGCACGTACCTGTACAAACGATAAGCACAGGCCTTACGTTGGATTTCTAAGGAGCAGGGAAGAAATTGCTTAAAGAGTGGTGTCATGTTGCTTGTTAGAATCCTTGTCCTTGGAGGCAGATTCTTTAGACAGCATTGATGTAGTCTCTTGAAGTGCCCTCAAATATACTTTGGAAAAGAAAAGTATTTGTTTCTGCAGTTCTGCTGTTCTTTTAATTACTGTGTTGTGGTTTTTAGTGAAGCTGGATCTTCCTTGTAAAGTGGATTTGTATTTGGCCGATAACTCTGGTTTGTTTTAAATGTGAGCAGATTTAGCTGCTGGCGTATCATGTTACTGGTGAACAAGCCTGTTCAAAGAACAAAACTAAGATGACTGGAGAATATGAGAAGGGGGTGAACAATACACACAACAATATAAGAAGGGGGTGGGGTGAAGCAAATTTCTTTTAGAGTAAAAAACTCCAGTTTGTCATCATTCCTTAGCTTTTCACACTACTGATAGGCTAAGAAATATAATTTTCTTTATCATAAGAGTTCTCCATTGCAGAACTGGTGTTCTGTCACTTGCTTTGTATAGGCTTTTATTCTTTGTGCTGTTAAATGTATTTCTGATTTACCTACTTAATGTGGTTTTGCTTGTAAGCAGACCAAATTCCAGGATGGGTTTCTCTGTTGCCCACCATTCATAATTTTTCATTACTTTGGATTCCTAAAACTCTGTGCTCCTATTTGTCAAGTTTCGGCTGTTCTTTTAAAGTTCCCCTCTAGGTTCTAAATGTTCCCCATCTGTGTTTTCTTTTAGTGTTGTGTGATACCTGGTTTGAATCAGTTTTCTGTGACTTAGTTTGAGATATAATCTCTCTTGGAATTAATATGGGAGAGAAATGCTATAATATAAAAATAGCACATCCTAGCTTGAAGAGGGAATCTGACCATAAATACAACTAAAAATTAGTGGTTTACTACCTGCTATTTGTAATAATTAGGAAAATGTTAGAATTTTTCATATGTTGATGCATCCTCACATCATTAACATGTTCAGTGCATATTCAAGTCTGTTGATGTGTTGAAATATTTTTGTGAGCTGATACATAGCTGTAGACAAGAATAAGGAATTTTTAGGTTTAATTTACTATGGTTTATGTTTCTGGCTTTATAAAAGTGTAATTGTCAACTTTTATTCTTGTGGACCTAATGTGTTCAGGGTTCATAGGCAGCTTGCTGATACTTGTACATACTTAACGTTTGCATTCTGCATAGTAAAAATGGAGACTTTTTTTTAGAAGGTAGATATTATCACACAGACACCAAGTTTCTAGAAACTTTGTGGACTTGGAGCAAGGCCAGGATAAACAGAAACTAATCCCCTCATTAAGTGGTGCATATATGCCTTGCCATCTTTCAATAGCGAGTCTATTCTGGTGTCCTCCATGGAGAAGTGGAGGTGAGGTGTGGGAATTGCTGTGCTTTTTGAAATGAGAGTTCTGCAGGAGGAATAAATGGCTACCTCCACTGGCAGGGACTTAAAAGAATAGTAGCAGAATTGAAAATCAGTGTCCTAGATTTCTGTTGCAAAACAGTTGCACAAATAAGCCCTTCCCATAAATAATGTAGTGATCTTCCTGGCTTGGTTGCTGTGGATTGCAGCTATAGAATCAACATACGGCACTGCCTATTTTAATACACAAAGTACTCTCTGTCCAGGGGAAAAAAAAATCTTTACTGGGTGTGCTTGATTGATGTATTGATGTTAATGCAGCTACAAGACAAATTTGCAGCTGAGGGAGCTAATGTGAAAGATAGATTTAAAGGCAATTTGTATCTCTTAGGCTGCTTTGCTCCTGTATATCTAGGTCACTTAACATCTTCTGCAACCCTCACTGCTATTTCTTCCAATCAGCAGCTCTAAGAGCAAGTATAACTTTAAAAATTAATGTAAGCTGTTGGTAGGAATTTGACTCCTGCTCAGAGGAAAGATACAAATGGAATTTGAGAATTTCAGTTTTCTGAGCTGGTAGAGAGCAGAAGTGCAATGTCTATAAGAACACCTAAGACTGGAATGCCAGCAACAGTAGTTGCAACTCTTAATTGTGTAGTATTTCTTTTGTGGGGTGGCTCTATAAAGGAGTTGGTTATTGTGCCCCTGTTACTGACTCTGGGCTGTTGCTGGAAAGCTGCAAAACTGCAGCTTAGATTCCTTACTAATGGCTGGGTTTTATTACATTTGGCTTACTGTTCTTGTATGTTTATCCTCTATGAAGTTGGTGTGATTAAAAATCAAGAGTTTGCAAATCTGTTTAGCAGATTTTTACTTTGAATAAGATACTAAAAGTTTTACAGGATAACTTCATTTTTTTACCATTTTACCCTTCCCTTAGCCTATGCGTTTTCTAATTTTCTTTTTTTTTTCATTAAATGTGTGTGTTTGGGATGTGATTGCAGCGGTAACCAGTTTGATACACCCATACTTCATAGGAACACTTCTGGTGCTTCTTTATATGGTGTTATTTTTATTGATACTTCATGGAGTGAGTAGTAGGATGTCAATAAATAATGTAACAGCCAAATTTTTGTTTCCCAGAAATATTCAGATGAGTCTTCAGGGTTATAGAAGAACTATATAACTGTGACTGGTAATTCATACTGTTAAGTTTCATCCTATTTCTGGTACTTAGACTGAAAAAACAGATGATGACCTATCCTAATAAATTTTCCCTTTCCTAACTTCTTGCAGGTTCTCTCTCAGTCTTGCTGATTTCATCAGTATATTTCTATTTCTGTGGTAATTTAATTGACACATGTACAAAATAGACGTTCTAATGTTGCCCTTGAACAGTAGATTTCAGCTAACCAAAGGCTGTTAGTTGAAATTACGTATACGAGAGCTCGAAACATAGACACCCATCCCTTCTACTATTCCACTGCAGTTATTTCATGTGCTTCTGCTGCTCCTGCTGCAGCTTGTGCTCGCTTGGTTGGTGGCAGAAGCTCAGAGTGAGTGGGGAGACAGTGAGTTGTGTGTGTGGTGGGGGAGGTTCATGTGATCCTGGCGATCCCTATGAATTTACCCATGACAGATGAAGCTGTATCTAATTTGTTTTGGAGGAGGAAGATGTAGTTAAAATCAGAATGATAGAGTAACTATCAAGCCTAACTACAATTTTTTTACATGTTTAGATATTCAAGAATTTTATGAAGTGACCTTATTGGACAATCCAAAATGCATTGATCACTCTCAGCCATCTGAACCAATACAGCCTGTGAATACCTGGGACTTCTCCAGCCTTCCAAGCACAACAGTGACATCAGAAACATTGCCAAGCAGCCTTAGCCCCAGTGTAGAGGTATGATACAGAAATCTGTTCTGTTTTTCTTGTTGAGACTATTAGCTGGTACTTGTTCTCTAAGTTTCCTTCATTTTATAAAATATTAATTTTCAAAGAAAATGTACATTATTAAGATCAATAGTCATAGGGGAAATTATTGAAACATTTAATAACATGTATGCATTTTGCTTAGTCAAAAATTTATAAACTCATTTGTCAAATGTACCATTAAGTGACCATTAAATGGGATTTATGCTTTGATTTTGGAACCTCACTGACAGGTTTAGTATGTTTATACTCATCCATACTTGTGATTCTTGAGTCATTACTTCATTAATTATTTGGGAAATCTGAGGCTATGTCTTTCTGATTAGTAACCTTTTCAGCCTGATCACAAGAAATTCTCTGTTACTTCTGTATCTATGCTCTGGAAGGACTTGTTTTTGAAAACTATATGCAGCCAGTTGTCACTAATGAGTGGTGAGGAAACTGATCAGGAAAATACACACTGATGTACATTTTTCACTAAAACAAAATCTCCCTGCTCAGTTTAAACTTGAGCTGTTCCTTGAATATTTTCACATCGGAGCTATTATTTGTCCCCAGTGAGGTGAATCTAGTTTGAAGTGTGCCCTGGAAATTGACAGCACTGGAAAAAGTGTGAGAATTTCTCAGTAACTGAAGGCAGCGTGCTTTGCTGATCTATTTCCATGAAGAGGAGCACTGGGAGGCATCAGCCCAAGGGCTGCAGCCTCTAGGGAAGCTCAGGAGCTTGTACTGCTCAGCACAAGTGGCTGGGATGCCTTAATGAGTGAACCTTTATCAGGGGCTGTTGGGACTGTGTAAGAAGGTTCACTTAGCTCCAGATCATAAGTGTGTGATGTGCTAATGAGTTTGTATAGTTTAAAAAAAAAAAAAAAGCTTGTGCTCATTCTTGATTTTTTTTCAAATCTGTCTTATTGAAGCTAGTATGAAATACATCAAGAATGCTTTAAAGGAAACTTTAGATGAAATCCAAAACTTGTATTCTTTTGGAAAGTAAAAAATTGCCAATAGATAAAAGGTCAGCCAAGTCAGGAGCATGAGTTATATATTGCAAAAAACAGCTATTAAAATATCTTTACATGAAAAAACTGAGCAACCTAGGCATACTGTATTTTTCAGGTTTGCAAGTAATTGAACACTGAGGAATTAAAATTCTAGTTGAACTTGCAATGTGGGAATTGATTATTTTCTCTGATTTTTTGTGAACCTTGGTAACACAAGATTATTATTAAAATATAAATTAAATGTCTCTGTGGAATCTATTGTCTGAAATTGCATAGGGTAGGCCACTGTTATCACAGTCACCTTTAATGAATTGTCATGTTTGGAGGAAATGGGGTAATGCTAGGGTATATGAGAAATAACATAGAAGCAGGAGCAAAAGGAGCTGTAGACACAGACAGGAGGGCAGGCAGGGCTTATTTTGTCTACTGAGGTGTTTTGAAATAAGCTGGTTCTAATGTATTTCATGTTTGCATGTGCAGAGAACTTAATGAGGCAAACTGAGAGTCATTGCATTTTTTCCAAAACAATTGGTTTCTTAGAAAAGGTCTGAGTAATTTTTGAATCTTAAGGTGAGTCAACCATGGCATGTTAATAGATGAAAAGAACACTTTATTGACATAAGTATGGTGAAAAACTCTTCTGTTCTACTTGGTCTGCATAAGGCTTTGCTGGAGATAATATCAAGTTTGAGGTACTATAGGGTGAAAAAGATGTTTAATTTCAGTGCTTAGAAGAGATTGACATGAAGGATCTAAAGAAGTGAGGATTGGGAAGGTGTGGTGCTGCTTGAAAGAATTAAATACTTAATTGAGAAAAAAGTTTCCTGTATTTATAGAATGTGAAAAATATAATATTTTGCTCTTACACAAGATTGACATGAAGGATCTAAAGAAGTGAGGATTGGGAAGGTGTGGTGCTGCTTGAAAGAATTAAATACTTAATTGAGAAAAAAGTTTCCTGTATTTATAGAATGTGAAAAATATAATATTTTGCTCTTACACAAGACATGCTAGACTTACACTATAGAAACAGACTTAGAAAAGCATTTTAAATATTTTCCTTAGCACCAGAATAGCATAGTACTTGGCCAGTCTCCCTTACTGAAGGTCTTTTGAGGCAGCATAATGGTCTTAAAGGGTTTCAATGTTTTGGAGGTTTTTTTCATCCCTGTAGTGCACCTAGGAACAGTGTATTGGAATTGAGGATTCATGTCCCTACCAAACCATTTTGTTACTAGTAAATATACTCCAAATTCTAGCAGCCTGGACTTGAAGCACGTGTTTGCTGCAGTGAGATTTGTCTTATGATGTTGCCACTGTAGGAGGTTTTGTGCTTCCCCTGCAGGAGAAATGGATGTCTGAAGTGGGGAATAGCGTGGATGTTAAATCCAGGCTTTGTGATTATTCACTCCCAGCCCCCTGCAGAAACTGTTTCCAGTCCTTGTATGTTTCCAGTCACAAGTGTAGTGTTGTCCTTGTATCTTTCTATGTTGTAGATGAAGGTGTAACTTAATTACAAAGTTGCATCTTTATTTTTTTCTCATGGGCAATTGAACTGCCAGGAATCCAAAGCCTTGTCCTTGACAAAAGGCACATTCTCATGGCAAGGTCACGAAGGCACTGAAAGGAAGAATTGCCTGATTTGGGAAAGCTCACCAGAGATGTGTCTGTTCTCAGCTGCCCTGTTTGCTTCTCCATTACATTCTGGTAGCCATGCTAGTGTTACCTAACAGAACCTGATATGGTGTTGGATTACTCTGTTATTTTTTCTAAGTGGCTGGGATTTGAACATTTATGACAAAGCTACCTGTCTTCCTTCTTATTTTTTGTCTTGAGAATCATGTGAAAATCACAGTTGTTTGACCTTCAGTATATGCAGGTCGAGTTTTAGATTTACTTCCAGTATTTAAAAACATAACTGCATGTATTGGTGTGGATCCCAGTTCATGTGAAACTGAAAACAAGCTTTTCTCCCAGTCCCTTTCACTTACAGTAAATGTTACCATGTATTTCATTAGTTAGAATACTGTTTCCATGTTGAGAGCTGAACAAATTTGAAAATGGTATTTTGGTGTTGGTTTAATTTTTGTTTTTCTCGTGTATCTGAATGTCTTAGTTTAGCTTTCAGATATATATGAAAATTGTTACATAAACATATAATCTTGTACATTTTTATCAACCTTGATTTTTTTCTTCTTTGGTGACTTTTTTTAATATATGTATACCTGCTAGGCAACAGTTTTCCCTCAATATTTTAAAATTTAATAAAAATTACAAAGAAAAAATCTCATTTATTCACAGTTTATTTTCCACATACTTGCTATGTATAGTATGTGAAAATTTATGTTTTAATGCTTAATGCATTTTATTTTCAGTAATACTTTTTTAGCTACTTAGGATATTTAAAAAATTTATTTTCTATTTGGTTTTAATAAACCCAAGGGCATAATAATTCCAGTAGAGCATGTGTTTAATTGAGTGATTTGTTTTGCTTGCTGAAATTTACTAGAGACTGGGGGGGACTTGGGTTTAGTATATCTGATTTTGTTCATAGCTAGCTTTTTAAAAATAAATTCTCATTTTTCAGACTTTCAAGGCTGCTGTCCAGTTCAGTATTAGTTCATTAACCAGACACAAGCAGATTGGCACACTTTATGCACTTTGAGATTATTTTGAGACTATTCTGTGTCTTGCCAGGTTGGTGAGTCCCCAGGTGATATGAATGGAATGGTTTTTTTCTTGCTTGGACATTGTTAGCCTTTGAAGTAACGTATTTCAACTCTGTTTCTTCTACCTTGCTGATATTTTTTTGCTGTAGTTACTGCGGGCCAAATGAATATTCTTCCAGCTGACACTTCAATGGTATATGAGAGTTGCTTGAGAGTGGGAATATAATGCTGCCCTAAAGAGATTAAGGATTGAATTACAAGAGCTTTCTACACAGCTGACTTTGGGAATGACTTTTTAGCAATGTGTGCTTGTGTATGTACACAGAGTAGTGGTGTACAAGCTTAGGTTGCCTGAGGACTTCTCACGGCATGTAGCCTACTTCTGTTTTTTCCTTCCTGCTCCTGAATCCAAAGACTGGAGTTTGAAATCCCCATAGATTGTGCATTAGAAAAAGTCAGAGCTACAGATTGCAAGTTTTCCTGCTCACAGCAATCTGTTTTCTTTTCCATGCTCTATATTTCTTGGAACGTTATTTAACAGTTCTATTTGTTTCAATCTCCCGTACAAAATGATGGTGGAAAAAAAACCCTAAAAAAAAAAAAAGGAGAGAGTGATTCAAGGCAGTGATAAAGCAGGAAAGGAATGTTAATCCTTTTAGTACTAGGAACTAGTTTAAAAAACCAAATGTATGCAATCTTTAAAGGACGGATGGTTCATCCCTTTCCTTGTGTACATTAAATACTGAGCTCAAGTGTGCCTGGCAAAGCGAACAAATGTGAAACAAGATCTGGGCGCTGGGTGAGCAGAGCGAGTGCGGGAGGGAGCGGCCTCGGGAGCTGTTTGCTGCGATCTGTGGTGCCATCTGTAGGTGGGACACTTGGTGTTTGACAAATACGAGGTGAAACTCGAATCACTGCAAGAAATCTCTGACCTAATTGAGTAATATATTGCTAAGGAAATAGTCTTGTGACATGCTTTTTTATCTTTAAATCCATAGGATTTGTTTTAGTATTTTAATTATTTTAAACCAGAGAAGTTAAGATGTTTGCTGTTTAGCTTGAATTTAAAAGTAGCCTCAATAATTTGATTTTAGATGTTGAAAAAATCCCCATTGAACGGTGTCTCATGGAACTCAACGTGGAGTCTCTTACAGCTGGATGAGGACACCTTTGTATTTAGTGGGTGATGGTGTCTGAAGGACTTTGGTCTGGCCTGTGGCTTTCCCATCTATCTGCTCGTGCCCATGTGTTTTGTATCCAGCATGTAGAGACTGGCTAGCTCTCTTCTAGGGCCTTTTGTCAAATTCTTTTTTTATTACAAAGAAAGCAAAAGAGGAAGTAAGGAAACAGCTGATATGTCTACAATTTCGCCTAAAATTTGATGCCAAGGCAGAGTGGAAAGGAAACTTGCTTAACATCTTGCAATTACAAGATAACTCGGTATCACCTATGAGGTGCATTTCACTGTGAAAGATTTTGACCAAGTCTTGAAAATCTCAAGAACTGGAAATGCAAAATTTTTCTGGTCAATCTGTTCCAGTGCTTGACTATCCACATGGTGAAAAAGCTTTTTTTTGATTGAAGTTTCTGTTTCAATTTATTTGTAGTTTCTAGGGTTTTTCCAACATGCAACATGGACTTGGCTTTGTCTTCTGGCCAACAGTGCTGTAGGTACTGGAGGGCTGCTTTTAGGTTCTGAGCTCTTTCTCCAAGCTTGAACAAGCCCCGTACCCTCATCCTCTCTTTAAGGGTCAAGGCTTCTGAAAACCATCTCACCATCTTAATTGCCCTCTGTAGAACTTGCTCCAGTTATCAAAATCCTTGTATTGGGGCCCCAAAATGGAATGTAGTGTTCCAGATGACCTGCTGGAAGTGCCAAGCAAAGGGGAATAAGAGTTGTATGTTACTACTGGATGTGTTTCTGTTACTGCAGCTCCTGTTCACCTCTGTTGCTATTAAGGCCTGCTGCAGGCTTGTGTTAGCTTTGCTCAGTCAACATGAATATTTTGAAAAGGGATAAAGTTAAACTAACCTAATTTTCCCATACAATATGGGAACTGTCTTTGTTTAAAAAGCAACCAGTAATGTCGTCTTAACCTTTTAAAAATTGTGACAGTTTTGTATAAGTTCTCAATAAGATAAGATGATGTAGTCTGGAGGAAAGAATTTTGGATGTCTGGCTCCTAGTACAAGAAAAAATCTGTTTAATCAGTAGCAGTTTGCATTCAGAATGGAATGGTGCATCAAACAGTTAATCAGGATCTTAGTGGAAGTCTTGTGAGGAGATACCTGCATATGTAAAGTGCATTATTAAAGTGCACAGTGCTCTTGTTCTGTTTTTCTATTTGTGAATTTTAACTCCAATATCTTCACCTTCACTTTACAGTCATTCTTACCTGTTACATTAACAGTTGTTCCAGTGAATATCCCTGACCCATTGTACTATGTTCAAATACCTTCTTTGCCTTAATATTTATAGAGATTCAGTACTGGTTAGCTTGATGATCTGCTATGTCTGTTGTGCTCCTTGTTATTGTGCTGGTCCTTTATGCTTGTATCTGGATGTGTGTATTGCCTGTTACTTATACCAACTCCTTCTCTGCACACATGATGTGCCTGTTTTATTTCAGCAGCTAGTATAGTCCTGGGTTACTCAGGAGCTTCACTACTTTCTCTGTGTTAACTTTACAGTGAGGAAATGGTATTTGGCTTGCTATGTATTTTGCCTTTAATACTTGAAATCCAGGCTGTTTGTACAAAGAAAATAATGTAAGTTTTGAACCAAAGCTAAAAAAGTCTTCTGGGGCAGGTTTCTGGTCAAAGTGAATTCAAAAGCAAATAAACAAAATCCCAATGCTCAGTTCAGGATATATAGACAAGCAATAAACCCCTGCTATTTCTAAATTTCTCAATTTAGAAATAAATAGACAATTAACAAATTCACTTTAAAAAAATCTAATTTTTTTATAAACTTGTAATAATTATATCTAGCAGCCAGATTCAAAGCTAGCTATATAAATTATGACATCTTACACTTTTAGTGCTTTCTTTAGTGAAGTAGCTGAGAAAATGCTTGCAGATAGGATAGTGCTTGTACTGAGTCTTTGATATGTCTACTCAAATATGCTGAGGTTGGGCATTTGACATTCCCTTGTGAGGCTGAGCTGAGCCTGTTTCTCTGGTTACACCTGTGACAGCTCTGTGTTGTGTGGCTTTTCTCATAAAATCCAAGAGCAAATTAGCATTTAAATAACCACACAAACTTTTAGATTTGTGGATAGATAAAGAAATTATTTATCTGCAAAATCAGTATTTTCCAAAGCATTGTTTTCATTTGCATGATTTATTTCTATGCAGAGTTTATCTGTTCATGAATTTTCCTTCACTTAGTTACGTGGTGGCTTTGTAGATAGAATCTGCCACACTGGAAAAAGAATAAGCCTGTGAAGGTACAAAAAGTGACTGCCAAACATAATCTGAAAGAATTCATTAGTAATTCAAGGAAAGAAAAACCCATTTCTTACCTTTGTGTTTCTCACATGAGAATCATCCTTTGTTTTCTTAATATTAATGCCATGAATAGGGGTGAATGGAAATGCATTTTTTCTTTCTGGCCAAGCTGTATAGAATAGTTGTTACTGAGATCACTTGAAGCTGACAGGACAGGAAGATTTATTTTTAATAAGACTGAATGGCTTTGAAGAAATCATAATGTTTCTCAGAAATTCAGTAGAATAATAGTTATTTTAATGACTAACAGCACTGTGTGAATGTCTTACTCTTCAGTGCATGAAAGGATGACTTTTCATGCATTTCATGATTATGATTCAAGTTTCAGTGTGTTCTTTAATATCTTTCTGTTCCTTCTCAATACAATTTAAAGGAAAGAAGGTTTTTAATTATTTCATTAAATTGCTTAATTACAGTAGTTTTACTTCTGGATTTTTTTACCTATTTCTCATTTTGAAAAGCTTTCTTCTGATGTCCAAAATTTAACACATACATGGTCATTCAAGGAGTTTTATGATTTGTTTTCAAAAAGCTGTATTATTTTTTTTCTTATGAAAATGCTAAACCTCCTGAATGTTTGAATCTTGGTCAATATTTTTTGAACAGTTATTTCTTCTCTATACAATATTTCCAGTGAAAAGGCTGCAGAAACTGCTTTTGGGCTAGGAAATTTTTATGCATAGCGCTCTTACCTTTGAGTGATTACCTCTCTTTACACGACATTTATGAAAATGTGTATTGGTGTTTGCCACAAAATCTTTTGGCCTACTGGTATGGAATTTTTTCCCCTGTGTGTGAACATTGTTAGCTGAAGATGGGTCTTGAGAGAACCATGTACACTTACCAGAAGGACTTTTAATCCATCGTAGTTGTGCAGTGCTTGGTGAAGGGCTCTAATGTACCTTGGTTTTGCATCCTGCCCCGATTTGTGCAGCACTTGCCTTAATAAATTTCAAGCACACTTGTTATGAGACGACTTTCTGTCTGCTCTGAAGTGTTTAGGGTGCTTGTTCGTGATGAGCAGCCTGATCCACAAATGCTCAGCAAAGAAATGCCTTTTCCTCACCTCTCTGGATAGGTCTCTTCTACATCTCATAGTCTATATCGGCAACTTGAATGAAGTTATGTGCTTGCTATGACAGGACTAATGGCTCTTGGGTCTTGTTGGAAGGGTGGTAGCAAGTGGGAGAGGAGAAAAATGATATGTTAATGATCTTTAGTTCTAAAAGCATCCCAAAGGAGGCAGGAGAACAAAAAATTGAGAATAAAAGTGATGGATTCTCAACGTAAGCTAATTGTAGCCAGGATTAATCTGCAGAAGCTTAATCTTCTGCCAAGGTGGCTGAGAGAAATTCCAGTGATGAGCAGGATTCTTAATCTTTGCCCTTCATGGACAGAGCATGAGGGACAAGCCAAGTTTCCATGCGCTGTTGGGGTTCCTAGAGCTGTTTGTGCAAGAAATGTACATTTGGACTGACTGCATGTTTTGTATTAGTCATTGAAGAAATTTCTGGCCTAGACACTGGACATGAGCCAAGTTACCTAAACACGCATTTCCTTAGTTTTCCTTAACTTTCTGGATACTTGCACTTAGTTAATTTCTCTGAACCTTACAGTCTTCCCAAAAGAATACTTGGGAAATGCAAGAATTTCTTTGTGAGATACCTTGTGTGCATTTGGCTATGAAAGTAATCCCTCCCTCCCTTTTCTGACACAGGAATGTTTCATCAGCTTAACTTGTTCTTTTTTGTTTTTTTTTGAAGTTAGAACATTTAGCCTTCTGTCTGGGTTCAGCCAGTTTCAGCAGTCTGAATGATGCATATTTTTCCCACTGATGCTTTGCAGCAGTGAGAACTTCACCTAGGTGGTGACAGCAGAATTTCTTGACAGATTTTGTAGACAGTGTAAAAATGAAAAATATCTCTGGCTTGACTTGGACATACAAGGTAAAAATCATCGTCTTAGTGGTTGAACGGTGGTGTTTATCTTAAAATTCCATTCAAGTTTGTCCTATGAAGATATCACCTGCCCACAAAATAAAATGTCTGATTTTGGAAAGATTAGTTTCCTTATATACCAGGTCACCCCCTTGCCCTCCTCTAGTAGCCCCCCACACCCCACCACTTCTCCCAGTATATATGGAAGAGCTGGGAGCAGAGTTGCAGAAAGTTTAAAGGAAGTGCTCTAGATACACAGTATATTCTAGAGTTGTCTCAGTGCAAAATACAGTCAGTTGTACATCTTGGGGTAAAAGCAAAATGATGCAGATGAGATTCAATAGCTTGAAATTACAAATTGAATTTTTTTAATATACTTCATTGTGTTTGCAGCACGCCCCCCAGTGGGGGACTAACAGGACAAGATAGTGGGAACTGAGTTTGCGAACTGCTTTCGATGCCTCTTGTGGGAAATTTAATGTTTTCAGGTTCTTACCAATGTATGGAACTGTCAGGTTAGTGTTTCAGAGTACACAGGAGGTTGTTTGTGCCCAGGTGTTAGACTTTCCCAGCCGTGCTAATTAGGCTGAGAAGACAATGCCTGCGCATTAAAACTATGCCTTGTCACTGCATTACAGCCTTACAAAAGGAAATGAAATTCTAGGTTAATTCAAGGCTCAAAATAGCATTTCTCTTGCAATATGCATTACTCCTTCCTTGCCACTTTCTTCTCTCCCTGATCTACATGGAATATTCCATTCATTACTGCTTAGGAAATCAGTTATTTTGCAGTCTGCAAATGCTGAAATGACGTTAGAGGAGAAATACTTGTTTGCAACCAAAACTATTTTTGAACAAACGCTTCATTTCAGAAATTGTAGCCAGCTAAGAAAAGCTGAACTGAGTTTTTTTGCTGTAAAATAATTTTGTATTGCATTTCATCAAATGATTCCCTCTGATGCTCATGTGTTAGGTAATCCTGACAGAGGAGTATATGAAATAGAATACGAAGAGGTACTTAACTGGTATGGAACAGGACTTGACATCTTTTGTAGAATATTTGCAAGAATACATTTAAATTTTTCAGACATAGGTAACCAAAATAGGTTAAGAATTTTTTATGAAACTTAAAGCATTTGTATATTAGCCTGCTGCTTTTTTCTCCACGGTGTTTCTACCTCTGAATGAATCCAAAGGGAAACCTGGCACTCACTCAACTGTTTTGACTATTAAATAAGTGTGCTTTTTCTCATTCTGTTGAGATGGTGTTTAGCTGTGACTGAAAATAAACCTTTTAAATGTTTGGAAATATACCTGCTATGCTGAAACGATGGATTGCTTATGCATTGTAACAACAAAGGTAAGATGATAAAGCTTTTGATTAATACCTTCAATCTTATAAGTTCTTGTTGAATCTTTCTTCCAGTTTTTACTACCTGTAATGGAAATGCCTTGATGGTTTTCTAGTGTCGGTCTTTTTAAACTTTAAACTGCACAGATAGTGAAAATAAATTCTGTAGTTGTTGCTAAGAACAATCATAGATGTTAATGCTTTGAAGAGGTAATTATGTACATATTGAAAAGTGTAGTAGAATGATTTTTCCCCCCTCATTCTGCAGTAATGCACTCTTGAAAAAAACAGTCTCTTTAAATATGCTAAAATAGTAGTTTGCTTTTTATTCCGGAATAAGAAATTTCAAAAGATGTTTTACATAACCTTTATCAGGACATGTTTAAAATAATCATCAAAGAGAAGAAGGTGAATCTGGCAAGTCATGTTAGGGATGGATATATTTCAAGATGCTTTCTTATTTTGACATTCTGCTGCTTTGAGATGAAGACATCCAGATAACTTAGTATCATTACTTCTGTGCTGGGATAAAGTTTTTTGTAAGCTTGTTTTTAATGCAGTCCACTTGTAACTGCTAAAGATAAAATCTGATGCATAAGCGTAATATATTAGTACTGTGCTTGGCTTGGTGAGTTTGGTTTTTTGGAGGCTTTATTTTCCTTCAAGTAGTAAAATTGTTCTGTATTGCTCCCCTTTTCCTGCACGTTGAGATAGTTGCTAGTTTAAATTTTTTTTTTTTTTTTGACAAACTGATTTAACTTCTAGCATTCTTCTGGATAATTTGAAACCATAAAATTTGCTTATAAAAGCTTCCCCTTCTCAAAAAGCAATATAAAATTTAACATGTTTGAGAATATTAAGCGGATTTAATGATAGCTTCTATAAAAGAAAAGATGCTTTCTGGGTTTTTTGACCAAGGAATCAAAGGCTGACTGGAATGAATGAAATTACCTTGTCTCTCACTAGCAAAGGAGTCTTTCTGATATCTGAACTGTCACAGTTCTTTAGGAAGTTAAATATACCCATTTAAATCATGTTTGAGTAGTATTAATTTGTGATGTTTTGGCTTTATTTATTTTAGAATATCTTCTTTTGTACAGTGAGATTTGGATTGGATCTTGATTGCTTCACCTCTGTTATATTAATATGTACCTTAATTTTATTGCACATATTGTAAGAAGGGCAGAGCTGTCATTTTTATAACTAAAGTGCTTAAATTTGTTTTGTGCATTTGTTCACTTTCACATAGCTACTTGTCTAAGAGCAGAAAGACAATTTATATGGAAAGTTAAGCAAATAGAAAACATTCTGTGAAAAAAAGAGATGTTTTTACAAAGATTAGCCTAGCTGTGTGGGTGCTAAGAAAGTAAGACTGCTCGCAGAAATGTTGCACAGGAGAGGGAGAGGTCATCTCTGCACAGCACAGATTTAACATGGGGTTAGACTGATGGTGAATTTCCACCTGGAGTTATCAGCACTTCATCCTTCCTGCCTGCTTCTTGTGTAGTTCTGGCCTCATTTAACTAAATGCTGCTGTAGTACCTTGTAGCTTCAACTAAAGCTGTTTATTTAAAGTGGGGCTTAGAAAAGAACTGTTTGCTTCCCTGTGTACTTGTGTGCATCTAATTACTCAGAAGTTGCAGTCTAATGAAAAGTACAGTCCTTGTTTTCATGCATAAACCTATATTTCAAATCTCAAGAAAAATCAATGCATGTAACACAATTTTGATTTGCATCACTGCAATCTATGATAGGATGAGTAAAAATGTTAAATGCTTCCCCTTTGTCTACCTTGAGTGGAGGCATATTTGAAACAATTCATTGTTACTCTTCTATCTAGGGAAGAGAAGAATTTGGCCAGTGAGATGAATTTTCTAAAGGATTTGAGAAGTGTCTTGTAATTTCATCTTCGATATTTCTGCTATGCTTAATTCAGAATTCAGATTTAGTCACGACAGGTGAACAGGTCCTTAAACTAACTTCTGTCCTGTCTTCAAAGGTTCAAACTGGTTTACTTTGCTCATATCTAGTGCAAAGAATACTGATTAATACAGTATTTTTTCCTTCTTATGTGGGCACATTGGTTTGATGTAGGTAGGCAAATTTGCATCACTGCAACCATGGATACTATTAAGAGCAGGCACGTGGGCTGAGCTTACAGTAATGATTTTTATTTAAGTCACAGTTTCAAATGAGTTCATTGTACTTAAAAATACAGAATGTGAACTCGTTGATTTTTCCAGAAAAAACAATTTTTAGCAGTCATTCTTAACTTTGTTCCATAGTATACTTCCAGTAAAGCAGTTGAATTTAAAATGACAATGATCTAGAATAGCTTTAAATAATATATCTAGCCTGACAAGTGTGAAAAAACAATTTTTTTTGTACCATTTTTATTTCAAAATACTAAGAAGCATCCTGCTTGGACTGCTCCAGAGCAGTATCAGTGTGGTGCAGTCCTTGTTTCTGAGAGTAATCAAACTCCAGTATTTCAAGAGAGGAGAAATGTATAGTTCATCAACCTCTTACTAAAGGAAGAAAGGGAAGGGTTTTTTTCTAAGTTGTAAAACTTAAGCTGGGAGACCTCATAAATTCTGGGTCTGAGCTCATGATGTGGCTGCAAGGTGCCTGACCACAGGAGCACAGTTATAGCCAGCGTGGCTGAAGTGGGGAAGGTGGCACTGAGTTGGTGTGATTCCTGCAGCTTTCCTCACTTGGCTGTACCTTCACCGTAGTTCAGAGCCTCGTTGTTGTTATGGTCGGTTTTTGGAATTTGCCTCAGCTTAAATGAATTGTGCATAATTGAATTTGCATTGAAAGTGATCTTGTCTGACCCTCTGCTTAAAGAAGGGGCAGCATCAACTTGGACCAGGTCACTCAGGGCTTTGATTTGGCTTGGTAAGTCCCCTCAGCCTGTCTCAGTTAAAGCAGTCTCTCCTCCTCCTGTGCACAAGGGCCCAGTTTTGTTTTCTTAGTGTCTCCTCTAAGACATGAGAAGGTTGTTACCAGCTCCTGCCTGGTGCCTTTCTCTGGGTGAACCAGCCCAGTTCCCTGAACCTTTCTTCATTGTGGTTCAGCCCAGGGACCATCTTGGTGGTTTTCCACTGTATATGATCCTATATTCCAGGTCTAACAAGTGTTTGAAGAAACATAAAGAGAGGTTGCAATGCAAATTTTAGCCTTCTGTATTACATACTGTGTGCATAAAATCTGAAAGGTTCAATATTGGTAGGACATAAAATGTGAGAAGCAATTGTGTGAAAACAGAAACAGTGAAAAGCTAAGCTTTTATGTATAAACTTGATGGCAAAATTACTTGGTGGGCCCAAAAGAATTTGTTTTCTGAAGTGGAGGAACAAAATACAGAATTTTGAATTTAAAATTGTAGATGAGATGTAAATGAGTTATATGGGCAATTTTTACACTGAAAGCTTAAGAAATACTTTCAGTACTTAATAGTATGCAACAGCTCTTCTAAGTTGGCACATGTGAATCATGTGTCATAATGGGTTTTGGCCAAGGATTTCATTTTGCCAACATTCCATGTCCTCACTAAAAAGCAAATTGCTTTCCAAATATATTTGATTGGATAAATCATAGTTATCTGGTGAGCCAGTTGAATAATATTAATAGTAAATCATTTGACTTTGCTGTGTCATCTGGTTACAGTGTTGAAGAAAAGGGTGCAGAATCAGTCCCATAAAGCTTTGGGAAGTGAAAAAAGGGTGCAACTCTATTGTTGGCAGCATCTGCAGATGGTATGATACTGCTCTTGCATGTAAGCTTGATGTATAATGCAATGCCAAAGAAACAGCTGCCTACTAGATAGTTGGGAAGTGACAAAATCTAGGATGATTGTCTGCAGCCTAAAGCATTGGCCAACATTCATGTGGAGTAAGAGACCAAGTGTGTGAGGAATGTTTGCCATATTGGGTTTAAAGGGTATTTGACAAAATCAGTGAGGAATAGATGCTGAGATTATTGACCTTGTGGTCATGCCAGGAGAAATGGTGTCCCAGCTGCCTGTATTTGTGGTTGTGCTTGAGGTGTTAATACACAGAATGAACTTAGGAAGAGGGTCATGCTTCTACTCTCTGCAGGGCAAATAAAGAAGCCCAGTGCAACATCAGATAGCTGGTGGTTATCTCTAGCAACTGTAGCTAAATACATGAAGAAATACTATGTTTTGAATTCTGTGGATGGAACTGAAAGTAGTTTCTCAGAGTTTTGAAGAAGAATATGTTTGAAGGTGGTCACTGATGACACCAAGAGTGATGCAGGTGGCAGAGAGTGATGACGGAGGAAACGATGAAGGGACCTGATATATAAAATCTGAAAAACTTTATGACAAAGTATGAGAAAACTTAGACCAACTTTAGACAAATCATTAGTAGGAGTTTACATTCTTACTGTGTATTGATTACAAGGACATAATAATCTTGCTTCATTTAACTTCTTTCTAAGGGAGTTCTCTGGATTTCAGAGTTCTCTTTCTGTTAACATGTTCTTTGGTGTTCTCCCAACCAACAGCATTTTAAGACTCAAGAACTTCCTGAGCCAGAGGCACTAGCTATGTAGCATTCTTTGGCTTTCCCTTATGTGGATTAGATAGTCTCATCAAAATGTACATAGAATAGAAAACAAAGGTATAAAAGCTCTTTCTAAATGGTTGCAAGTATACAGGGTTGTTTAATTGATAATCCAGAAGTTAATAGGATTGTGTAGTTATTCATGCTGGCATCAGTGATGTTGGTATTTGTTGGAGTTTCTGTGCTCCAAGAAACTGGGTACCAGGCACCCGAGATGTTTATATGAAGCTGATGAATTTTACAGAAGCTCTTGTGCTATTGTTTTTGTTTGTACTTATTTCTCCTTCTGCTTTAAATGAAAAAGCTGCTAATTAATACTAGAAATAAGTGACAAATGGGTTATATTTGGTTATTGCACTAGGGAGTTGGACTGACTCTGAGAACATGGTGTGGAACATGTTGAGACTGGAGATGCTGAATACAGTAGTAAAAAAATGAGAATAACTTTCTGAAATCAATCCTACAAATAAGACCCCTTCAAAGCATTTTTGTAACCCTATTTGCCTGCCTGGAACTGTGTGGATTTATTTCAGAGGCGCTGATGATCATAACCTGAGTAATTTTCGAGTGGTGAAGCATTCATTCCTGATCACTTTTGCTTTGCTGACCTTGTTTTCTTTGGGAAAAGAATTCAATATGGATTCACGAATGACTGTGAAACTCAGCTGGTGTTTCTGAGAATGCTTCTACTCCTTTTTGTTCACTGCTCACCTGCTAAGAACCTGGTGGAACTCTGTATGCTTTTCTGCTAGCTACTAAGTGAAAACAGCTCATGGAAAAGTCAAACAAGCACTAGACCTATTGAAAGATAGCTGCTGAGATGGAGAGTTGTTAACTGTTGAGCAGTTAAAGTGATTCAGATGCCTGTGAAAAGGCAGGTAAAATGGTAAGACTTAACAGCTCAACACTTCAGGAAAGAGAAGGTGAGAAGAGCAGTGGCTCTCTCTGCAGCAGAATCAAACTGTTTGCTCAGTTTGGCTGCTGCTCATGGAACTGGACCCTCTGAGTGAACAACTTTGGCATAGTTTCCTGTTGTAATGAAAGCTGTGGGAGAAAACAGTGGGTGAATAAACGTAGGGTTGTTCGTAGTTGGGCATATGGTCTCCAACACGATTCCTTCAGTTGACAGAGCTATTTAGATTTCTTGATGGCAAAAACCCCAAAAGGCTTCCTCTCTTATTTGAAGTGAGATTTCAGGATGGCTGAGCTCACTGGCTGGTTATCTGGTATGCTGCTATCAGATTTACTAGCCCGCACTGTGCTTGATCACTTGTTTTGTCAATGCAGTGCATTGCACCAGGGCTTTGTTAACATGAGGGGTGTTTTTACACTTTATTTGAGGCTTAATCATAGTCTGATGTTTTGTCAGGGGTATTACTCATACTTTCCTAAGTGGGAATAACATTACTTGAATCTCATTCCTAGGACTGGTATTTACCAGACCAAAAAAAGTAAAACTTTGAAAACATATTCAGGTGGAGACCATCACTATTGAAGAGATATTCAACCTTGTTAGGTTTGTGTGTTTGTAAGATATGTTTCTTTGAAGACCATACACTGCCATATGTTAGTTTGGAGGAGGGAAAGACATTCTTCAATGAAATTCTAATGCATATTTAAAGTACAACCGAGAGCTGCTGTCTTAAAGGTCAGTGTGGGCAGGAATCATCAGAATTTTCTGAATTCATCCAAATGCCCAACAAAGAATGAACAGGCCTTCGGGCGTTTTAGTGACAAACCCATATTGCCTGGAAGAATGATTCCCTACCATTCATGCTGTGAAAACGTTAGAACAATAATTACTTCCTTCTTTCAGTCTTTGTGTTCTAACAGTGAGTTTATTTGTGCCACAAATAAGATTTGTTGAGGACATTTTTGCTCTTGTCTTGGTAGGGCTACATGTGCCAGCCTTCATTCACAGTTCTCTCAAATGTGCCATTGAGATGGAGAACCCCTGGAGATAGCTCTCACTCCTCTGGCTGTTCTTTCTTGCCTGTTGGAAAAGTTGTGTGATAGTTGAATCAGGCACCTGCATTTGGCATGCCTTTTATTACCTGGTGAAGACACTTCTGCTGGGGAGTGCTTTGTTTGCATGTTGTACAGGTGACACCAATTGCACATCTTGCATCTCAAACTCCAGGACTGGTCTCTTAAGCAAACTCCAAAGGCTCTTCTGACTTGGGCTTTCCAGCTGCTGGGGTGGTGGGTTGGCCAAATGTGGTAGCACTGAATCCAGAATGGAACAGTCACTTCTTGTATTCTTGCAAGATTCTTGGACCTAATCTATGTGTAGAATAGATAACACGCTGTAGCTAGTGTTAACATTATAAACTTGGTCCATTTTTCTTCTGTAATTAAAAGATGGCCTTTCACTTTTGTATGCTCATTATTTCTTTGAAAATAAGTAGTAATTCAAAACTGTAAACATTTGACTTGTAGTATATTCCTGTATGTTTTTGTAAATGTTTTACCCAGAAGGAGACTTCCTTCTGATTCTTCAGTCTGCTGTTTTTCTATTTGGGGGAAAAAAACCAAACCCGAGCCATTCATATGTGGTAAAATGCAAGTATTTATCATGTGACTGAGTCTGAAAAATCTAATGCTTTGGTTGCTTTAGCTTTAGTTTAGTTAATTCAGATACAGTTCTCCTCAAAAGAGCTCCAGATTCAAAATGAAGAAGAAATTTCTGTCATAATTCTGCTATCTGAAGTGATGATGCTGTTGCAGGTAATTTTAAAAAGAATCCCCAATCACATCACCTTTCTGCTGCTATTTGTAATTAAATTCTACAATACCAGTTACTCAAGAAGGCAAAAGGAGGACTATTTTATTACATGAAATCTGCTGGGTTTCATCTTTCTCTAGGCTAAGGAAATGGCAAGGGAATATTTAGTTAATTTGGTGATTTAACTAAGTAGTTAACTTAGTATTTAACTTAGTGATCTGTTATTAATAAATGCATCTTAAAAGCTGTTTGTAGAAAATTTCCTGGAAATAAATGTCACTTGTATGATGAGAAATGGATCCATTTCTTTATTTCCTAATGTCCTAATAGGCTGTTTACAGGATCTGATGTACACAGCTGATTTTAGGCCAGGAACTATAATTTAGGTGACTGGAAAGAAGTCTGTAGTTGGGCTAGAAGCTGCATGGTCCGTATAACTCTGTTCCTGATCTTACTTTGATTGATTAAAATACTCTTTGGAGGTCATCAGGGTATTCTGAGGAGATGGAAAAGTTCTGTTTTACAGTGTGTTATATAAGGACCACTGCAAATTGCACATACACAGCTGGAAGTATTGTTAGAGTGGTGAGGGAAGTGGTGTCTGGGAAGGAAGGGCAGGGAAAAAAAAGCTGGAAGAGTTTGTCTTGATGGCTTAGGGAATATGTTTCTAAACTCAAAAGATACTAGAGACTTTTCAGAGGAGATGATACTGAAATGGGAACAATAAGAATTAAGCCAAAATAAATTAAAGCTCAAAATCAAAAGAATCCTTGCTGTTAAAGTAATTAGTTAATAAAAGACTTCTGTAACAATAATGTAGATAACACAAGCTCATTATGATATAGCTAGATAATTTTAAAGATCATATTGTTTATTATGTGTTTAGATTGTGTGAGAGCCCTAGCAGAAAAATCTGTCTCACTTTGCATTTTGAACGAAAAGCAGCAGATTGGCTTGGATCCAGAAATAAGGATTTTTAGTAATCTTGAATCCTTTAAGCACCATTTGTATCATATTCTAATGTATCTCTGCTGTCACAGGGATTGTAAAAGTATATATCTGCTGCTCTAAACAGGAAAGTTAATTTCAAAATAGGATTGTTTCAACTCTGTGACTGCTAACTGGCAATCTAAAACATTTTACTTTTTCTCCCACTAATTAAAATGTTTCTTCATCTGTTCATTCAGGGACTCAGATAAAGTTTAGGTTCTGTGCATTGGCTCACCAGTGTTCTGCAGTTTATAAACAGCACATTGAAACAGCGTGGGCACCAGATTGTGGCTGTAATGAAGGAAATTAAAACCTTTCTGATAGAAGCAAATTGTTTCTTCCCTGATTTGTTTTTAGTTCAGATCTGATGCTTGAGTATCATAGTGGGTTTTTTTTGTTTTTGTAGAGAGTGAAGTGTGCTTCTGTAAAAGGAGGACTTTGGAAGCAGGAATATACTCTTGTCTTTAGTGGTTTGCATTCTTACCTTTAAAGGCTGCTGTTGCAAGCAGGGAGATGCTTCGACTGGCAGTGGAGAACTGCTGCCCTCTGCTGTGTTCAGTGTGCTTTGCTCTGGTTAACAAACCGGGACAATGCGGGATGTGCTTCCCAAAATTTGCAAAGCTTCCTTATCCCTCTGACATTTGAAATATGTGCGGACGTTCTTTTGAACAGTAGAAAGAAATGAAGTGTTAACTACAAGTTACAAGCTGATGTTCATTTGTTGAGTTGCTGATCATGAAGCTGTAAAATCTTGTTGATATTACATACTTTTCTATGTTCCTATATTATTTTGGAAATCCCTTTATATAATTAATATTCATCTACGTCCCTCATACAAATATATGCATGTGGTAATTGTCATTAAAACTGGATTATCCCTGCCTTCACTAGCCTATTTAATGATTTTTTGTAATATCGGAATGGGCAACACTAAGCCATTTTTATTTTGGTGATCTCTACGTTTTTTTTAATATAAAATGTCTGAAAGGGCTTTTAAAACTCTGGCAAGTATTGTTTGTATCTCTTCTGTTCTTAATTTGTGTGTCCTCAGCAATCCAAGTGCTTTGAAAGCGACTTCAGCTCTCTGTGATGACTTCCCTTACAGCATCAAATAAACATACAAGAAATGTGGAAACTTTCTTGCCTGCATTCTGTGTTGTATGGCTTTGTTGGATGCTGCCCAGCACTGCAGTGCACAAGTGCATTAAGCTTTTTGTAATGTTCATTCACTTTGCCTTTCACCTTTCTGTTGTTGTTCTATCAACCTTTCTAAAAACAATAGTTAAGATGCCCAGGGGAAGCCTTGAGTTGATCTGAACCTCTGATGCTGTGGTAGGAGGGGATGCAAATTGAATTCCTCAGAGTATAGATACTCCTTAAAAATGGAGTTGGACTTGTGAGTAAGCTTTGTGGATCCTTTCTAACTGTGACTGGTAATTCATCTCAAGATGAGGCTTAGATTAGATATTAGGAAAAAATTCTTCACTGAAAGGACAGTTGAGCATTGGAATAGAGAGCCCAGGGAAGTGGTGAAATCCCCTTCCCTGGAAGCGTTCAAAAGGCTTGTGGATGTTGCACTTGGGGATATGGTCAACACTTTAGTGGTGAACATGGTAGGGGCTGGCTAATGGTTGCAGCTGATGAACTTTGAGGTCTTTTGCAGCCCTAGTGATTCTATTTGATGATTGTAAATGAAGGAAAAGTGCCCACCTCAGTTGCTGTCCCACTCCTGGGATAGTGATTACACATTTTTATTAGACCCTGGTTTGTTGATTTGCTCTGTTCATTTTTGATTTGGTATTTCTGGGAATGAGTTCTGCAGTACTTTCTTTTCTTTGCTTTCAAACATCTGCTGGGTAATTTAATTGTCTGCTAATGCCTGTGTTGTTCTAAATAGTTAGTAGTTGCTTTTTATAGGCCTTTTCTATGCCATTCATCTTTTCAAAGATTGAGTGTCATATTCCCATCTCAGTTGCTTGCTTTTTGTAAGATGAAGAGCTTTGTCAGTTAAGCTTCTCAAATAGAAGCCACTGAGTATCTTTATCCTTGATGTTATTCCCTGTAATTTTTTTCTATTTTTGTGGCTTTTATCAGGTGAGATGATCAGAAATGTTTCCAATAGGCCAGATTTATGATTCTCTCAAAATTACACAGGAAAAGAATACTTTCTGGGTGGTGGGTTGTGTTGGTTTTTTTTTTTTTCCCCTGAGCTATTAGTTTTGTTCCACTTGGTGGTTTAAAATCCCTCTCTGATTTTAGTTGAGGTTCTACTTCCTAGGTGTTTTAAAGGCAACAGAGGGGACGAAGAAGTGGAGAATGACCTACGTTAGCTTTAACATGCTGTCACATTCACCCAGGTATTTGGGTCCTAACTGAAGTAATTTCAAAGCTGAAGTAGGTTGTTATTTTCTGTAGCATCTTGCTAAAACATACTAAGAAGAAATACTCTGTTTTGAACAGTTGTGCAATTAGCTTGCCAACAGCTGCTGGTGTTTTTTAAGGAGTGGTGCCTGCCAGGACTGTTGCCCTAGATTCCTGCTGAAATGCTGTGGTTTAGAAACCTGTATTAATATGCAGAAGCTCTGGGGTCGATAACTAGCATTGAGTCCAGGATCCATATTTGAAAGTTTGATTGTTGTCAGGGACATGGCACTTGATAATAATAAAGCATTTAATGCATCATTGCTTGAATTCTTAGCAAAGTTTGGCTCTAATTTGACAGTAATTTTAACTGCAAGAATAACTACTTTATGTTAATGAGCATTTAGGTAATTCAACCTGCTATAAGAAAATGTGAAGCTTCCTTTGTGGAGCTCAAGTTCAGATCAAGTAACAGCCCCACACTTCTTGCTTAAGCTGTTCTGTCATGGTGATTCAGTTGTACTTTATGGTTTCAGTTTTTAAAGCTATAACCTTCATTCCCCAACTCTATTTTTCAGCTTTTTAATTAAGGTACTTCCTCCTTATTTGCGAGTTCTGAAACTGTTACTGCACTGGGACCATATCAGTGAGCAATACATAGGAGAATGAATCTGCTAAAAGCAGCAGAAATATTTTGAAAAATGCTTCTTCAAAACTGAAGTGACACTAACTTATTAGCAGTGTCAGTGCTACCCTAAACTGCTTTTAGCTTCCCCTCAGCTCTCCCCTTTACCTATTAGTTTCCCAGGAAGTGGCAGAAGAGTCAATGACCTGCAGGCAATAACAGCTTTCCTTATCTGTTCTCAGTTAATAACAAAGTGTAAATTACCAGCACCCTTACCACCTGGATAGGATAGTGATGGCAATTGTAGTCCTTCCCATAAGAGGATTTGCATTTTAAGATGGGGAAAGTGATGGAATTAAAACTGTAGGATAGCAAATGCTTTTATCCATTGGAGTAAAAAGTAGCATTATGAATCTTTTCCCTTTTAAAGGAAGGTATTATCTCTGGTTTTGAAATGTTTAGATTCATTAGAATGATGTAAGAAATAAACTATTGGCATTTCTGCTTTAAGCATTGTACCAACTTTATTGTATGAAAAAGTCTTTTTGAAAACAATTGTTAGAGAACCCAGTGACAGTCCTCTATGTATTCAGAAATGTATGGCAAATATTTGAGCATCCACAGAACAGCACTGCTGTTGAGATTCCATCCTGATTCAGCAGATTATTTTATAACTGGGATGTGATCAGTTTTCCCTGTTTTTAAAACAGCAGGACTGAAGGACTAAGTTGTGTTTGTCTCTGGGAACAACCTTCTCACTTTTTGCAGGGAAAAACCCCCACTGTCATTAGCATTGTGTAAGTGCTTCATCTCCTGGCTATGAGAGGTTGTTAGCCTCATCTCTTTTCTGCTCGGCTGCTTTGATGTAGCACCAAATATGTCAAATTGCAGTCTCTTCTTGATGTGGTGTTAAGCAAGCATGAACAGCAATTGAAATGAATCTGGAGTAGTTTTGAGGCTTCACCAGATAAAAGACATGTATTATTAATATATTTTCACTCATTTTCACTTGTTTTTTTTTACCAGTCTGCCCTTATTTTTTCAGGGGACGCACAGATGCTTTATTAATTCCTTGTGAATTATTCAGCAGCAGATCTAATTTTTGTGGCTACATGGACCATTTAGAAGGTGTTCCACTACTGAAAAATGTGTCTCCTGAAGGGGCTCTTTCAAAAAGATAGGATGAAATGAATCAGATTCTGAGCAATTCTACAATAACTGAAGGATCTTCATATTTTATCCATACTGGAATAAACCCCAAAGGTGTTGTCCTGCTTTCCTCCCATCACACTCCCCCTCCAACAGTTCCTGTATGACAGTTGTAATCAAACCAGCCTTCTGTTAAAGCCCACCAGGTGCATAACCCATGTTTTGGAGGATATGCTTAGCCTAGTCAGCCTGGGTCCTAGAGAGAACAATCCAGAGTGAAATTACATCCTTGCTCCAGCCTGGTCTTGATACTGTGGAGAGCAGTTCCAGCTAATCACACCCTGCTGGATTTAATCTTTCCCACTGAGTGTAGCCTTGAGAATATAACTTTGCTTGGCTGATAATTACCACTTGAGATTAGAGTCCGTCCACATCAAATGCAGACTGGGTGAAATCTTCATGGAAGCTGTGGGGAAAGGATGAGATGTGGCTCTGAAGCTTTTGGGTCTTTCAGGAGGGCTTTTATACTTCACAGTTTTATCTTTGTGATTCAGTGTCGTTCACTAGAAATCTTTTTGAGAGTGCCATGGAACCACTTAGGGCTATATATGAATATTGTTTTTCCTCCTGTATGGACAGATGGAACCAACACATCAAAGGCAGCTTTCGATTAACCACATACTTTTACTCGGAATGATTTCAGTAATGTTTTTGGAATGCAAAGATCTCATTGTTTTTAACACTAAAGGACTTTTCAGGTCAGACTGTGAGCAGATTTGGCTGGGATGGAGTTAATTTTCCTCTCAGCAGTCCATATGGTGCTGTGTTTTGGATTGTGACAAACTGCTGAGGAACACGCCAGTGTTTTAGCTATTGCTGAATAGCACTCACACCGTGTCAGGGCCTCTTACATTCTCACTCTGCTGCCCTGGCAAATAGGCTGGGGGCAGGCAAGAGGTTGTGAGGGGATAAAGCTGGAGCCTCTGACCCAAACTGACTGAAAAGATACTCCATATATTTTATTATCTTGTTCAGCAATAATTTAGGAGGAAGTGGCTGTTGCTGAGGTTGGCCATTGATCGGCTGGTGGTTAGTGATTTGGCTTGCCTTACTTGTATGTGTGGATTGCTGGGTTTTGCTTTTTTATTATTTCCCCCTTCACTTAATTATCTTGACCTATGAGGTTTCTCCTCTTGATTTTGCCTTTCTGATTCTCTCCCTCATCCCTCTGGGAAGGAGTGAGGGAGTGGCTGGTTAGATGCTTACCTGTCATCCAGGCTCAACCTACCATGGACTGTTTCTGGACATGTTAAATATGCTTGAAGCAATGTAGTACATTCTGATTTTAGGAATTTTCTGGTTGAGTTCTATTCTAATTACACTCTATTCAGAATATAGTAATTTTTTTCTCTCATTGAGATGTTGCTAATATAATAATTTTCAGTGGTGAATTTAACAGAAGGTCAGATAGACACCTATCTGCTGCATGTACAGTGTCTTTATAGGATCAAACTTCAAGTATTGCAAAAGGAACCATTTATTTTCAGTCATTTCCTAGTCTGTATTGAAGATATTCTCCTGACTCTGGTGGTTTCCAGCTAGGAATAAGTAATGTTGAGTTGTGGCTTTCATAGTAGTCATACTAGCCAATTCTGTGACCTCTCTTTCTCAGGAACTTCTTGTGTGAAATCTAAAGATGTAAAGCATACTCCAGTAGGGCTAAAATACTTTCAGAACATCAGAAGAAAAGGAAGATATTTCACTCAGGGCATTTTTAATTCCAAAACATGCAGTGGCTTCATGCCTGCCTTAGAAAACATGACACCTGTAACTTTTTGTCAAGGTATGCTTCTGTTTTAATACAAGCTCCTATATAGCATTTTGCTAGACTTTCCCCCTTTGATATTCTTAATCCCTTTCTCATTATATAAATTCTGCTTGTTGTTGCTTAGGTGGTCTTACCCTCTCACTTGTTTCCCCTTCCTGTGGTGGGGATTTTTTGGTGTTTATTCTGTGTTTGCTACCTACTTCTGGGAAACTTGTACATGACGGATATCCTCAGAGACCTCTATTCCTCCTGTCAGTTTGGCTGAAGTTAAACTGTAGTGTTAGAATTACTAAGAGGCAGGAACTGACAGATGAATGATATGATTAAATATCTTTGAAATCACACTTGGAATATATAGGACCTCTATTCAGTGGTAATTGTCAGGAAAGTCTGTTTTTCATGAAGTTTTGCTTCTGAACACTCTTCAGTCTGTCACCACATATTTTGAAACCTTATTATTTTTGCATATAGAGGACATGATAATGCAGACACTTCTGGCTTCTTTCTCCAGTCTGGTATTAGATTATACTCCTCTGTTTTGGGGTGAAAAACTCCTAAAGCAAACTTATACAAATACCCATAGTGATGGTCACTCCGTTGGGGAGGGAGACAGTCTTGCCTATTTTTTGGCTTGACTTACCGAGGCTTATGAAGGACCTCATCGGAGTGATGTCCCAGATCTGTCTTGTATGTAACAATTTAAGACTTGGAATAAACTGGGAGAAAAATCACAAACACCCACTGAAGAGTTTCTATTCATAGGACCTGTTCTGGGCTTAAATGCCATTGCAGGGCAAGTTTAAAAAACAAAAAGGCAACCATTAATCAGCTTCCTCTTTCCGAAGTAACATTTCACATTCCTTCTGAAGGTAATGAGGCTGTGGTGTTCTTCAGAGTTTTGGAAACTTAAGACACAGGCAGCAGTATTCTGCAAATTTTTATATGAGAGTATTAAGGTTCTTAAAAAGGACATATGCGCATCAGTGTTCTGAGCTGGACGTGCAGCAGTGGCTGCTGGTTGAACTTCTGCAAAGATGTTTACCTGCCAAATGCACAAACCCATGTTTTTAACCTTTGGAGATGTGCTAAAGATGCCCTTTAGAAAAGGAATTTCAGCTCACAGTGTTTTGAGTTTATAAACCTCTTTGCCCAAAAGAATGGTACGAAAGATTTTTTGGCAGTTTAGGAGCACGCAGGAACAAGCAGTACGTTTCTTGGCTACTCTCTCAAAATTGGCTTGGATGGTCATCTGATACTTCAGGGAGCAAGAACTGCAGAGCCAAAGAGCTTCCTGGGTGCTGATGAATGCAGTTTGTACCAGACATCAGTTCTCAAACTAGTGTTCAAATTTCATTTGCCTTATAGAAATTGCTTATAAAATTACTCCTTGAGTAAGAAATCATTATAGACATTACATTAGAGCTCTGTGCTAGTATGGGGTAATCTTAAACCAGCATCCAAGCTGTTTGGCAGAGCTCTTTTTAATTTTGAATTCTATGTACTTTTTGAAGTCCTTACAAACTCTGATTATGAAGATTTATTAGTTTTAAGTAATTCCAATGATAAAAAGTGTATTTTTTTAAAAAATTGGATTGTATTACATATCCCAGAAGTGTACCAGCTCAAGCTTCTGGAGAAGGGGCACCTAAGCTTGCATCCCACCAGCTTGACGGGGGCCTGCAGTGGTACTTGAGGGGACCTGCTCTGTCTTGAAGAATTATGAAGCCTTTTCCCCTTTGGTTTGGCAGTCTGAACAGCTGGTACATTTGTCAAGTTAGACCTTCACTACTCATTTCATTAAATTTAATCCAGGTCTTGCTGCTTATGAGATTGTTGTTTGCTAACCTGTGTTGTATTGAGGACACAGGTGGAACACGTGGATCGATGAAATTGGTGCTACTTGTGTGTCATCAAGAATAGTTGGCAAGTGCTGAACTAAAGCATTAAGTTTCTATGAAAGTCTCATAGTGTGGTTTTTTTGATGCTATATAGCTCTTGTTTCTCTCTCCAATATTCTTAGTGCTCAGGGAGACTTTAAAGTAGGAGCTTTCTTATTTTAAGACAGCAAAATTAGTCTTGCTCACTAATTGAAGATCACAATGATGTGGGTATTTTTATTGTGCATGTGGGAGCCATACATAAAGATGGCTTATTGCCTAGTAAACATTCAAACAAAACGTGAAATAAAGACAATTCATTATAGGTACTGTTTTTGTAAGGATGAAACCAGTTATTTTCACTCAGAACACTTTTGAGGAAACATGGAAATGGTGAGCTCTCACTGTAGGAGCTTTTATGTGATAATACAAAATACAGACTAATAAATTGGCAGTGAGACGTGATAGGTAGTTAAGGCCATATTCTTCTAATTAACAACTTAGTCATTGTGTTAATACATTATTTTTTCTGTTTTGAAATGTTAATTCAACCTTCAGTTTGAATCAGAGCAATAATTAAGTGTGGATATGTCTGCGGAGCTCAAAAGTAGACTTGGAAATCTGTTTCATATGTTTCTGTATATGAGAACATGGTATATGTTCATATTTCAGAAAGATTTATTTTTTAAAAAAAAGCTTTTGAGCACAAATGATTGTTTTGAACAAGTGAAATCATTACAGTTAAATCTCCGAATTTGTTCAGCAAAATATGTAAGAATGTATTTTAATTTTATACATTTAAAGTATTTTTAAGCTTGTGGGCAGGCAAATGTGTAAAAAGTTTCATCTCTGTATGAAGGTCAAGATGATTTTGTAGTGTAACCAATTTATCTACAGCTGCAAATATATGGCTGAAAGAGATGTTTTATGTGGTCTTCATCAACAATGTAGATGTAATTGCCTGAAGTTACTTAAGCTTTCTCTTCCTTATTGTATCTTACTGATGGAATCCTTTGTGGATGTGTAGACTGTATCTTCCCCTTATTGATTCTTCTATGCCCATGGCACATTAGAGCTTATATTTTCTGCATCACAAAAAAGCTATTTCTGCAACATTCAAGAACTGCTTTTGGCTCTTTGACTTTATTTGTTGTCATGAAATTGCCATGCATCTGACTGTGTGTTACTTCAGTGAGAAATTATGTTATTACAATGTGATTAGAGGTGTGGAAGTAAGATGGATTGTCGATACACAGTGCATAGAAAAGGTTGTTTTGTGGGATAGGAACACTGTTATGTTTGGCAAGAGAGAGCCCTCTGTGCCTGTGTTCTTCCCCTTGTGCAGTGTTCCACGTGTGGTGTTTGAGTATATGCTCAGTTGAGGTCTGCCCTGATTCTTCAGTCAGGACCCCCGGCCAGGAGAAGGAGCACAAAGGGTTATTTAGGTTCCTCTGTCAGCCTTTCTACTTAGGCTTACCCTTGGATAGATATTCTTGCAAGAAAAGCATAATCTAACTTAGCTAGACAAAGAAGGTGCATTTTTGGTTTCTATCATTCTTTGTTTCTTTTTTGTGACAATTAAGTTCAGGGTTAGATGTTTTCCTTTGGTCCTGCCCATACTGCCACACTCACGTGCAGAAGATGATCTACTGTGGGAAATCATGTCTACGGCTATTTGGTGAAAAATTGTAGGTCCACATGGTGGAAAGAAAACTATGCTTATTAGTATGGAAATACTGTCATCGGTAATCCTTGGAGAGTCTACCAAGAATGAGGTCCTCATGCAAATGAAGTTTATTTTGAGGTTTACTGTGGGCTGAGTTACACGTTTTTCTCCAGACATCTTGCCTTAGTTTTGGTTTCGTCAATCTGCACATTTATATAAAGATGACTGTCTCAGTATAATTCATGAAGTTACTCGTTTCTGAGCTGGAAGTGTGGATGCAATTTTACACTACACTAAACTTGCTACCTCGGGGGTGCTTATCAGGTAAACCAAACGAAGTGAAATGGAGATGACAAAAGGCTGCTATGGGTGTAAACTTAATGAACAGTTATGTCCTAAAGAGAGTTGTTTACAATACCGCTTAATGCAATAAAAAATAGAAATGATGGCTAATGTTATTTTATTGAAGTTTTTCTGCAAAGCTAAGTTAGCTTATGGTACAAGAGCAGAGTAATTGCAGAGGGCATGTTTTGGATCATTTTCATCAATTTCTATAATGCAATTTATTAAAATACATGAATAGATTGAAGTCTTGCAGAGATCCCTGGACTTGCAGAAAAGGAAATACAGTATGAATATTATAGGGCTTGATTAAAAAAACAAACCATTTAAAAATTTTGCATCTTAGATGTGTTAGCACACAACAAAGAACAACAAATTCTAAGGAGACTATGACAGTATTTACCTCACTTCTAAGGAAAAAGCTTTTTTTGTTGAACTCTAAGTGTTCACATGTACAGTTGTTTAAAATCCTTTACCAAGATCTCTTCGTAATCAAATCGATGCATAGTCCAGATTGTTCATTATTTCATAATGGGGAAAAATAGCAGTTTCTGATTTTTTGTTGAAGTTGGAGAGTATTCATGTATTTCTGTACTGTTTCTTTATTAGTATTGTTTCTTTATTACTTTTGGTAGACCACTAGAATTTAACTCAGCAATTAAAGACCATTTTTGGACGTGTCAAATAACCTTGAATTTTTAATGTTTGAAAATGAGGATTAAATATCCCAGAGCCATTCATTTTGTGGTCTGCTGACACTTCCTTGAAAAAGCTAGTGTAAATTGCAGATCAGCAAATTCCCTGCTGTTAAGCTTACAACATCCCTGGTTTTATAATTACACACAGCTGATTTTAAAAGGGGTTTTCACATGCTCATTGGTGCAGTGCGAAAGCACCTTGCAGGAAGCGTTGGGTTTATCTCCATCGGGCCGTGTAACGAGTCCCTTGCTGCAACATCTCGCCCCTCCCCTAAGCAAGCGGCGCACACTGAGCAGTGGCTCTGCTGGAGTTGCTTCTGTTTTCATGGAGGAGATAGCAGTCCTTGCACTGCAGCAGGTGGAGCTGCCTTGGATCTAACCCGGGCTTCTGGCTGAGAGGATCTGAGTATTACTTTGGGCCGTGAGACAGTTGTCACTTCAAGCTGGCGCTAACGTAATTAAATATAAAGCTGACTCAAAAATTTTAAAAATGGACACGGGATTTTTTCTTTGCTTTTTTTATAAGATCTGGTTTCTAACGTGAAGCAACATTTTTCCTGAAGGATTCAACCTATTTATATAAAGGCTTATTTTTGAACACTATGGACCTAGAATAAATGTCAAAGACAGGCAGCAAGCAGCGCTTACAGAGGCATTTTCCTGGAATCTCAGTCACGGATCGATTGAAGTGCACAGGGTCTGAAAAAATGTCTCCTAGCATAAAAAACTTGGATTGTTTTTCTCCGATGCTATGCCACTGTAAAGTAGCATGTACCAACAACACAATATCTTTAATGTTTGGATGTAAGGTGGGTCTATAAAAGGACTTTCCTGGAAATGTAAGCTGCATTTAATGAATGATTGCCTTTGTGTCTAATGTAACTGTACCTTAAATTTTTGGTTAAATAAGTGTGTGTTTTGTTCCATGTCTTACTCAATTATCCAAGCTCTTAGTGATGGTGACAGAAGTAATGAATTATCATGCCTACTGTTTAAAGATCCCTTTGAACAACATTTTGAATTTACTGAATGCCGCATGTAAAATGTCGTCATTCTTCATTAATCAGCATTAATCATCATGTAATCAGTTTATTGCACTTGGCTTTCATTTTCTTCAGCTGTAGAGAATTAAATACACAGGAGACTTGCAGTGAGATACAGGGCTGGAAATGCCTCCTGACATCATTTTGATGGAAGCAATTGTTAGTGGCAGGTTTGGGTTTAACAGTGCCCTCGGGCATTTAGTCATTTTAGGACTACCTCAACTGTTTAGGTTTCAGAGGAATAAAACATATATAATTTGGTAATCATCAGAATGACAAACAATATATTCAGTGTTGTGCCAAAAATGTTTTTTTATTTCTTTTCAGTAAAATTAACACACAATGTCAAGGGTATGAGGAGAATGTTAAGTACTGGAAAGCCACTTTAAAATTAAAGGAATATGTGTATGAAGTTACTTTTGAGGCAGAAATTAGGACGTCTTTCTCTCTGAAACTTTCTTTATGTATTCAGGTTTTCCAAGTCATGTTTGTTATTTTTAACAAAAAATATTTCAACTAGATTTAATTTTATAAAGTGGGATCAGTTGTGTGTGTACATGTATACTTATGTATGCATGTGTGATGCATTTATAGATACATGTATATACACATATACGTATCACAAAATCTTGATGGTGAGTAAATGTCACCTATGTTGGGAGGCAGGAATCTAAATTTTTATGGCTCTTTTGATAGCATAAATATTATAAAACTTAAAGTTGAACACTTTATTTCCAGGAGGAAGACTTTGCCTTGTTTTGCGTCTGCTTATGCTTCCCGTGTCCAAAGCATTTTTCAGTTGGAAACGTGTACCTGTTTATCGATGCCATTTGGAAACTAATTGATATAACACCAAAATTTCTTCCNACGGCACACTGCTTATTTATAAGATACGCTCATGTTTAAGCAATGACTTTGGGAAGACAGCAGTGGAATGAATATACTCTCGGGCTGGATTTCGCCCGCTGAGCCGCAGAGCAGGGACGCCACTCGCTTTAAGAGCAAACTAAAAATACCCGGCCAGCGCNCCGCCGCGGCCTCCCGGGCGGGGATGGCTCGCCAGGGCCGGCCTGAGGGTTCCTCGGCTCGGGCTGTGTGTGCAGAGGCTCCTGTTAGCCGCCAATAAGCGCGGATTGCTGTGAATCCCCAGTGGGCGCTCCGTGCTGCCTGCGTCCCAGGCGAAGGGAAGGATTTCTGTGTGAACAGTGACTTGCTGGCAGTACAGAGAGATTTTGTACCAGGCGCGTGTCAGTTTTGGAATAAAAGTTGTAGAGCTGGATAGTGCTAAAAATAAAATGCTCTTGTCCTCTGAGGAGATACAGCCTTTGAATGCTGAGTAAATATTTAAATGACAATGTGAAACAGTAATACAGGGTACTGGTACCAGTCCTTCATGTAATGAAACAATTAATCTCCCACAAGAAATCACATGAAATAGTGTTTCAATTTTCCTGTTTTAGACCACATGAAAAGAACATTCCCAATCTGAGTGTTCCCTCTTTATTCTCTTTTCCTTGGCCTTCTGGAACAGGTGAACTTTATTACAAATATTTCTGGAGGTTTTGTAAATGTATATACTTATCTTCAATTGTTTTATTGCCTGTGGGTGTCCATGACATGAAGCATTACATAAATAAGTTTAAAACTATCTGTGCATTTTGACATATGATGGAACATTGTGACCTAAATAGCCATGTTACAAGCAGTTATATTCAAGATACAATGTCAAACTGAAACTGTTCAAGAAGGGTGAAATGCCTTATGTCTTTGTCACAGCTCTAGATATTAGAAAAAAACTTAGTGCTTTTATCTGAGGCTGAAGCAGTTAGTTACTCAAAGTACTAAACTTGTGTTTGAAAAAGCAAACCCAAAGATCAAAAACCCTCTTCCAATATTGCGAATCATTCAGTTTATCATATGTTGTTGCCTAAGTTGAAAATAATACTGAATGTCCTATTCCATGATCAGTGAAGAAGTTCTAAAAAGATACAGACACTATTATCTTTTCTTACATTACCTAAGTTTCTTTTGTTAGTCACAGCTTTTTAACTCTTCAGTATGAATTGCTGTTTACCTGCAAAGATATTTTATTTGGCTTTCATAATCTTCTTGTTTTTCACAAATAAGAAGTTTTCAAGTTGACTTCAGTTCTGCAATAGTGCAGCATATCTTTGGTTTTGTGTCCTTTTTTTCTTTTGTGTGGAAGGCACTATTTTTTTCCTAAGCACTAATTTCTAGTTTAGCACTGGACTACAGGAAAGACTTGTACAAAATGCATTAGCATCTTTAATACATTATTCATTTTTGATTAGTTTTGTTTTAGCAATGTGTGCAAAATTTTCTGTGTTGTTGCTTTTGTTATTAGAGTTGTTGGAAGTTATTTTCTGCTGAAGAGTGACAGAGTTTGAAAGCTGGGGAGATGTGAAAGCTGTAGGTATTTAGTGTTCTCTACACGTTTGTTTTTGACATTGCATCCAGGTAATTTTATGCAGGACTGGAGGTGTTGCATGTCAAACAGTGCTTCACAATAACTTCAGTTGCTGGAATGATCTTTGGAAGGGTCCTTTCAGTTTAGTTTAACTGGTAAAATGGAGAAATGTTTCAAAAAGGAGAAGTATTTAAACTTGGAGAATTGTGTGGAAATGGTCTGAAACTACTTGGTTACATCATAGTGCCTGTTCCTACAGCCTCAGAAAGGGTCTGGCCCTATGAGATTCTGTATATTTTTCAAATTCAAATTATTAGATTTACTTATTCAAGTCTTCTTTTATTCTTAACCTCTTTCTAACTGTGGTTGGAACTGTACAGTGTAAATGAAAGCTTTACCCAGGGACAGACTGTAAGTCAGACTGTGCTTTCCTGGGATTTGTTGTTTTTGTTGTTGGAAGTGAGCAGTAACTTGGAGTTGTGTGACTGGTGGGTGGGGAGGGCTGAAGTCTGGAGAAGGAGGGGAGTTTGAAATATCTTCTTTTTAAAATACAAATAAAGACATTAGGAAGACTAAAGTGAACCTCTTAGAATGAGTTTTAGGAAACTTTTCTGTGCTTTTCCTGTGAATAGGTGATCTCTGTTCTGAAAAATGGTGCTATAAAATGTCCAGAAAATCCTTGTTTGTCCCGTATATTGTTGCAGATACTCTGTTCTTATTTTTGTCTAACTGTGATCAGCCTGAGAGTTGAAGCAAGGATGTTGTGGGCCTGAAAAATGATTTTACTGTGGTGAATTGGTTAATTTTTGAGTTTTGTCTCATGCATCCTAGCACTGGTTTTTTAAAGTAAATGGATTTTTCAGTAGTTTACGCCAGTGACCATAGAATTTGGTGACATTTCAGAGCTTATTGAGGGTATAATTTAGCCTAAAATATCCTGTTAACTATGTTGTATCAGAAAAGAAATGTTTTAAATTCATTTTGACATACCTATATTATGCAACAGAATCCTTTGGGGCAGTGTCTCTGTCAGAAATATGCGTTAAATGTGCTTGTTTTGGATTTAAAATTAAGGTTATAAGTTGTAAAGCAGTCCATAAAGCTCCTTAAAAAGGAGTTAAATTACTTGGCCACTACCTAATTGAGTGCTGGGAGGTGTACAGCTGAGATTGTCTGCAAGTTCAGAGCTGCTTTGCCCCACCTTTTTCTTTCCTTTGATGTGTCCCTTGCTCGGCTGGCTCTTGCATCTTCTTGGAGGTCTCCTTGGAGCCTGGATGTGGGTGTGGGATTGCATTCTCTCACTTGTAAGCAGAGTAATGTCCTGCTCCTACCCACTGGAGGGGGCTTGGCCTTGCTCTTTACCTGCTTTTCTCCCTGTTACGCCAGCATTGCTGTGTGCCTCAGCTTGTCATGAGCCACTTCAGGGAACCACAGAAAATTTATTACTGCTGGAAGAGAGGGGAAAGCATTCTACTGGAAGCTCAGTGAGCTTGCCCAGTGTCTGCAGTCAGCTCTGTGCTCCCAGCAAGGGGCAGAGAGATGAAGTTGTACAGCTTGACCAAGAGCAAGTGAATGGGTTCTGTTTCTTCAGACCCTGGCTGCCCTTGGAGAGAGCTGGGCTATACTGTGAAATCATGTCTTTAGACCCCCATGGAGGGGAGCTTGCACAGGGCTTTGGATGCAGCAGCACAATTAACTTGGCAGGACTGGAACAGCTGACTGACTTCTTGTTCAGGGGCTGGCAACTCCTGGGAGAGGAAGGGCAGGGGCAGTGGTGAGTGGTTTGACCAACCAGCTCACTTGAACGCTGCCTCAGACAAGAGGCACTGTATTCAGGGGTGGTGCCCTGTAGTAAAGCAGTAGAAACACTTTCATGGAGCATCAGCTGTTATAAGATACAGTAGTTTGCTTTACTTAAAGCCCTTTGCTCAAAAGTAGTTTCTGTGAAGGGCTATGGTACCTTTCAGAATAGGTCTTAGTGTGGATATTATGTTTTCATGCACTTTGCAGAAACAACAAGGTTGGAAAAGACCTTTGAGATCCTCAAATCCAACCTATGACTCAATACAACCTTATCAACCACACCATGGCACTAAGTCTTTTCTTAAACAACTTTTGTCAAATAGTAATGTCAGTCTCAAATACTACATCAAAATCTAATTAGAAGTTCACTTTTAAATTTTTTTGAGATGGTTGTAGGCCCTGTCACTGCCTTTTAGGGGAGAATTCTTTATCACAACGTTTTTTCATTTTTAATCAAAATAATGAAATACCAAGGTATTAAAACGTCATATGCACTATTATATTATAAACACTGATGCACTCTATAATGTAAACATGTATCTATTAGTGAGGTCCAGAGCCTGTTTGCATTCAGTCATGTTCAAGTATCTGCTTCTAATAAATTACCTGTTTTTAAGAAATATGTTTCTTAGAAACATAAGGTTTCAGGAAAAAAAAACAAGGTAATTCTGTGCTTTGTCTAAAGACATTAACTGTTCTGTAAAGGAAATTAGTTTTGATTGACCTGTGACTATTTGACTAATTAGTGTGTTCAGGGTTTTTTTGTGTGGATGTTGTTGTGTATGCTCTGGCCCCCACAGTAAAACTGGAATGATCCACTTCTAGCTTCTGAGGGATCTTGTCTGAGATGATCTGGAAAATAAATCCACTTTCAAATAATTTTCCTGTATTTCCTAATGAAATCAAAACTTAAGATCTGCTAGGGATATTTTGGAGCACAAGTACAGCTAAATACAGCCTTCATCAGTGGAGCAGGCTGCTTTAAGCTCACAGAATTCCTACATTCTCTGATGCTGCAGGACATTTGCTCTGCTTCTTGGAGCTCCAATGTTTGTTTTCTCTAATTGCCAGTGTGATCTAATTTGTACACTGGTATTGTACTCTTGGCCAACACTTTGTTTAAATTATAATTCTTCTCTGTTTCCAGTGTTTAATATGGCTGCTCTAGAGAGCTAATGTCAACTCCTTTCAGGGTTTTATTTTGATAAATGAAAAACAAGTCAATCTCAGAAAAAAGATGAATGGCAGCAGTCTGAGGCTGAGCAATCCAGCATCTCACTGCTGCAGGGAAAGGAAAGAAAAAGAACTTTTATCTTCTGGTAGTAGGAAGCTATTAAGTTGATTATCTCATGAAACATCTACTAAAAATTTGAAAAATCAGGACATTTTGAATAACCACTGCAATTTTTCAAAACTGTCACACTTTACCGTCTCTCCTTTGGTACATCCAGCTGAGGAGAGGGTCTGGAAGTGTTTGAAGTTGGGTTCTTGTAGCAACAGAAGTCATAATGCTCTTGCTTTCTTCTTAGGAGTTGTTTCTTACGCTGGGAGAAGTGGGTCTTGTGCTTCTCTGCTAATTAGTATTTTTAGAGAAAATACACTTGAATTGCTTCTACTTTACAGTTAAGTTAAGAATGTGTTAAGTATTACAGGAGCTGATAACGGATAAATCATTTCAAGCAGGTTTTTTTGTAGTTTATCCTGTAGATCTTAGCTTTGTAATGTTTTTGATGAAGGGGATGGATTTTTGTGATAACCTGAAATAGAAATTGCATGTAACTCTTGAGAGGGTTAGAAGTTATGCACTGTTGTCAGATACTGCCTTGGTGTAGTGTTCCTGTGCTTACAGACAAGTGGGTTACTTGCAGTTATTTACTGAGTTATGATATATAAAAGAATTACCAGGAAAATGTCTATTTTTGACTTAAGCTGTAGTATATACATCTTGGAATTCTGTTTAAAAGAAACCCTAAGGAAATATTTTCTATCCTAAACTTGCCTCAATAACAGGAATGACTTTTCCCAAGATTAAAATGAGTATGTTTGAAAGGTTTTCCTGTACCCTTAATAATAAGACCTGCTTTCCCTATAAATTATTAGTAAGTGTTTATGTACTTGGCAGTATAGTAGTAGTGTGTGAATGTGCTTAGACAATATTGGGATATTTCTTATGGACACAGCAAACCCTGCTGGGGTTTAGGTAACTTTATAGTAATCCCAGGTGGGACTAAAAGGGCTGGAACATTTTTGGATAGGACCAGTCTTTAAACTAAAAATGCTAATTAAGTTTTTTATTTATAGAATTTATTGCCTTGAAGTCAGCAAGGTCAGAAGAACAACTATTTCCATCTGACTTAGGTTTTCTGGATAATCTTTTCTCATTTCTATGGTGGCCTGATCTTTCTCTATATTTTCTTTTTTTCAGAAATACCGCTATCAGGACGAAGATACACCCCCGCAGGAGCACAGCTCTCCACACATTGCCAATGAGGTGACGGGTCCAGAGCTGGTTCATGTATCAGAGAAGAATCTGTCACAGATTGAGAATGTCCATGGATTTGTTTCCCATTCTCATATTTCACCAGTAAAGGTAGGCATTTTTAAAGTTAGAGTGAAGTGTTTTGGTATGCTCCTCAGGAATTTATTTTTTTGGGGCAAAAAAATGCATGTAAAACACTTCTTTCTGTTTTTTATGGAACTGCTCATTTGTGAAATTTACTTTGTAGATGTTAAAGCATTGACTTAGCTCCACACATTCTAACTAGACATGTATGATAGTAAAATGCCCAGAAAACAACTAGGTAACTTAAGATTTGAGGGACACTGTAGTTCATGCTGTTGGTTTCATTTTGGATTTTTGGTCAGAAACCTGTAGAGTCAATTCTGAGTTTGTTTCTAGTAAATATTTTAATTGAGGATCTATGTGCAATATGTAATAGGCCAAATGCAGTATATGTCTCTGGAGTTTTTCAGCATGCAGCACCATTATTTTCAAGATTTCTTCAGTAACTTGAAGACATTTAAAGATTTAGACAACAATCTGAGCGTGAGGTTTGGGAGGGGGTAATAGCAGGCAGTTTTATCTACTGTGTTAGTAGATAGATGTAGCTCAATCATGTTCTGGATACCGCAGTGTTTTTGTGTGTCAGACTTAAATGCTATTTTCCATAACGTCTCTCAGTCTTTATGGCTGGTTTTAGGGCAAGAAGGGAAAAATATTTGATACTGGGGACTGTTTGGGCTTCAGAGTGAGATGGGCTTACATTGTGGTAGGCTTATAGCTTGGTACTTTTAGCATGAATTCTTTGTGTGTGATAGTGTCCTTTGTAACTGCAGAGAACAAATGCTGTTACACTGAGAGCAGCCCTGGGGAGAAGGACTTGGGGGGGCTGCTGGATGAGAGGCTGGACATGACCTAACAACGTGCACTCATAGCCTAGAAAGCCAAACATGTTCTGGGCTGCATCCAAAGCAGAGTGGGCAGCAGGGGGGGAGGGGGTTCTGCCCCTCTGCTCCGCTCTGCTGAGACCCCACGTGCAGTGCTGCATCCAGCTCTGGGGTGCCCAACGTGAGAAAGGCATGGACCTGCTGGAGCAGGCCCAGGGGAGGGCACAAAGATCATCAGGGGGCTGAAGCACCTCTCTTGTGAAGACAGGCTGAGATGTGGGGCTGCTCACCCTGGAGAACAGAAGGCTTCACGGAGACCTTAGAGCCCCTTCCAGTACATAAAGCGGCTGCAAGAAAGCTGGAGAGGGCATTTTTGCAAGGTCATGTAGTGATAGGACAAGATGGGGAAAGGCTTGAAGCTGAAAGAGGATAGATTTAGATTAGATATCAGTAAGAAATTCTCTCCCATGGGTGATGAGGCCCTGGCACAGGCTGCCCAGAGAAGGGGTGGCTGCCCCCATCCCTGGAGGGTTTCAGGGCCAGGATGAGGCTTTGAGCAACCAGGGCTAGTACAGAGTCCTCGAGCCCATGGCAGGGAGTTTGATCTAGATGATCTTTAGGGCCCCTTCCTCAGACTATTCTATGATATTTCAAGAAAAAATGTTTTGAACCTAGTTATATTTCCATTTTTTCAATTATGAAGAAAAGTTTTGTTGAATGTATCTGCTCTTTATCATTAACTTGTGAGGACTCTGTAGAAGAACCAACTGAAGTGTGTGAGTGCATTTAGTAATTCTTTTCCAGCTTTTCTAAAAGTTTTAAAGTGTATGATGATATTGAACCAGTGATTTTTTGCTTGTATTTCCATAATGAACTCTCAGTATTTTTCCATAGTCTTCAGCTAGACAAGCTGAGTTCTTTAAGCCCTAATGAATAACCTTTTAGAAGTGGCCTATATTGCCCTCTGAAGAGCCTTCTGGGAATACTCATGTGAGAAAGCTTTCATTTTTCAGAATGGCTAGGACTTCAAACTTTTCTTGCTTATGAAGTTAGGCACTGGGTAACACACTTTCACATGTCTAATTCCCTGAATTTATTGATGTTTGGAAAGCAATGAAACACTTCACACTGGCAAATGCTGGGAAATCATCACTCAGTAGGGAAGAATGTTCATCAGGGGAGTATTATCACTCAGTTTCTATTACCATTTTTAGCATATATCTGATTATTTTCAGGTAACTCCTCTCTATTAACTTCAAAGCGATGTATGGTAAATTGAAATTGTTCAAAGCTTTGTTCATCTGAAAACTGGGCTGGGTGTTTTTCAGTTGTTTACCAGCATTTTGTGTAATTTTGAATTCTGATGCTAATTGACTGCTGGCCTGCTTCTCTCCTGAAGAAAAAACCCAAGTTTGCTGTTGTATTATTAGCATAGCTGGTCTGCTCTGCTTTTCATCTGATGATCTGCAAGGTGTTCATAGTTTTGGCATAGCTCTGGCTGAAGATCAATTTAGCAACAATGGCTCTGATTTAAGCTTTGTGTGATTTATTTGGTTGGTTGGTTTGGTGCACTGTGCAAGGCCCAGGTCTTCACTGATATACAAGATCTCGATCAGCTTTCTTCAATAGCTCATTGCTTAAGGAAACTAAACATAATAGAGAATGTTGTGTTTGTGACATGAATAAAATAATGGCTTTGGGTTTTTTTAAATATAAATGTTAAATGCACTTAAAATTTCAAATACAGAGTAGTAGTTGAAGAAGTCAGTGGTTTTATGATTATATGTTGCTTTTTAAGCAATGCTGCAGAGGCCAGGAGGATTGGATTTTGAGGAATACCTTCTGTTATAGCAAACTCTCTGCAGTATGGAGCAACAATATAGAAGAACAGGAGGGAAGGGAGATGCCTGAATCTGACTAGTTTGCATTTTGTTCTTGAGAGAAGCTTTCAAATACTCTAGGACTTAAAACAGGTTTTATAACTTGCTTGGACAGATGGATGCTGTTTCAAAGAGTAGTTTCCAAGGTCCCAAAATACAAATGTGTATCCCAAATTTTTAGATGATGAGTATGTGATTGCTATTTATCAAATGTCAAGTACTGTAGTAAATGAAGGTGGTTTTTCTTCTTGACAGTGCTACCTCAGATTCAGATTGGGTTGAAATATGGCATGTTTGCAATAGGCATAAAATAAAAGAGACTAGCTATACAGATTTAAAGTTTAAGTCAGATTTACAGGTTTTGTCTTGTTAGAGTGGAGCTTTGTCAGTTTAAGAAATGTTTACTTCCTGTGTCTCAAGTAACAAAGAAGTAAACTTGGCCTAGGATATTTTCCATCCTCTCTTCTTGAATACTGTGGGAAATGGAACACTAATGCTGTAAAGCAACTTTTAAAAAAGTGTTTAATAGTCGAGAATCATGAAGAAGAACTGAAAATAATCAAACTTCAAATCCTTCACAAATATTCTGTCCCAAAGGTTTTGAAGAACATTTTCAGGTAGGCAGGCAG